>OZ020519.1:27751783-28049775 GCA_963971425.1 Bryoerythrophyllum caledonicum | reverse complement strand
ATCACGATGAGCTCGTTATTCCTATTATTGAGAACTCTGCTCGTGAATATGAGCTCACTGATGCTCTCGCGGCCGCTGTTAGTCCTTCAACCATCATCGTTGAATCTGTATATGGTTTTCGAATGATTGTGTGCAATTCTCAGTACTTAATACCCTGGATAGTGATGTATTGTTATTTTCACCGAAAAATGGAACTGTGCGTTTATTTTTCAGACTTTGCCAGTGATTTACACTTTGGAAATGAATGTTATGAACCAAAAGCTTATTTCTCTGTCTCAGATGGAAGCACATCCTAAGGCAACTGCAGTCCTCGTGAGAAACCACGGCATTACATCTGGGGAGACTCTTGGATCAGCGCTAAAACTCAGGTAACTATGATGAGATTACCGGTGTATCTGGTATCCGATCACTTTGAGGAATGAATGCTGGAGGATGACAAGGTATTTTTAAGGGGTTTGCTCATGAGCAGCTGTACAGACCTTTACCCTGAAATTTGTACTGGATGTGATTTTCATGAAGGCAGAGTGCTACCACTACCTTTTCGACGCTGCCTTGAAGCTCCACCAACTAGGACTTGATCCAGCTGATCCCAAACATGGGCCTCTTTCAAGAACACAAGCTCTCCCTCAAGCTTCTGAAAGCAAGGTTGGCTCTACCTCCAAGGTAAGTTGGAACTGAGTCTATTTGTGTGCTGCACTTGCTAATTGCAGATGCGATCCTTCATGTTCTTACACGAAGTTGTCAATTTGCAGAATGTATTTGTGCTGGACATTGAAGGCACCACAACACCCATTTCGTTTGTGACTGAAGTGTTGTTCCCATATGCGAAGGAGAACGTGGGAAACTTCTTGAGATCTACTTACAACAGTGCTGAAACAGTAAATGATATTCGATTGCTTCGTGACCAGGTTGGAAAAAGCTGTGCAAATCTCATCATACAGAAGACAAAAAAGGCTCACGTTTGTATGTGTTGTGTTTGACAAAATCAACTCGACTTCTTCGATTACAGGTGCATGAGGACCTGAGCAACGGAGTGCCTGGAGCCACGGAGATTCCAGCCGAGAGCGCAGGCATCGATGCCGTGATTGCAGCCCTTGAGACGAACGTGCAGGCCATGATCAAAGCTGATCGAAAAGTCACTGCTTTGAAGGAGCTCCAGGTACAGAATGCTTGCTCAGTCATCAGCACTATGTTTCAAATCATATCGGTCTTGACTGCTTGGTGTTTTACAGGGTCACATTTGGAGAGTTGGATACGAAAATGGCGAGCTGAAAGGTGTGGTGTTCGAGGATGTTCCCGACGCACTTGCACAGTGGCATGCACGTGGCAACAAAACATACATTTACTCTAGTGGAAGCCGAGAAGCCCAGAAGCTCATCTTTGGAAACACAAACTTTGGTGACCTTCGGGTTTACTTATCTGGATTCTTTGACACCACAATTGGGTATGTCCTGACTCCAGCTACGATTTCAATAATCCCATTTACATTGATGGTTTTGTACTCTTAAGCTTGCAAGCACACTAATATTGACTTTTTTTCTTTTAAAAAATGGCGTTGTTTGTGCAGAAACAAGAGAGAGCCCAGAAGTTACAAGGAGATTTACCTCACAGTTGGTGTTGACCACCCAAGTTGTATAACGTTTGCCACTGATGTGCTTGCTGAAGCTGTGGCTGCGAAGGAAGCAGGTCCCTTTCTCTCTCACTCTTCCATATACTTAATTTTTTCCCTTTCCGCGTTAGCTAAGATTAGAAAAGAAGGTCCTCTTTAATTCATGATGGCAAGTTCTCTCACACAAATGCGCCGTTGCAGGTCTGCAAGCCGTACTCCTGCTTCGTCCTGGAAATGCACCATTGCCTCCGGATCATGGCTTCCGAACAGTGAAATCTCTCGTCGAACTCTGAGGTGGGAATAAGGCTACTGAGTTGTTGTATGGTTGCAGAGGTTGGTCAACCTTAAAAGGTTCAAATACAAGCGGTTCCTTAGAAGGGAGTACTACTAGATTTCCAGCTTTTGGTCACAATCTGTCCAGTTGTTTGAGTTCTTTAATTTCACCAGACTTAAATGGAAGGAACGATGCTACAACATGTGATCGCATTGTGAATTTAAGAGTGTGTTCTGATCGATAAATTGTAAGGTTATGTCAACTTAGTACAGTATCTGGACAAAATTCTGGTGGTCCCATAAGTTCTCTGCTTTCAATTGGAATGCTTTCAATTGGAATCCTCTTGAATCTTTCCAAATTCAGAATGTACATCTTAGTTGTGAAGATCCTACATTAGAAGTTAATTGAATAGAATCTCAAACTTGAAACTACTTTGGTCTAAATTGGACTAGAACTTTGACTTGATTGACCATTATAATTAGCATATAACAAAAAGACTAACCATAAGTTGTGAAGGTATATTATGTGCAAAAACAAAGATTTTGCATGCACTAATTGGGCATGGGTTAAAAAGAAGTCAACTCACCATATATTTAAGGTGTATGCTATTATAAGATGTCCTAACATGTGTCTTTAAATAGTGAGACATATTATAAGTGGAGTCATAACAGTGTCATTGCATCTCAATAACCATCTCTAGATCAATTATTCTGAGCTTGCTATGTGAGTAGCCTCAACTTGGCATCCCCACTCTTATTTTGGACAAAAAGGAGAGTAGAGGAGAAAAGAGACCCTAATCTATAACATGGATCATGGAACTCCATCGTTTTGCTAGTGCAATATTGCTCATAGTAATATTTGGTACTAAGTAAATTTGGTAATAGGTGAGTGATCAAGAACTAAGGAATTTGATACAAGTGCATTCATAAGAGACTATTGCACTATTTACCATATCTAGCATTGGTAATGCTAATTACGAACACGAACAATACATGTCAACAAAGGCCTAAATATAGCCTATATTAAATATAAAATCTAGTATTATTTGTCAACTTTACTATTTTTTGTAGTAGAAAACAAGTTGTGTACATTTAGTATAAGGTATCCCTTACCCTTGGCTCAATTTGATATTTTTGTATCTTATTGCACTATAGTTAGCTTCTTCTACAACAACCCTGTTTGTTTAAACAACCATTCATTATAATATTCAATACTATGTTACAAGAGCCCCGTTTGTTCAACCCCTAAAGGATAAAGCAACCAAAAAGAGGCTTCTCCAATGACATTTCAAGGATGATAATCAATATGAACAATCATTTTTTATTTAGTTCTTTTTTAAAGAATTCATTGACTGTGTATTATTAGATGATGAAATGTGCCTCATCGAGGTATTCATGTCTTATCTAAAAGAGAAAATGTTTCTAACATGGATTTCAATGTAGTAAAGTTTAGGAAGTTCTAGGTGTAGCCCTAAATCTGAATTAGAGTCATTAACATGATATTTTTTGAATTTGAGTCTAGCCAACAAAATAAAGCTTATGAAGTCTAGTTTCCATTCCAATTTAAAGTTTTGGAAAACACATAAAATTGAATAGTTTATTGCAATTTGAACTTTTGGCCTATAACCAAGGTTAACAAATATTCTAAATTTAGCTAAATATGGAAGTTTCATTTACACCACAAGTTTTGGCACTATAATGTTTATGCTTGGTGAAATTTTTAATACTTTTAAGCATTCTTTGTATTTGATATGGACTTTGTTCACTATTTCTTCAGAAAATTAGAATAATTTCAATTCTCTACCAAAAAAAATTGTGGATGTTGTGATATAAACATATCATCTCATCTCTAAATGATAAAAATTAAAAAAACTTCCACATGTAATTACTGAAAAAATAGAGCACACAATATAGTAGAATGGAAATTGGGATTGATGTTGTGGTCATAGGCTCTATCTTTTAGGGTTTAAACAACCCTTCATTATAACAATTAGTTCCATGTTACAACAACCATGTTACAAACAAATAGTTTCGTTCGTTTAAGGAGCCATTCATTACAATAACTCTATAAAGACAACAACATATTGGTCTACGATTTGTGTGGCGTATACACCTTTCGTCGATGGTCCAATGCGGGTTCTTCTTAGTGGGTTGTGAAAACTCGTCCACAGATACTGCATGCAGATGGCCCACTTGCAAAAGTCAACAACCACAAATTGGAAGAGCACTTTCTACGCAAAAATACGATGGAAGTATTGCTCAATCCGCACCAAATCTCCTTTCCTGCAAACCCGTTAAACTGTAGCTCAATGTCTCATTGCATTCCTTGTAAGCGCACAAATCCACATAAGTTTCCGCAATTTGTGGATTAAGGAGTGATGAACTATTGATAAAGTTATTCGCTGATTACTTCATAAATTACCACCAATGGAGGAAAGCTATCTTGTGAGCAGTAAATGGTGAGCAGTTAGAATTGAGTAATCAAATTTAGGTTTTAGGTTTTAGGGTTTAAAGTTTATATTATTAAACTTTATGGTATAGTGAGAGGCAATACTTTCATACTTTTTGAAAAAAATATGAAGTAATTCTTTTTCCCAAGTTTGTTTTTACTCACCACTCACCACTTACCATTCACTTGCTCGTTCCTTGAACTCTTGTGTAGGAACACCGACCTTGTAACAAATGTGGGGAACAAGCCTGGCGAACCTGTTTGTCTGTTTGTGCAGGACTGTACAATGAAGCCATCATCCTCTTGTGCAGTTGCAACAGTTTGATGTCCACTACAATATTTTTAAAATGCACTCATGTGTATAATTAATTATAATAAAATAAAATAAAATAAAATAAAATGGTCCCTTTTCTATGTCGTCAAATGGAATGTACCCAAATTCAAAGGTACTGTGGAAACTTTCAAAAAGAAATCATTTCATCAGATCATCTCTTTTGGCCCTAAGAATCTTGTTTATAGGCAGGATGACCTATCATATTTATAAATGACAAAATAACCGGATCTCTTTATTTCATGTAGATGGATGTCACGGAGGGTGGGCAAGGGGTAGGCCTCTTTTTTCTGCCTTTTTTTAATTTCGGAGGTCTGGAAGCTTTGTTTGGAAAAAAATTGTCAAATTTGGGGCTTGCGGTCTATAATTACCCTAGATAAGACACCTTGGTCTAAATAGGCCCCCATCCGACATAAAAATAGGGGCTAGGTTTCGTCCACACCCCCTTTCCGGTACCATCCGTCTATATGATTTAATCCCTAAAGGCCCAAGAGTCCCCTCGGGGGACACTTGAAGGCTTGGGCAAGTTCCTATGGTGTCAATTTATAACATTCATTTTTGAAATTTCTACTGTAGATGGACATTGCTAAAAGCTTCGTGTGAGTCCAATTGTTTTCCTGAATTTAACATTTCATGAAAAGGTTTTATTTTTTCTACTACAAGATGTGGTAGAAACCTTCTTACTGACCATTCGGATTATCATTCTAAAACATATTTAGTTCTCAAAAAAATAAAACGTGAATTGACAATTTTTGAACCTCCACTCCTTGCACATTTGTTATAAATACGCTACATCCCTTCTCTACCTCTAAAACTTGGAGCACAGTTGGGGGACAATTTTTTTGGCGTTTTTGCATTCCAGCAGAAGAAATTATCAAGTTTGCAATCTTTTAAAATGCACCAAAGGCACAAAAATTGTCCCCTACCTACCAAATTTGGAACTTGGGTTCTTTTATAAGCTAATTAAATGTCTAAAAAGTTTTGTGGCCTAATAATTTACCAAAATGGTTTTATAGATAATTTACCAACTAGTACCCTTTTCAACATGAATTAGAAGGTACATTCTAAATGTTGAAGAAAATTAGACACCTCATGCTTCTAAAATTAAATTATCGTCATGGATGTTTTGTTTAATATAGATATTACACAAAAGCATCATCCACTTGTCAATTTGAAGGTTTCCACTTGTCCTAAAAACATTTGATGTGTAAGTTTGAAAATAACAATAATTTGGTTATATAAGCAACATTACCTTTGCAGTTTAGACCACACAACTTGTTCAAATTGACATGAATTGAGTTGCAAATGTGAGACAAGAGTGTAGTAGAGAGTTGATGAAGATAATGAGGATTTGTAAGATCATAATTCGTCGGTGAAGAAGGGTTGTTTGGCTTCTGTTGGTAGGTGGTTGGTGGGTGACTAGTGATGTTGATGTTAAAAGGGGGATTCCTCCTTGAGTTCAAGTAGAAAACAATTTACTCTATCCTCCATCAAACTGTTGTTTCAAGGCAGTAGACAAAAGTCCGGAACATGACTTTTACTGAGTCTAAAACCCCAGATTCGACCTAGATCTGAATCTAGGTTTGAATTCAGTGTTAGTTGGGACTTCGTTTCTGTGGTTTTTTTCAGGTTTAACCCACACATCTGAAGCTTCTGCACTCGATTACAGCAATTCAGACCCTAACCACAACAAATCCGGACTTGTTTCTTACTCCCAACTACTAAGAATGTGTAGGGTTTTGCAGATCGGGCTAGATCTATATCAGATCTAGTGCATTCAAGCCGAATCTGCGATACCCACAACCAAATCCTTCCCTAAATGCTTCCCTAGCAACAAGATCTACTCACAACTTCAAAACACAACACAATCACACAATAGATAGTAGTAAGTCTTGCTTTACTTCCTCAAAACATCCATATACCCGACTCATACACATAATAACTTCAGATTTGTATGGTACCTCTACTTCCTAGGTCTCTAATCATCCTCTTACACTCTAGTTGCAACACCTCAAGAGATCAACCCACAAAGAGAAGAGAGAGTGCAAGGTCCAAGGGGGGTGACTCTCCACCCCCTCCAAACCCTAATCCTACACAATGGATGAAGATGTCCAGACGGATGACATCCATGTCCGGACAGTTCATCCAAAGTCCCGACAGTTTCATCCACTGTCATTTTTGGACAGTTTCATCCACTGTCCGGATTCATCCATAGTCCTACTTCTACTCAAAACTACTTCAGTAACTTCAAAAAATTACTACCGGGATCCTATAACAAGTCCAAATCTCCAGTTAACAGCTGAGCACTCTGTCCCCCTCTTGAGCCATGAGAAGCCACTCAATTGATTTGGGATTTGGCTTGGTGATTTGTTCTATTTCTTCGATACGCTAGAGTCTTTCTTTACCTGCGATCAGTTTGATTGAAGACAATCATGACAATTCTAGATGAAACTTGTGCCCGCATAGTTGGAATGAGTGAGGGGGGAATGAGTTGTGCTAGTATTGCACGAATTGAAAGAGAGTCAAGTAGGACAGTGCAAAGAATCATCAAGCACTTTAGAGAGCATGAAACTTACCAGGCAAATTCAAGCACTCGAAGACCCAAGAAACTTAGTGAGGGATGTTCGTCAAATTTTATTATTCTCCAAAACTCATCATCAATCACCACTTCAAGATATCACCAATGCTTGCCTTGTGGATGTGAGTACTAAGACTGTTTGTCGTGTTTTGCATGACCACAACATTTTTAGTAGAATTGCGGTGAAGGAGCCTTTCTTGACACCTCTTCATATGTCACGGCGGCTACATTTTGCAAGACAATATTGTGGATGGAGTGCCAAAGAGTGGGAGCGTGTTTGTTGGACAAATGAATCTACTTTTGAAATTGGCAAAGTTTCAAGGCAAATTCATGTTTGGAAACGGCATATGAGCAATATTCATCAAGTTGTGTAGTTCCCACTTTCAAGAGTGGGAGGACATCTCTCATGATTTTAGGAGGGTTTGGAGGAGACAAGAAATTAGAGCTTGTGTTTATGCCAAAAGATTGTTGCAAAGCTATTGATTTTGTGGAGTTGGTCTATGATGGCCATTTGCTTCAATTTATGGGCAAAGTCTTGGGTGCTATGCTTATGGAAGATGGAGCTCCAATACATTGAAGTAAAGCCCCTCAAGAATGGAAAAAATTACGCCTTGTAGAGAAGCTGAAATGGCCTACAAATAGGCCTGATCTCAATCCACTAGAGAATGTCGGGAAGCTTTTTAAAAATGCAGTCCAACATGGCCAATCAAGTCCCAAGTCCTTAGATGAGTTGAAGGCAACTTTACAAAGAGAGTGGACATTAGTTGGTAGTAGTCAACTTCTTTCTTTATGTCATTCAATGCCAGCTAGATTACAATATGTTATTGAGTAGCCTAGAGGAGAACATACGCGTTGGTAAATTTGCAATAAATCCTATATTACCTATTTTTAGGATACTACAATTTGTGCTTACATAATTGACTTATGGATGAACATGTAATCCTATTTATAGTATTAGAAAACAATTTATGAGCCTTTGAAAGACTTTCAAGTGTCAAACATTATTTTTGCAATTGACAACATTTTCAGTATTTTCTAAATTGTCATTTAGGCAATGATTGATGCTTCATGATGTCATTAAGTCAAAGATAGTATCAAGATGTATTTGAAGTTCACTAATTGGTGTTTAAATTCTTTATTCTCCTCATTATATGGAGTTCACGCTAATATAAGTGACTAAAGGTAGTGAAATGGGTACTAGTTGGTAAATTATCTATAAAACCATTTTGGTAAATTATTAGGCCACAAAATTTTGCAGATATGTAATCAACTTATAAATGAACCGAAGATCCAAATGTGGTAGGTAGGGGACAATTTTTGTGCCTTAGGTGCATTTTAAAGGATTGAAGACTTGATTTTTTCTTCTCCTGGAATGCAAAAACGCCAAAATTTTTGTCCCCCTACTGTGCATGGAAATAACATCATGGTCAACATGATGGTAATGATTTTAGACCTTGTGTAGTGCACAAATTTGACACCAAGTGTAATCAAAGTCTACTGATCCACTCAAAGCAGGGAATAAAAAGAACGGATTTCTCTACTTCAAACACTATAATCTTTCAATCCGTGTAGTCAATGTTTATGAAATCTTGTGAGGACGTTAACTAATAAGTCTTAATTTAGATCCTATGGTTAATTGTAGAAATAAAATGTTTTGATTACCTCATTACTCATTGCAATGAACAAGCGGTTTTGAAGTGTTTTGGTGTGAAAATGCCTTGGGCCTTTGGGGTTAAAGAGATCCAAAATAACCTTGTAATTGGACATAGTGATTCAAAATGATTGTCCAACATGTCCCAATGGAAAGTCTTCATGTTAGACTTTTGAATATAGGCAATTGAATCTCAATTTAATTTGTGCTACAAAATAATTTGAAATAAAATAAAATAAAATCCCTGGCTTTCTAAATCCAAAATTAGAATCTTTATTGGTTTTTTTGGTTTTTGGGCACACACAAGTTGCTACATTGGCAACGTGCGGCGATTCCCGTCAAGTGAGAAGAATTCACAACCAAAAACTACAATATTTCATATTCAAACATGCTCTAAGAACAAACTTTTTATGTGACAACTGGCATACATTAAGTAATATGATTGTCTTTGGTGTTATCAACAAAACAAAGCTTGTCATAGTCGGCAAAGTTTACAACAATAATCAAAGTCTTTCCACCCTTCTTGAGCCTGGTTCTATGTGGAACCCAACTTACCATATATGGTGGGGTAGGGCCACTCACATGTATATTCAAAGCACCACGACCCCTCATAGCAAGGTTAGGTGTTCAACCATAATGTCAGGGATGACAAGCCCCCTTAGCAAGCCGATAATCCATATTTATTCTTCAACATACTATTTTCTCCAATGTAAGATTTTCTTCAAGTGACAAGTAAGCCTAAAAGTGAAATGTGCATTGTCACCCACCACCTTTAGAAGTTGGGCTAAGAATAGCCAAGATCATAATATACTATAAACATGCAATTAAGAAATTATGCACTTAACCAAGTGCACTGATTGTCGGTTGAAAACGACAATTTTTTGCTCAATATATATTTTTGAAATCCAAAAAAATTGTATGTTTTTGGTACTGAATTTAGGCGTATGTCATGTTAAACATTGGCTTCTTCATGTTCACGTAAGTGATATATTTTCTCCATTTGTTAGGGATTTTTTGGAAAATACATGATTCCTAATCTAATTCACAATTCCTTCTACGAAACTACAATCATGTACCTAAAGAGATTATAAATGCGTTTCGTATTATCATAGGATTTTGGAGTATCTCACCGTACATACAATTTTTAAGATATATGATAATAAAATACACAATTTAGTGAGAACTTGTGAGGTACCTCACTGCTTATTATATGCAAAAACACACATAATCAAACAATTCAACACTACCACAAAGATATACTAAAATCAAACATATCATATGGATCACTCAATATATAATTTTTTATCACCCACTAAAACTATAGAAGCAACTTGAATTGTATTATTCTGACCTATTTACACCTATACAATATGTATGCTCGACTATAGTATAACTCCAAGGCTCAAAGCTCATTTTCAAACGAATCAACTCCCTCCACCTGTATTATAGCGCTGCCTACCATAGCGGATAATTTATGATCATGCACTGGACAATCTTCCGTATCTCCAAGACAAATGGACGCACACTTAACATATATGTAAATTCCAGGTATACCCTCCCGCGCATGCCTTACACTATCATCATTGTAGTAAAAGCCTTTGTATTAAATGACATCTCTTGCTCAAAGGAGAAAGCCCCTCGGAATGCAATGACATCCTCCGATATGCTCGATCTTGGAACGGAAGGCAATATTGGTCCGGTATCACATTGAATACCTCCGGACCTCGCATGTGTCTCTGAATTGGTTCCGATTAAGAAGGCACCGAAGGTTGTGGAAACCTCCTCTGCACTGAAAACAATGTAGGTGAGTCAGATTTCTCTGCCTCTATTTCAAGCCCTTGAGGGGCAAGTGTACCTCCACTTCCTGTCACTGCCACCAAACTAACATCCACTACATCAATATCTTGCATCCTTTCAAAAGGTGTTGCAAACCTCTCCCCCAAAATCTCTCCCAATGCCGGCTGCGTTGATGGAATCCTCTCTCTCGGTAGAGACTAGTCCACTTCTGCTTTATTGGTGTTTAATTTTGTGAAGGTCGAGCCACTACCAGATGCAAAAATTATCAGTGGTACCAGAATGTGGCAGTCTCTCTTGTACACCTCGTTCATCGTCATCGTCGTCCTTATCCCTCAGGCCACAAACCACCACTTTGGTCTCCAATACAATATTACACGCACTGCTTGTGCCACCGGTCCTCATCAACAATTGTCCTTGGAAATTGTTGGTCAACTCATTGTAGAAGAATGAAACCCTGTCTGCACAATTGTCAATGATAAAAATCTAAGATCCATAAAAATCTCCTTGAAGAATTGTAGAAATGGCTGTAGACATGTTACATGCCACCAAATCCCAACCCCGCGGCAAGTACAAGTTCACTAGTTTTGTCAGCTCACCTGGAGATCTCTCAAGAAGATCAACTTTTGAAGGTTGTCGTAGCCCACTTTATTCATCCAAGAATACAAGTGAAAGTAGAAGGTCCCCAAAAACATAGTTTGGGCCAGAGAAGTACCCATAGGGTGTTGCATACAAATCACAACTTCGCCAATTGGTTGAACTACTCATTGCAAACGCCCACTCTCTGTAAAATTGAGAGCATAGGTATTAACCGAGTTGGTATCAAATGTCCAACATCCACGCCCCATAATACACCCCTTTGGAAGCTCACCTTTGTGAACAACTCTTTGTTGGCGTACACGGCTCGTGGTAAAAAGAAGATGATGTTTCATTGTTCGATGTTTGTCATCCATAACGCCAGTTGTGCCAAAGCTATGGATGATTGGTCGTCTCTTTAAGGACCATCTCCATGCCTCCCACCACCACGCCGACATTCAATCACTCACAAGCATGGTTTTCCCAGTTGTATGTAGCCGGTACAAAAAAACTCTCTTCTACACTTAACTAGAAGAGGATTCTATGTATCGTTTTGCCTTGGCCTTTTGTCTTCCATCTACCACTCTCAATTAGGAGAGTTCAAACCTTCCATATCCACGGAGAGTCCAATGTATCCACGCCCCCTTGCTGCAATGTTACCATAATGAAACCTGATGAAAGGGGGAACGAAGTAGGCTATGTCTTCTAGTTTAGACACCTTCCCCCACATAAGAGCAGCCCAAGTTGCTTTTATAGTAGCATTCAAAAGCTTTCCAAGGATATCAAGTTGCTCATTGTCCCTCCAAAAATAATTCTCAACACGAATACGGAAGAACTTCTCCATTGAATTAGGTGAACATTCTTAATTCTCTACCATCAGCCAACGGATGGTATTCATCACTACTTCTCTTCTTTGATATCGATCAACTACATTGGCAATAGTACAAGGATGTGGATTCAAGACTTTTACACCATTGAAGTTATATGCTTGACAAGGTCTCTGTCTGACTTCCTTCACCAACTTAGCTGCAAAAGACTTTGCCAGCGGTAGATAATATGAATCCGGAACCCTACTAAACGGCCTCAACCAATTCTAGGTCATTAGCTTCCGCGTCGGACGTACATCCACATTTGGATCAAGCTCTTTTTTTCTTGCCATCTCTTTCCACTTGCCTTCTTCCTCCTTATTGTAAAAGAAAAGGCCGCCTTTGTAGTCCTTGCATACTTGAATGATAGCTTCAAAATAATCATTGCTAGGATTCCATGCATGATGAATATGGTCATGCATGTTCTTGGCCAGCTTTTTAACCATAACATCTCCACCCCCTCCTTGGGCAACCTTGGGTAACACTGCACTTGCCGCACTCATCAAAGCATTAGCTCTGTGAGCATCGTCCACACGTACTGAGCTATCACGCCTCTTATATAGATTCCAGATCTGGCAGAGCTTCCTCAAATCCTCGTCCACGATGGAATAAAATTTTCTCTCCCACTCCGCTACATTGATCCGCATAGACTTCTCAATATAAAATCAACAATCATCATACACTACAAATGTGGCCTCACGTCGCTCGAACGTCTTTAGGTACTTATTTGTTGGCATATTACCGATTTTGTAGGGCTCCTCAACAAAATCACAAGTTGCCACTGTATGTTGCCCATCCACAGGTTCCCAAATTATATGATCTTGAAGCGAAGTGTACTAGAATCCTACGCCACCACGTGCAGAAGCACTCCCATGTGCAAGGAACATGCGCTCAAACTCTCGTGTTGTTTCTACCAATGGAAACGACAACTCTTGCCACTCAACCGGACCATCGTCAGTAGTAGTATGCACAATAAATTTGATTGGTGGAAGTACTAATCCGCTCATCTAGGTCCTGGATTCCGAGTCTCTTAAGGGGCCAAATACTTCTCTAACTCTCTTTTGTGATAAAACTCGGTGGTTTGTTTCTGGATTCTCCACTGAGACAATGCGGTCTATGTGTGCCTCAAACATAAAATTCCCCCACAGTGAACCTTTAGCAATCTCCTTTGGTGTAGGCACTGATGCTTTAAAATACCTCGAAGCTGGAACGTCCTATGGTATCTCCGCATTGTCTTTTGAATCCTCTTACAGATGGTCTGATAGATTGTGAAATTCTTCTTCCTCTGGTGCCACGGCCTACAAGTGAAGTGAATCACTTGGTGTAGGTGGAGAGGCCCTTCGATGATATTCATACGTTCTGAGCCTTGACCTAGGGACTGTGCCACCCAATCCTAAAGTTCTCCTAATCACCCCTCTCCCACTTGCATCCAAACATGAGGAGCCTCCTTTAAAACCAAAAGTTATATCCCTCTCATCATGTCGTAGCCAATTCGAAGGACGTTGGCTTGCTAATGGAGGATGAGATGATGCTTGTAGTCTAGAAGTTCTGGTGAGATGTTGGTCCTTACGTTCCATCCTCCCCTCAATCGGTTGCCAATCCAACTCCAATGGACGTGCAAAAGTTCAATAAACTTATTCCGTTTCTTCTTGCTCCGTTGGAAGACCTTTGGATTTTAGAGGAGATTAATAGGAACGGGTGCCAGAAGCAACTTCTTAGAAAGAGAAGTCTTCACCTCCAATTGACCTGGACCCGATATGCAAGTTACATACACCATATTTTCACATCGTTGTGTAATTGCTTGGATTTTGCCAATATGCTTCCCCAACGCTGATGTACGCTTCCCTAGTTCAAAGGGATAATCCGTAACCCATAAAAATTTCTTTAACCGTTCCACTTCACCGATTCACCGGCCGTGGCTCTCCCAAATTTTGTCGGTTTTTGGTGGTGCCATAACACCGCACTCAAAAAAATTGTGTATTATTACTATACAATAGTAATTGTCATATGGAATATGATTCTTCTTGCTTATTTAGATTAATTTCTTAAAGATATTACATTTACTTCAGAAGATGGTCATTTGACATGAATAGAAAATTTGTATTGGTTTTTTTATAAACCTTCATTTTAGGCACAATTGTTTTAATATGTTATACTATTTTCTGATTGTAAAAGTTTGTGTACGAGATACCAATACTACAAATAATTTGAAAGTATAGTATGTTAAGCAATAGAATACATTACATATATCATTTTTTGTTAAGACCACTTCAAAATTGTTCATTTCAGTTGAAGATTGAAATTGAAATTAATATAACGTGAATTGACAATTTTTGAACCTCCACTCCATGCACACATATTTTAAATATGCTACACTTCTTCTCTAGCTCTAAAAATTGGTAAACAAGGAACTAATATCATGCTTAACATGATGGTGATGAATTTAGACCTTGTGTAGTGAAAAAATTGGACACCAAGTGAAGTAAAAGTTTTTGATCCACTAACTCAGGGAAGAAAGTGAACCCTTTTCAATAATTCAAACACTTTAATCTTTCAATCCGGGCGGTCAAAGTTTATGAAATTTTGGGAGAATGTTAGTTAATAAATCATAATTTAGATCCTACGATTAAAACTAGAAGTAAAAGTTTAAGTTACAGTAAGGGTATCAGGTGCGTACAAATAAGGGTATGAGATGGATATAAGTAAGGATATCAATCACGTACGGGTATGAGGATATGGGTATTGGATGTGACGTTGGAGTACTCCTACTAGAGGTGTGCACACGCACACCCCTGCCACTTGCTGTGGGAGAGACCGAGGGGCAAGAGGGGAAGGTTAGGATTTCCTTGGCCCCTCTGTGAGGAAGCAAAGGAGGAGAGGTTAGGAGGAGAGAAGGTCTGGGCGAGAAGGGGCTGCGTGAGAAGAGGTTGCGCGAGAGAAGGCTATGCGAGTGGGCTGCGCGAGGGGCCTCGGGAGGAGAAGAGGGATCAGATAGGGGCGGGAGAGAAGGGCAGGCGAACTACAAGGGGGAGGAGAGGGGGGAGAGGGGAGAGGAGATTAGAGAGGGGCAAGGGAGAGGGGCGTGAGGGGGGATTAGAGAGGGGCGAGGGAGGGGAGATTAGAGAAGAGCGGGGGAAGGGGTATTAGAGAGGGGCGGGAGGATTTGAGGGGAGATCAAAGAAGGGCAAGGAGAGGAGCGGGAGGGCTGTGAGAGGGATCAAGGATTTTGGGGGGAGGAGCGGATCTAGGATTTTGGGGGTAATAGCGGATCTAGGGTTGAGGGAGGAAGAGGGGATGGTGTTTATGCAACGAGGTGCTTCTGTAAGCGTGATTGTAATTTTGGCGGAGCTTGACAAGTGTAAGAGCTAAAATGTAAACATAGGAGGAACGAGGGGAAAGCGGATCTAGGGTTTCGGCAGAGCTTTTCAAAGAGGAAAGATGGAGGAGCAGTACTTGGGGTTGCGTGCACGTATACCCCTGATCTACGATTTTGACATGAGCCGTGTCGTGAATTCCATGGGATCGTTTAGGATTTTTTGGGAACTTAAGGACTAGGGTTTGTAATTTTTGGGTTTGGATTGTTGGTTGTGGCGGCTAGAATATAGGTTGGGTTAAGTTTGCGGATTTTGATGTATGGCTGTTAGAGTTTACCTTTGTGGTCATTGATGTGTAGACGTCGAGTAGTGTTGCATTTATAGATTTAGTGTTACTCTGCGGGTTGTTCTCACTGGTTCAATACTCACAGATCCTAAAGTCACTATTTGAGTACTAGACTACGGGCTGCACTAGTTGATGTCTTTTTTCATGTGTAAATACTGAGCTTCTGAAGAAACGAAACTTTTGAACCTACTAAAGTTGGTGTCCTCATTCATGTGCACAGAGATTGGTATTAGCTCACCTCATTCTATCGTGACTACTCTTTGACTAACCTCTAATCATGATAATCATAAACTTCAAGTTTTCTAGTTATAAATCGGCAATAAAACAAAATTAGAGAACCTTACCAAGTTCAAGTGAAATGCCTCGAAGCGCTAGTTGCCTTCAATCTACACAACACATGCAAAGCTAGCATTAATTAACAAATAAACTCATTAAGACATATGATTTTGACGTTGCAATTCCAAGAGACCTCACCTTTGATAATCGGAAGATAAAAGACCATTTAGGGTTTGTACAAATAACTTATATCCATGTTGAGACCTTGTGCCTTAAGCAAATTACTCCAACTCCAACTTTAGAACTTAGGAGATTTTACATTGTTGTTCCTTTTGCTTAAACTTTTTAAAGTTATATAAAATTTTGGTGCTATGTATGATATGAAGATACTTGGGACTTTTCATCATATATTTTTTCAACAAAGCACATATTACAAGTTTTATCCACGTTTTGCAGTGTTTTGGCAAAAGTTTAAAAACATGTCTAGCAATGGTGGCAGAATGGTGATTTGATGTTGAACGTCATCAAACTGCGGTGCCTGTATCGCTAGTACCGGCAACATACCTTGAGGTGAGCAATTACTTTTTATACATTTTTCAAATTGATTCTTGATTGATCTTTTGTACTGTGTTGTTGGTAGAATGACCTTAATTTGCAAGAACATATCCTTTCTTTTATTGGTGGTTGTCACAACCTTGAGCTGCCCTGCATGACAACAATATGGTTATAAATTCTTAATATCTTGCAATAGTTTTCAATAGCATTAATATTGTATATAGAGAATAGCATTCCAATGTATTGAGGTCGATAGCTGCGATGGACAATTTTGGCCAACCCTCGTTAATGTTAGTAAACTCCTACATTTGTTTGACAAAAACTCACCAAAAACACATCAAACCTATTGATTCTAGCTCAATGAGTAAGAAAAGAAACAAAGACTTGAATTTCCAACTTAATCTCCATTGCGACTTATTAACCCCTAAAGGCCCAAGAGTCTCCTTGGGGGACTCTTGAAAATTCCTATGGTGTCAATAATAGCAAGTAATATTATTTACTTTTATATTGCTAAAATAAATTTATTTATTTTAGTGAAAAATTGCACATTAACCCAAGTCAAAAAATTTCACACATTGTCATGCATTGTTAGGCAAGGTACCAAAAAAACTCCTTTTCTACTAAAAACTTAGAGATCTTTAGATTTTTTACATTTCATTTCTTCTACTACAAGATGTGGTGTAAAACTTCTTATTGACCATTTTCATTCTCATTCTAAATCATGTTTAGTTCACAAAAAATAAAGTGCAAATTGGTAATTTGCGCAATTGTTTTGAATATGCTACACCCCTTCTCTACCTTTAAAAACTCGTGTACAGAAAAACAACATTTTCATTAACATGATGGTTATGAATACAGACAATGTGTAATGCAAAACTTTGAAACCAAGTGAAGTGAAACTCTGGTGATCCACTCAACTTGGGGAAGAAAATGAACCGTGTTCTCTACTTCAAACACTTTAATCTTTCAATCCGCGCAGTCAAACTTTATGAAATTAATAAATAAGTTCTAATTGAGATCCTACGGTTAGATGTTGGAATAAATAATTTCGTTTTTCTCCTTACGATTGCACTAGAATAAATAGTTTTGAAGTGATTTTGGTGTGAAAATGCCTTGGGTCTTTAGCGGTTAAGTAACATACTCACAAAATTTTATAAACTTTGACCGCATGTATTGAAAGATTAAAGTGTTTGAAGTAGAGAATAGAGTTCATTTTCTTCCCCAAGTTGAGTATATCACCAGAGTTTCACTTCACTTGGTTTCAAAAGTTTGCGTTACACATGGTCTACATTCATTACCATCATGTTAATCAAAAAGTTATTTTCTTGTACACAAATTTTTAGAAGTAGAGAAGGGGTGTAGCTTATTCAAAACAATTGCGCAAATTACCAATTTGCACTTTAATTTTTAAAACCAAGTGTCAAGAATATATCAGTTGAGTGGATCAATCTAGAGCCATTGCCATCATGTCAAGAATGATATCAGTTCCTTGTACACCAATGTTTAGGGGTAGAGAAGAGGTGTAGCATATTAAAAAAAATTGTGCAAGGAACTGAGGCTCTACTAATTTTTCATTTTTTCATTTCAATGCATTTATTCATTAAAAGGTTCAAACTCATCATCATATTTAGAAGCATTATCCATGTGTCAACAAATTAGATGAATGGTGCATTAGAGATTAACAATTACATATTGACGAATTTGCAACCGTCATGTTTCTATATTTCCAATAGCAATACCAGAGAGCCGTACATTTCAAAATCCTTTAATACGTCTACACATCCAAAAGGTAATATCCTTACCAATAGCTCTGCGGGGGCCCAATTAGTACGAGCAACATGTGCAAGGCAAATTCAAGAAAGTTCTGTTGGAGTCATGACATCTGAAATGAGAAGGGCAAAAAAATTGTTCTCCAAACGAGGAGATGTGGTGGGCTTGGCAACCAGGGAGCATGCATTTGAAAGTGGCATGGAGTTGAATGGATCGAAGTTGTTCCCATCGAGGTGGTGGTGCGTATCACTAGTGTAGATGATCCATCACATTGGACCGGAGAGATTATAGGAGAACGCCTTGGCATGTGTGTGGGCTTGATCATTTGTTGGCACCAGTCTTTCCTACGTATAGTAGCTATAGAACCTCATATTACAAATGCCCATGGTGAAGTTGGATCAAAAACATCACCTACACAAATAATGGCCCCACAATTTGATTTCCTTGAGTGTATTAACACACCAGGATCCACCAAGAAGTCTCGGCGCACTAGTCTAGCTTCAAACACCATAGATGAGAATTTGCCATTTTCCCAAACTGTTCCCTCAAACCCATGTAGATGGATTAACTTACATTGGACCAACGAATCCTCCCTAATTTATGCAAAATAGGAGAAGGAGAGTTTCAAGAGAGGCATTGTTGATGGAAGCAACACTATCTAAGGTATCCCTTGCAAACTTGCAAATTGAATAGCATAAGAAGGATGCAAACGGAATTGTTTGAGGGACGTTCTAGCAAGGTATCTATTGGACATGCAATATGATGCATGGGCTCATGAGTTTCCATTACAAAGTACGTGGATGAGACAAATGTTGGTTTCATTTTATACACGGACGGAAGGAAGTTGTCGAGATAAATTTGTCACGAAGTTCGATGGCAAACACGTTTGTAATACTTGCTACGCTCTTGGAGTTGGATATTTGCATAGGCACTTTAAGCAATTGAAGAAAGATTGTTTAATATATTGAAGAGTGGCAACAATTCACGGTGACACCCTTTCAGATTTGGTTAGAGAGAGCACTAGAATGTCTGCGGCAGAGGCGTGCTTAAAATCATTTCTCGACAAAGCAGGTTGACTTCAACCTCATTGCTCTACTTGCCGTAAGAGTGAAAACAAAGTGGTGCCTCTTATTCTACTTCCTATGAATATAGTAAAGTTTAATGTATTCAATTACGAGAACGAGGAGGTGAAGAGAATTTGAAATGGAGAAAGCATTTCAATTAGCTCGTTCCGAAGGATGTGGCGCATTAGATATCCCCATATCCTGGTACCCTCGTTCTTGAGATTCTCAAAGTGTTATCATTGTTGGGAGTATAAATGTGCCATGGAGGGATCTACCATTGCCGATGCAAGGATTAAGATAATGGAGTTGTTTATGTTGCATCTATGCAACCAGATGGAAGAACGTAGGCATTACTAGATATTCAAGACGTCGTGTTATAATAGCCCTGAGTTGTACATGTGCATCATTGTGGATGGCATAGACCAAAACACAACCATGGTACCGAGGATGCGTCAGACTATGAAGTACATTGAGCATTGGTTTGTAAAGACCCTTTTGTGTGGTGCCTTTATACATAGGATTGGTTCATATTGCGATGTGTGGTTTGGAGCTCATCACAAACTTGATAGCAACTAGGCCATGAGCACATTGTTATACATGATATAAGATGTTTTGCGGAGGAAGGATTTTTTGCCACCAACATTGTGCATCCAAGCAGACAATTGCACATGCAAGAATAAAAACATTTATATGGTTACTCTATGTGCTACATTGGTGGGATTGGGCTTCTTTTAGGAGATGGAACTCTCTTTCCATATAGTGGGCCAAACACAGGAAGATATTGACCAACACTTTAATTGTATATCAAATAAGTTGAAGAGGTCGGTCGTGGACTCGTTGAAGGAAATGCTTAGTCTTATAGAACAAGGAACATCCTCTACTGAGGCATTTATTAGCGCCCGGCTCCTAGAGAATGTGTGGGATTGGAAATCGTTTATAACTCTTCACTTAGTGATAGGTACGGATTCATTGGTGGGCATAACATTTCCGCACCACATGCGATTCTACATGGACAAATAAGAAGGGACTTGTGAGGTTTGAGTACAACACAAGCATTTTTGCAAGGATCCATGGGACATGAGGCAAGGACGAAGCCAGGTCGTTGCCAAGTAGAGGAAAGCAACCAATATTTGCGCAAGTGTTTGCAGCGGATAAACGGGAGCTAAAGGCATTGTATGACTTCATTGCGTATAAATAAAGGTGCATTCAAAGATTGCAGCATGTGGACATGAATCGTGATGCAAAAGTAGAGGCCGAAAAGTTGAAACTCTATCTAGCCGAATATCTACACAAAGATTGTTGCAATGAGCATCGTTCTATACCATTTTGGCCTTCGGAGGCCTCCAACACCGCACCTATAGAATGTGCATCTTTGGATGTAATGGACAATCCAAGTGAAGAAAATCGCGAGATAACTGTCGTGGACCAAATAGTGGCCATGCTTCCAAAATGCTGAGGCTTGAGGATACTTTGGTCTTCGTAGAGGAAGACCATCTAATCAAGCAGTGCGTAGAACACAACAAACAGAAGGCAACCATGTTGAGGAACAAGCCCAAGAAAGAGCATTGCATGAAGATAATCACGATCCATTTCCACCATTTAATCCACAATCTGATATCTGATATCTGTTGTGCCTTGTAGCCCTGAGTGTTGATTAAGCAGAAGTAGAAGGTGGTGTACCATTCTATGTTGGAAATTGGAGATTCAAGATGAAGGTTTGTTGGTACTAGCCCATCATCCGAGCCTTGAGGGGGGTTTGTTGATGAACATCGATCTTCTGCATAATGGTATGCAAATTGCATGGATTCATTGTCGGAGCCATCTAGAGAGAGCCATAGTTGGGTGGAGAAAGAGGCATGTATTTTTTCATCGGTAGTCAAACCGGAAAGAACCATGATTGGGGCTTGCCGGTGGAGAAAGCGCAATGTATTCAGAATGCAAGTTGAAAGCAGGATTCGCATCCTTCAATCGGCTAAGGCTCACATACTAGAATATATTGTAATGCAAACTGAAGCTATCTATGACAATTGTTTGCAAGCAACCTTAAATTCTATGTAGTAGATAGTGAAGCTTTATGAGTGTATTGTGTATGGTAACTGCTAAATAGTGTATGTGCAAGAGTAGTATATTGAAAGGGGTATGTAAGACTTATATCTTTAATCCTATAGATTAAAGAGGTTTTTACTATTGATAAATGACATCACTAAGTCCATGTATATATGAATTTATATTTAATTTCTACCATTTTATGCATCATGTACTATGTAGAGTATCTTTTAATCAATTGGTGATCTTTACATATGGTATTATTTTTGGTGATTACGTTTTTAGTATAAGATAATCCTTATAATCTTTCTTTGAAATATTGTGCAACAATATGAAATAGACATTTATCAAGTATTAACAAAGTGCGACTAAAATTTTGTTGGAAATGCCATCAAATAGCTTTTAATATTGACAACTTTTATTGTACATAATATTGTTGCACAAACTCAATAATCTTCTCTTTAAAAAACAATTTTTTTGCAATTTTGACACTTTCGTTTACAAATGCCGCTGTTGTAACTAAGTGCAATTTAAATGGTGAGGGCAAAATTGCTTTATTGCATGTCTATACTAACTAGGAAATGCCTAGAGATTTTTTTGCCCTTCATTGCTAGTCGATAAGCTAGAGTGCTTGGGTCGGGTCAGGTTGGATCGGAGACTACATGAGGACTCTCGACCTTAGCAGTGTAAACTTTTCCCCTATTCCACATTAAAAACCTTACATGTTTGTCAATTTCTTTTAACTCTTTAATGCTTGTAAGGCCCTAGCAAGGTCAAATTTGGTGTTTTTTTCTCTTCTAACTCTTTCCACAATTGGCCATTGTATCTCACATTCCAAGCTCCTCTTTTGCTTTCCAACGGATCTCTACAATCTTCAAAATTATTGCAATAATTTTTGTGAAATGAGGCCTTGCTCAAATGTATCCATTGTGTAGATGATGTTCTGCCTAATCTACTACACTCACAGATCCTTCTAGGCTCTCATGGTCCATTTAGGCGTTAAGGAACTAAACTTCAAGAAGTAATAACAATCTTTGTTTAATTGTTTAGATTTGCTAATTAAAACAACTTCAATTCATTTACACACATAGACTTTGAATCTTTGACCATATAAAATTGTTTGACACTAACACTAAGTATAATTAAGAGCGTAGCATTATTGGATGAAAATTCTAGTATTTGTAGAAAGATTCCACTGACACCTAGCTCTAACTCCAACAGAGTTGACTTATGTGGATTATAATTTCTCCGCTTTAAAATAACACTAGTAGAGATAATTGAAAAGCAAGGGATTAATGGCCAAATATATAAAAATTTTTAAATCATAGAATTTGTCTAATAATACTTGATGTGTCCTATATTCAATGGTCGTAGATGTAGGAGAACATGGCTAGCTTTGGAAGGATACCTTTGACACGAGGAGGTTGTCCCAATGAATCTATATTCTATAGGAGCAACTCCCTTTCCATCAATCTAACATAGAAAAATCTTTAAAATGTGGAGGAGTTAGAGTTTTCTTGAAAATGAAAGGGTATCACCTTGCATATCACCCCATAGTTTATTGTCTTGTATTAGTAACTAGGACCACATGGAGGGGGTGACTTGGTTTGGAAAAGGTGTCAGGAACTATAAAGTAGAAATTTTGCTACTCTCAAATCATTGAAGTATAGACACTAATTAGAATTTGCTTGTGAGGGCAGTTGTTTCGTCTAGTAGTAAGTAGTTGATGTCTAGTTGTAGGTTAGAAGCTATCTTCTATTGAAATAATTAAGTATTATGCACTCCATTAGGGTTTTAGGTTTGTTAATGCATCACTCTTTGCATCACTCTTTGCATCATCACTTTTAAGATCAAAATCTCAAGGATCTAAAGTATCTAATAGGAGCCTTGCTCCTTTGCAAGCTGTAGATGAGGTCAAGAAAACTCCTAGACCTTTACTTTGCAATGGGTAGATTTCATTGCACCTTTTAGCAAGTGGTTTCTCCAATTTCTGACCAATAGTTTTCTTCTAATTTTAGCCTCACATCTTTTCGTCAAAAGGTACACCTCTACTAAAGAGTATGACTTTAATCCTTTTCATACACTAGTTCTATCCTTTAGTGTAAATGGTGTCCTTTTGATTAATTTAGCCACTGAATATAAACATTTCGACTAATTATCTAGTTTTTTATATATCTACAATCATTTTTACACTATAATTTTTTAGCTATTTTTAACAATTTGGCTCTACATGAACTATTAGTTAGCTCTTTGAGGACTTAGGGTACTATGGAAGAGTTTTAGCTTGCATTGAATAGGATTAAAGAGCATTGATTGCCATGCAATTCATTAATGCAGAAAATGGGAGCATGAAGAGTAACTCTAGTCTCCGAGGGAGACCGGCGGGAATAAAGTGTCTGTTTGTTCTACCTCTAGATCTAAGTCCACAGGACTTAGGAATAGAAGGATAGAACTACTTCCCCCTTTCGAGAGTAGACACTTTAGTATCCAGTAACCAATAACAAAGACCACAAGTGGTCATAGTCTGAGTAAGGTTAGGTGTCGGAGTTTTGCAATATAGTGTGTTTTTCTAGTTTGGTGATCGCCAAGTCACGAGCTCTTTGTTGGTTGGAGAGAGTGTTTGTCTCATTTAACTAGTCCGAGTTTGAATCCTGATGGACTTGTTTGAGTAGATGTGGGGTATGTAGTGACTTGGCACTGCTAAGTGAGCAACCACATGCAGGGGAAAGAGTTGTGCCAACCAACAACCTCCCACATGCGTGAGCTGAGACAGTGCTAACATTTGCTAACAAAAATAAAATAGCTCTAGCTACTAAAAACTTTTTATTTACAATTAAGGTGGGTCTTGCAATTGAAGCAGGGGTTGGAGATTTTCTAGTTTTCTTTTATGTAGGAGGATATGCATAGCATATTGGATAGCAATGGTATTAATGTTTTTAAAGGTATTTTGTATGGTGGTTTTAGGTATTTTAAATTTGTCTTCGATTAATTTCATTGATGGGATGTGGGTAGCTCCTCTAGCACCAACTATAATGACAATAAGGGGGTCAATTTTCCAGCCTCTAGCAGCAATACTTTCAGTTAATGGTCTGTATTTGTTGATTTTTTCTCCTCAGGTTTTTGGGGAGAATCTATCGTTACAATATGTGAATTCCATAATTTGTATGGTGAGGTTGTGTTCAACGTTTTCAGGTGGTTCATTTTGGTAGGATAGTCCTTTGACATAGAATATGTCAGGTATAAATCTAGCATTACGGTGGCATCTTTGGGTACCACCTGTACAAGGCAGTATCCAATTACGGACGGTATTTTCGTGGGGATTGTTGTTGAAAGTGCCTGCATTCATGAAAATATAGCATCTGGATTTTTCGGAAGAGACTAGTAGTTTCCTAATTTTCCATACTGCTTTATTGTGCTATTTAACACAAAGTGAGTGTATGTATTATTGTCTGTAAGTGAGTAATATGTGTAGCCATGTATCAAGATCCAATGAGTTACAAATGGGGCAAGTGATAGAGGGATATCTTTCTCTACCAAAACAAAGTTGTTTTTAGGCATGGTCCAAATATGTTCTAGTGCGGAATTTGATGAGGCATGTTTTTTGTTTATCTGATATAGTGGGATTGTTCCAAAATTCATTAGAGAGTTCATTATCAATATTTGTATTACCTATCCATTTACAAATATTAGGGGTTTGTCTGGCCATGATTTCTAGGTTGTATTTCCTATCGTATTTAATGATTTGTTTTTCCAAAAATCGAACAGGGCCTTTGTCTGGTGTGTCAAACATGGAAGGCTAGTCGTCCTTTTGATAGTAGTATGGTGTAGCATGAGCGTGTTCGTACGGATGTGTAGCGTTTATGTGTGCAAGGTGAATACCATCTTTTGCTAGTTTATCAGCTTGTTCATTTCCATCAATGTTGACATGGGCTCTTACCTTGTATAATGTGATTGGTGTGTACGGTTTTGGAGCAATTGTACCATAGAGGTAAGTGTAACTTGGTATGGGTGGCTAATATGTAGTGTGGGGTGTTTCATTTGTGTGTTTAGTAGATGAAGAACGTTTAGACTGTCGGTGAATATATATGCAGGTTCATTTGGGAATTGAGTGTTGATGATTCTCGAAGTTTTGTGTATGGCTATTATCTCGGCTCGTAGGATGTTTTGATGCCATGTAGCCTTTTGGCAATATTTAGTCCCTTGGGGCTGTATATGCCATACCCTGGTCTTTCTTTTCTCCATATTCCGGGGCTTATTTCTTTTGGTTTCTTGAACGAACCATCAGTATAATAACTAAATTGTGGATAAAACTTTAATGGAAGGTTAGTATGATGGTTTGGGAGTTGGGGAATGGGTGTGTTATCATCTGTAGAAGTATTATGGTAGGTGAGTTTAGACCATTTTTGTTGTGGTTAACAGGGCAATTTGGACGGGTGGATGTGGCAATTTGCGTGTGTATTTGTTGTATCGAGAGGTTATTAACTATATGTGTAAGTTGATTTAGTTGTTCAATAAGTTCCAATGTTGTTATTTTGATGATAAATACTGGCATAATTTGTATTGTTGAGAGTTCTTTTCGTGGCAAGTTTAGTTCTGGGGGTAGTGTAGGTTCTTCATATGTGATGGTATGTGCGGCAAAGTGGGCTATGATGTGTGTATCCGAGAAGGGGCCAATACAGGAGGTAAAATTTTGGTACCAATTGGTGTCAGGGGAGATTAGAATTGTGATAGTGTTTGGATCGTTTTTGAGAGCTAATTGGGCCCAATGTATAGCTTGTTGTGTATCTGTTTTGCTGTGTGGATGGGCATATCCAATGCCCTTCCATTTGTGATCAAAGGCACAACCAAGAGACCTAAATATTACATGACGTGAGAGTTGCGAGTGAAATTGAGTGAGTTGTATGGGGCATGTGACTGGTGATGAGAAATACAAGTGGTTGATATTGAATGTTGATGTGAGAAAGTCTAATATTGGTGTTGGAAATGTGTATTGCGTAAGTTCTAGTGGATCATTTTTTGGAATTTGGTATTTGTATCTTTGATATAACCAAACAATTTTGGTTTCAAATGGTTGTGTTGGTGGTTCTAGGCCATGTGGTTGTTTTTCGCTTTTTGATATTGGTTCCATAACAAGTGAAGTCTAGTTTTAGGAATGGTGATAAGGTATCTGCCATTATCTTCATATATGTGTGCTACATCATGTTGTGTTTGTATGGTGCTTATGTTTGTTTCAATGTCACTTTCGAGATTACATTCATTAATAGATATGTGGGCAAGTGGAATGTTTAAAGCAGGTGTAACAAATCTTGTGTCTCTTTGTTGTTCAATGGAAAAGTATGCATTTATTAAGTCTAAGAAGTGTCCATGTTGTGTTTTGGTGTAATATTGATTAAGAAGTTCGGTGTAATGGTTACAATTATTAGGGTCATTCCAAGGGAAAAATTCTCTTTGAGGCTGCCATTTATTATATGTGGTATGGTTTGGTAGTCTCCATTGGCATAGATATGATGTGTCATTTTTCACCATTCCGTTAGATTCAATGTAGTGTTGTTTTTAATGATCAAGTATTACGTATATAGAGGATTGTTGGGGATTTTTAAGAATATTTTTGGATGGAGGGAGCATGAAATTCCTCATACTCTTTTTTTTTTGTATCTCAAATCTCATCTCCTTTTTTCATTTCTTTCCTCTTGAGAATTCAACAGCCTCTCATTTCAATTATATGAAGTAATTGGATTACTCTACATTGAACCAATGTGAAAGACTTTGTCATCCCTCCGCATCCTACAACCGCTAGGATTTGACTTAGTTGTTTTGTAGTGAAAGGACTTAGCTTTGGTTCCATAGCTTAGGTCCTAACTCTACAAGTGTATGCCCTCTTAATTTGTGTTCTTGTAGGTAAAGAATATCTAAATTATTTATTTAAGAGGTTAGATAGCTACAAAAGCCTAATGACATTTTCTCCGGGGCTTGCTTTGGGTCTGCCATGATTTGTGGTCGTTCCTTCTATATAGGTATTGATGCTCCAATTTTATGTTTCTTGCTTCCATTACAATAGGGCAGTCCTTCATAAAATGATTAGTGTCTAGATAATAGCCGCATCGAATAGGTAGAAAATCATAGTAAACTTAGATCATGTGTTTGGACCCCATACCTTTGTTAGTGACAATAATGAAGGAATCTCATCATGCGCCTACGTTGATTGCCAACCAGAAGATGTGATCATTGGAGCTTCCCTTTTGCCGGCACCTGCCGCAATCTCATTTGTGATGCCGATGAATTCTTCTAGGACATGTTGCAGATGAATCCACATCGGTAGCTTCATCTTGTATGCGTTAGAACTCTATATAGTTTAACTATTGAATTCATTGCTTGGTGGGTCAAACCCTACAATCCATCTTGAAGATCCATAGACTCCTATGTGATTTGTTCGAAGCAAGGAGTAGTGTTAACTCTTAAGTTGTGTTGTAGCCCTTTGCACCAACTCTTGAGTCTAAGCTCTAGTGGTCTCCTTCCGATGAAATACATAATCGAGGCATAATTCTACATGTTCTGCACTTAAGTGCGCACTACGTTCTTCTACTCTTGGAGCATCACGCTAATGTCTTCCAATGACACATCTTGTTCTGACAGAGAGAGAGAAACTTTGGTCTCCGGAGGAGACCGACGTGAATTAAGTGTCTGTTCGATCCACCTCCAGTCCAATGCCCACAGGACAAAGGTATGGAAGTAAAGATCTACTCCCCCCTTTCGAGAGTAGACACTTTAGTCACAAGTAACCAGTAACAAGAAACAATAATGATTAGCTTTTTAAGATTCATTTAAATGTGAGTTTGGACACCAAGCCACGAGTTCATTGTTGGTTGGTGGTGAGCGTTTGTCTCATTTACCTGGTCCGGGTTCGAACCCTGATGGACTCGTTTGAGCAGATGTGGGGGGATGAAGTGGCTTGGTACTGCTGAGTGAGCGATCGCAGGCAGGAAATGAGTTGTGCCAATCAACAGCCCACCGTGCGAGACAAGAGACTTTACACCCATTTGCTAACATTAAATAAAGTAGCTCTAGCTACTAAAATTTTTATTTGATATTGTTTTAGAGTTTAGACTATGGGGGGTCTAATGTTTCGGGTAATGGTTGGTGGTTTTCTATTCTTCTTTTATGGAGGAGGATAGACATGGCATATTGTATGGCAATAGTGTTTATGTTTTTAAAGGTATTTTTGATGGTAGGCATAGGTATTTTGAATTTGTCTGCAAGTAGTTTCATTGATGGAATGTGTGTGGTGGCTCTGGCGCCTGCTGTGATGACAATAAGGGGGTCAACTTTCCATCCTCTAGCAATAATATTGGCTATTAATGGATTGTATTTGTTGGTTTTAGCTTTAAGTGTTTCTGGAGAGAATCTGTCATTGCAGTATGTGAATTCAATGAATTGTATGGTAAGATTGGGGTCTATTTCTGTAGGGGGGTTGCTTTGGTATGGTAAACCTTTGACGCAGAGAATGTCTGGTCTAAATCTAGAGTTACAATGGCATCTTTGTGAGCCACATGTGCAAGGAAGAAGCCAGTTAGGAACGGTATTTTCTGAAGGTTTATCATTGAAGGTGCCAGCATTCATGAGAATAAAACAACGAGATTTTTCGGATGAGACTAGTAATTTTCTAATTTCCCAGACTGCTTTGTTGTGTCTTTTGACACGGAGTGAATGTATATGTTGTTGTTGGCATGTGAGTAATACATGTAACCATGTATCTAGTTCGCGTGAATTACAAATGGGGCATGTGATAGATGGGAATCTTTCTCTTCCGAAAAACATTTGTTTTCTAGCATGGCCCATGTAAGTTCCCGTACGGAATTTGATGAGGCATGATTTTTGTTTGTCTGTGATAGCTCGGTTTTCCCAGAATTCGTTAGGAAGTTCATTGTCTATACCTGCATTTCCCGTCCATTTGCAAATGTTGGGAGTTTATATGGCCATGATTTCTAAATTATTTTCTCTGTCATATTTCTTGATTTGTTTTTCTAGGATTCTAACTGGTCCTTTGTCTGGAACATCCATCATGGATGGCCAATCGTCTTTTTGGTAGTAGTACGGGGTGGCATGGGCATGTTCGTATGAGTGTTCAGCATTTCTATGCGCTAGGAGTAGCCCTTGTTTTGCTAATGTATCTGCCTCTTCGTTGCCCTCTATGTTAATGTGGGCTCTGACTTTGTATAGCGAAATTGGTTGTGTCCTTTGTTGGAGTAGTTCTACCATGGATGCAAGTGTGACTTGATCAGGGTGACTATTATGTAGTGTGGGATGTTTTATTTGTATATTAAGTAAGTATAATACATTTAGACAATCGGTAAATATATATGCTGGTTCGTTAGGGAATTGTGTATTGATAATTCTTAGTGTTTTATGTACTGCCATCATTTCTGCACGTAGTATATTTTGGTGTCCATGGAGTCTTTTGGGGATATTAAGGCCTTTGGGGCTATAAATACCGTATCCAGCTCTTTCTCTCAGCCATTCACCAAGGCCAATTTCTTTGCGGGGTTTAAATGAGCCATCAGTGTAGTAGCTGAATTGAGGGTGGAATTTTAGTGATAGATTTGTTTGGTAATTTGGGAGTTGTGGGATAGGTGTTTGGTTATTTGCGGGGACGTTTGGATAATCTAATTTAGACCATTTTTTGCTAGGATTAACTGGGGTATTTAAAGGGGTAGGAGGTGCAATTTGTGTGTGAATTTGTAATATTTTAAGGTTGTTTGCTATCTGTGTGAGTTGATTCATCAGTTCGTAGGAACCTATGTTGTTGTTATGGTGATGGATACAAAGTATTTGGAGCGTAGATAGTTCTTTCCTTTCGAGTTTAAGTTCAGGGGGAATTGTTGGTTCGTCGTATGTAATGGTGTCTGCGGCGAAATGGGCAATAATATGTGTGTCCGGGAATGGGCCGGTGTATGGGTTAAAGTTTTGGTACCAGTTAGTATCCGGAGAGATGAGTATAGTGATAGTATTTGGATCATTTTTTGCCGCAAGGCGGGCCCAATGAATGGCTTGTTGTAAGTCGGTTTCATTGTGGGGGTGAGCGTAGCCAATTCCTTTCCATTTATGATCAAATGCTTTCCCTAGGGATCCAAATATTATATCTCGTGAGAATGGTGAGTAAAATTGGGTGAATTGTATAGGGCATGTAACCGGGGATGAAAAGTATGATTGGTAGATGTTGAATGTTGCTATTAGGAAGTCTAGTATTTCAATTGGTATTGTATATTGAGCACATTTAACTGGATCATTTTTTGGGATACGATACTTATATCTTTGATATAGCCACACAATTTCAGTTTCGAATGATTGAGTAGGTGGCTCAAGGCCGTGTGGGGTATTTTTCGCATGTTTATATTCTTTCCATAACCATAGTAATCTAGTTTTTGGGATGGTAATGAGGTGCCTGCCATTGTCTTTGTATATATGTGCGATGTCGTGTTGTGTTTGGATAGTGTTCGAGTTTGTTTCGATGTCACTTTCTGGATTGCATTCATTAATAGAGACATGTGCTAGTGGGATAATTGTGGCCGGAGTAACGTATCTTGTATCTCTATGTTGTTCTATAGAGAAGTGTGTTTTGATGATATTTGAAAAGTGTTTATGTTGTTGTTTCGTGTAGTATTTGGAGACAAGTGTTGGCATCGCTCCGAGGGAATAATTCTCTTTGAATTTGCCATTTGTTGAATGTGTTCTTATTTAGCGTGATCCATTGGCATAGATATATTGTATCTTTATATTTTATCCCGTTTGGATCGTTGATTTTTCGTTGTTTGTGATCTAGTATAGTGTGTATGGGAAATTGTCGGGGATATTTAAGCATGTTGTTAGGAGGGGGGGGAGTTGGGGGATAGGGGGGTCTCGAGGGTGTATGGGGGGGATTGGTTGTTGTGGTAGGATGTTGTGGTTTATTATTGTGTAGTCATTTTTTAGAGTCCGTGGGGGGAAGTGGAATCGGCATGGTAGTTGGCATCTTTGGTGGCAAGGAGGGTGACAAAATAGTTGATTAGCAATGTTTAACGCACTTTTGATGAGTTTTGTAGGGTTGTAGTGGTATATTTTAAATTCATTTGGGTTCATTAATGAGAAACCATTAGGCATGGTTATTTGTTCTAAGTTTATTATATTATATGATAGTAGTTTTTGTAGTAATTTATAGGAGGTGTTGGGATTTAGGCCATGTAAATTTTGTGCTTCTCTCATCCATGCCATTTCTAGTTGAGATGGATTCAATAGAAAACAATCTATTGTACTTTTGAGATGCACTCCAGCTTCATGTTTAAGTAGAAATAATGTTCTTGTAATAGGTGATCTCACACAATGTTGATATTTAATGCGGCTTATTTCTTCGGAGCCTCCAAATTTTGCAAGTATAAATTGTATCAAGCCAAAGTATATTTTACCAAGCCTACCTTTGTCATTGAGGGCATTTTGTAATTGTTCTCCGATACAACGTAGATAGGCATTTTTTAACGAAAAGGCTTCGATGCCGAATAGATCATGTGGAAGTTGTGTAGCGATATTGGATGTACATTTTGGTAGTCCGCATATTTTTTTATGGAGTGCTATGATCTTTTTGTCAAGTTTTCTAATAGCCGGCATAGAGTATGGTACTGCGTAGAAGCTGTATGCAATACCAGCACGTATGACTGTATCGGCCATATTGATTTTTTGTTTCATAGTGGCTTTGCAAGCCACTAGGGCTTGGCATTGTTTCATAACTTTAGCCGTGGTGGTGTTTATTTGTGTTTTCCATTTAAGAGATGGTGCAAGATTTATTCCGAGATATGTGTATGGATCATGTTGGTCCAAAATTGGTAATGGTTGGTTTCTGTAGTTTATATTGGTGGCTTGAATCTGTGCTTTGAATGCTATGGGGTTCATTTTTGATTTATTTGGGCATCCGGTCACTGCACATTTGGGTATTCCAAGGTCCATTCCAGCCCATTTGCAAAATTTGTCTAATTTATTTAGTTGTATTTGTAATGATGCTAATTTGTTAGCAATTGCTGCTAGATTGTCAGCATATGCTGCAGATGAGATTGTAACTTTGGATGTACCAAAGGTATATCCATTATCACCTTGTTGTAACCATCTAAGAAGGGGTTCCAAGAATAATATAAATAGATATGGACTAAGAGTATCTCCTTGTATTGTTCCTCTTTGAATGGGGATAGGTAGAGTTTTACCAAAGTGTTCTCCAGAGAATATAGTAGAGGATTGCGAGTATATGTTTCCTATGAGGTTTATGGCATCGGTTGGATATCCAAGATCTTTCATTATGGCTAAGAGTCTTGCATGGTCAATGGAGCCAAAAGCATTTTTGAAGTCAATGTAGAGAATATATATATCTTGATTTGTAAATCTGGCATCTTCTAACGCTGCAATGAGTAGTTGAAGTTGTCTGGACATTCCTCTTTCTGCTCGGAATCCTTCTTCGCTATCGTGCAGAATTTGATGTCTTTCACCGTATGCGGAAAGGATGGAGGTTAATGTGCTAGTATAGAGTTTGTATATGGTGTTAGCTAATGCGATAGGCCTATGGTTCGTAAGTTGTGATGGGTCGCCTTTTTTATATAATAAGACAGTTAGACTGGTTTTCCATGATGCAGGTATTTGTTTTTGTTTGTAGCAGTGTTTGAAAAATAGAAATAGTAGTTTGTGGAATCGTGGGGGCATATTTTTTAGAATAGAGTTAGGTATTTTGTCTGGACCTGGAGCTTTGTTATTTCCTAGGTTTTTGAGGCATAAATCGTAAGTTTCTTTGTCAAAATATGTGTGTAGGGGGATTTGTGGTTCTCCGCGTTGATCAATTGTAAATCCATCTAAGTCATGCCATGGGTATTGTCTAACGCTGCATGTGCATTGTGGAGGGTGTGTAGTTTGATGGTGACATGTGGGAACTGTTGGCCGGTTACTAATAGATTGTTGAATGTATATTTCTTGAGCAATATCTTTAGGGCTAGTTAAGATGTTATTTTGTCTATCTATTATAGAGTCGAGAGGTGAGGTTTCAGAGTTTTTGAAGACTTTTCTGTTTACTTTTTTGGGGCTTTTTTCATAAAGTTGTCGGTATTTTGATACGACTTTGTGGATACAATCTTTAGTGTATTTTGTGGTTATTTTCCTGGCTTCTTTGTTGGCAGTTTTTGCAATAGCAGCTATGACATCAATCCATTCGTTTGGTATAGTGTCCATTACTGGTGGATGTGGGATTTGTACATATTGGTGGCTACGTATTTCGTTTAAGATGGGGTGTGTTTGCCATTGTGGATTTTTTTTTGCGATGTATATAGTTTTTCTGATAAGATGATATGTGGCAAGATGTTTTTTCCATTCTTTGGCTAGTTTTCGAGGTAGAAAGCCGCCTTGTTGCGTTGTTCTATTTGTGAGATGTGGCAGTGGGGCTGCGTTATAGGTTTTTTCAATGGTTTCTGAGATTTTTTCCACGATTTTGTCTAGGGATATACACGCTTCTTGCCACAAAGCGGGGGTAAGATGATCATTATTTTCTAGTAGACTGGTTAATTCGTTTATTTGTGTAGAATTTCTTTCAAAAAATTCGATATTAAATTTTTCTAAGTTTTCTGGGGGTATTGGATTTAATATTCTAGTTGTTGGGGTGGTGATGGGGGCCGGGGGTCTGGCTATTAATAGATTTTGTGGAATGTGTAAGGCGACTGGATAGTGGTCTGAGTTTAAATTCATATTTATGTTTGTCGTGGAGGTGAATCTAGTATTGTTTGGGGATTTTATGTAGAATCCATCTATAAGGCTAGTTGATGTATAGTTGTAGCCGCCTTGTTTGGAGAATGTTGTATTTGTTGGAATGTATTCTAGATTTAGTGAGTTGGTAAAGTTTTTCCATTGAATATCTTCTTCTTGTGGCGGAGTATTGATATTGTTATTTTGTCTTCCGTTTAGTGCAATATCGCGGTTGAAGTCTCCGCACATGGTGTATATATGATTAGGATGTGCAATGATTTGGTTTGTGATTGTAGTTTGAATGTGGGACAGATGTCTTCTAGGTGTATAGGCATATATAAGTGTGTGATTAACCATGGTAGTAACGGATGGTTATTTAGTTTTATTATTTGTAGATACGGGGAAATGTTTGCTGGTGTAGGGATTTTGGTAACGTTTCCAAGAAAAGCATATTTATTATGTATAAGCGTGAGTAGACCTCCTCTACCGGGTGTGTAGGGCATTCTTTGTTGTATACATCTTGTGAGGGCGTGTGTGTTATTAAAAATGAGTTTATATTCAGGGAATAGATTTTGTATATATTTAGTGGATTTGGTTGCTGTGAGTTTTGTTTCTTGGATGTTTATGATTGCCGTATTTCTTAAGGAGTTGTTTATGAGGCTTTGTAGGTTTGGTAGAGTCGTATTAAGTGAAGATGCATTCCAAGTTATTATGTTTGTTTCATAATCAGTGTTGATGTTTATTCTAGGTGGAGGTGTTGGGATGTTTGGAAGAGGTGGTGGGTGTGAGTATTCATTTAGACTTTCAAAACAGCGCAATGCTTGAGTTATTAGTTTATTTGGTAGAAAAGGAAATTTTCTTTGGAGTATGGTTGGTGTTGGTGGTGTATCTTGGTTGTGGATAAATTTGTATAGTTCATTATGAATAGAGTTTTTTGGGGGTATTAAGTCTTGGTTTATTTCAATGAATTTGGTGTAAGGATGTTGTGTGAGGATGTGTCTTTCCGGGGGGTTACTGAGGTTAGCTAGTCTAATTATTAATGTATTAGTCCAAATATTATTAAAGTAGTAAATGTCAGGTTGAGCTAATATATCATTACATTTATTTACTAATGGGTGTATGGTAACGACTAATGCATATAATATCTGACGTAGTAGAGATTGTATTTGTGTTTGTATGTATTGATGTAGATGTGGGAATTCAATGATTGCTTGATGGTGTAGATGGTGGTTAGTTTTTAAAATTGGAGCAAATGAGTTTGCAATGTGTTGGTATTCCGGGTGTAACTTAATTGTGTTGGAGATGAAGTATGTTTTAGCTATTTTCTTATGTTTGGATGGATGAGTTCTAAGTATGTTAGGCATTGGCCCTAAGTTTGATTTGATGTCCCCGCATTGAAGTAGGGCTAATTTGTTTATAAAGTAATATCCTCGGTAAATGCTAGATTTAGGGTTTTTATAATTTAATTTATAATATTTTGTTGTTATGAATTTTGCTATGTTGAATAGATCAGGTAGTGCAGGTATTATTTGTTCTAGTTGTAGAGGTAGGTAATGTGACATTGTAGTGAATTTAAGTGATTGGTTTGTAATTGAGTCAACAAACCAATTGTATATGTGTTGGTTTGTATTTTTTTTGTATTCTGTTTTGTCGTGGTGTTGATAGGCCGTAGTCGTAGAGTATTTGTTTAGAAGTTTTTGTTTTTGTGTAGTATCTAGTATAGTGTGGGTTTTAGGTATTGGATGAATTCTTAGTTTATGATGAATTCTGTATTTTGGATGAGATCTATACTTTTGGTGGAATTTATGATTTGGATGTATTTTGTGTTTTGGATGAAATTTAGATTCTGGATGTAGTATAAATTTTGGATGAAGTCAGAGGTTTGGATGAATTTTGGAGTTTGGATGAGTTTTGGATTTTGGATGAATTTTGAATTTTAGATGAAAATATTGTTTTGGATGAATATTGTTTTTGGATGAATTATTTTTCGGTTGGTTTTTTGTTTTTTAGTATCTAAAGATATTTTATTTATTATTTTTTGTTTTTTGTTTTTAGTATAGAAATATACTATATAATATAGTTTTACCGTCGCTACATTTGAAGTAACTAGTTTGACAAGTCCATGCATCCTTCAATTTCCGCAGTGTTGGGATGGTCGGCTTGAAGGGCTTCAAGAGTATACAACATTTGTTTCTTCAATTGTTCAATTTGGAATCTTGAGTTTTTGTTAGATTCTGCTTGTACCTTGTCCGCATATGTTCTTGCTTCAATTACTATCTCTTCTTTAAGTGTGCTCATCTCTTTCCGAATCTCCACCATTGTTGTTGCCGTGCCTTTGGAGACTGCATCTTCTACCATCTTGTGAAGATCCGCCTTGGAATATCCCTTGGAAGGTGCGTTTTTGAGGGCTTGAATGGTGTTGGCTAAAGCGGTATTGACATCTGAAAACCCTAGTCTTACTAATTCAGCGCTAGAAGGTGCACTTACTCCATCCATACTCTTAGGGTGTGGTGCAAATTCCACCCATTTGTTGAGTATTTTTGCACTTTGTTTGACATGCTTATTGTAGACTGCAGCATTTAGGCATTGCACATTGCAAGTGCCCACATGCTTTCCTTTTTCTAGGCGGAAAAAGGTGCCCACAACATTGCCAACACCCATAAATGACTTCATACCCTCTTCCAACACCTCAATTGACTTGGTCTTATTGAGATTTTTGGCAATGAGGACTACGGCATTCTTCCTTGCTTTGTCATCCTCGGAGAGCTTTTCCGTACTTGCAAAATTCACATCAATGATTTCATTCCAGAATGAAACCTTGTGAGCTTTGAGACGTTTAGCCTCTTCTGGAGATGGGGTTTTAATCCATCCAAAGTCAGCCGAGTCATTTTTTTGGACATTTGTGACCTCAAACTCAAAACCCCTTTTGAAACTATCATCCACAATCTCTTCAAACATGTTGTACCATTTTTTCCCCTTGAGGTTTGGGCTTGCAACTCTAACCGAGAGAAGACTTGCTATGGCTATGGCATCAAAGGACTTGCAAACTTTCCCTCTCCAATAAGTGGTTTCATCCACTTTAAGGATGAAGGGGCGAATGCCTTGAAGGAGAATAGAGCCATCCTTTTCGGGGTTTTTGAGATGGAGTTTCAAAGATCCACTCCATCTCTTGGAACCATGGAAGCACATGACTGCCAATGGTTCTCCCAAAAGATCCCCCAACTCTATCTCCATCACCTTAAGCCTTTCCATAGTCCAAGTAAATACTTCATCTTTGGAGATGACTCTTTCTCCTACCTCGAAGAATATGGCAACTTGGTAATCCAAGACAAATCCAAACTCATCAATTTCCTCATCATGTGGTAATTGAGTGAGGTTGAAATGCCCACCTTCCTTCCCATCCGCCCTTTCAGCTGGCCACTCATCTTGTAGGACGTAAGGGAAGCAAGGTGTTGCCTCTACCCATGCGAGTGCTCCTCATGAGTCATCCCATATCTCACCAACTCACTGGCTGAATATGATGGCTCTTTGAGGCCATTTTGCTCAATTGCCAGACAATTCAAGGCATGAACCCTAGCCAAAAGGGAGTACGTTGCATCTCAGATGCTTTGCCCTTAACCTTCTTTTGGCTAGAGAGAACTACAGCCAAAACAGGACGCTATTGACCAGAAGACATTTCGGCAATACTTTCCACATTGTTCTGAAACAGTTCCCTAGTACTAGAGATGCTCTTGGTGGGAGTTGTCATTCTGTGAAAATACAAAGAAGTATGTAAGAATTTACTAAAGTTTGTAAAGGTATTTCCTCTTATCATCCCCAACACCCCTTCATTCCACAAATTAAGTTGTGGGCCTGATTGAAGGGGTGCACATGGGAAGAGAAAAGTTTCACAACTAAACAAATTCGAAAGCTTAATCATACATCTAAAAGATCGTAAACACACAAAATCTCCTACAATCTCAGGGCATTTTCTGCCTATCTTAAATTCATCATTGGAATATAACATGCAATAAATGTATTTCCATGCATGTACTTCTAACTTGAATTCTAACATGCATTCTAAAGATGTTACAAAATACTCTACATACACTTGCAGTTTTGGTGGTAGAGTGCACTCAAAACCCAACAATACCTCTAACTGAGATGTGCTACAAGCTGCATACACAAACTGGTTGTGATTGAATTTATAACAAGCTCCAAATCGAAAGCATTCAGGAAACATGGGACAGCATGCATACATATCATTCTGACCAGCTATAATTTGTAAACCTTCTATGTTTAACGTCGTCTGATCAGCAGACACATTATCAAAGCTATTATTCTACACATTGGCTACTGTAAACTGGTTACAGTAGTTTATATGCATTTTTTCTACATTATCATGCATACAACTTTCTAGGGCAAACATAATTCTAAGCAGTAGATCACATAGTTCTAAGCAAACAATTTGGCACAGAATGAAGGGACTTGATAGACTCTGCACATACTCGGGGGCCATAACCCCATGTAACCCTAGGTTTTTATTTTCAGTATATGTGTGTATGCCTTTGCAACTATGGCATACGTTCTCAGTTCTGCTAAAAGTTATATTACACAAGGACACTTTATGGAAATTCAACCTAACCTTACATGTTGTGGAGGAGCTCGAAGATTCTGCTTCTTCGGCGTCCGAGCTCTCCTTGGGCTGCTGCTCAAAACACGCCGGACACCGCAATGTTGATGTTGTTCCGCCTCGACCTCCAATGCTTGATATTGTTGCTCCCCAATCTTCCGCTTGCCGCTGGTTTGATTCCGTTTTCGAGGGTCCCTGGCCTATCGATCCCTTCGCTTGTCGGGCTTGTCTCCTCCTTGAGCGCTCCTCGGTGCCTCCTATGTCGAGATCGATGCCTCCTCTATGGAGACCGAGACCTCCTCTTTCGAAGTCAACACCCTGACTTGGCGCCGAAGATGTCCGCAGATGCAAGCAACTCCGGCATGTATTGGTTCCGATGTCCTTCGCCCGCTCAGCTCCCCAGTGCAACTCGTAGGTCTCGCAGCTACTCTCGCAGGTGCCACTGCTGCCACCGATGCTATCTCCTCCGCTCAGCTAGTGCTTCACAGGTTCTCTCTTCACTCGTCTTCTAGGTCTCCAGGTCTCTCTCACCACCCCTTCTACTCTCTCTGTGAATGTACTTGTATGCAGATAGAGGAGAAGTTCTTCGTGGGGTCTTCTTATGTACTCATGTTTTAGGGTTATGGGGTTGTAATTTGGGAAGGATAGGTTTAGCGTCTTACTTGGTAATTTGGTGATGCGGCACAAGAGTGATGGGTTATGGTTGAAGTTAGGGTTTGCATTATTACCATATGATATTTGATTCTGTCTATCTAACGGCACTTGATTTATGTGATGATTTTTTATGTTAACAATTTTGCTTTCCCGAGAATCACATTCTACTGTGCTAGTAAGGATTTCATTTTTACGAGTGGAATAGGGTTTCGGACTTACATGTGCCTTTGAGCCTCGGTGCAGCTCTTGGTGTCGATGGTGACCGTTGTCAACTCCCCGCTGTAGTCTTGATCTCCTCTTGTTTTGTGGCAGCCTCCATCGGGTTCTTGTGTGGATGCGCAAGGCTGAGTGAGACTGGTGATGGATTGGTGCTGAATTTTGTTGGAGTTCTCTTGTCTTGAGCTCTACTCTGTTTGCTTGGCCGACTTAGCCATGCGATGGTTGCCATGCTTGGTTGATTTCCTCCTTGAGGTATGTGCCATGCTCTATCTGCTATGGCTTGGGTTCTGCTTCGGCTTGTTTCACTCCTGATTCTGTCTTGCTTGTCGAGGGAGTCCCTCCAAATGTGTTCACATTTGTTTCCACTTGTTCGTCGCTTTGAGGTCAGAGGTTCGGCCACATGTAGATCTCGTATGTTGTGTCTTGATATTGCTGGTGTTGTTGTGGCCTCGCTTCTGGTTCGATTAGTTGGCTGTGTTCTATCCTTTTGATGTCTGTAGAGCTGCCTTCGGGAGTGCCTTCGTAGACGTCTCTCTGGCTGCTGCGATTGACGGTGCAAGTGCTCTTTCAACCTTCTTGTGTCGGTTTGTTGTCTTTGCTCTGCTATTTCTTGCTCCTTTCTCCTTTGACGTTTTGTTGGTGGTCGGCTTGGATATTGGTGCAGGGGCGCTTGAAGTGATGCAGGGACATTGTTGGTGGATCGGTGTGACTTGTGTTCCTGGCCGGTACAGATCGATCCACTTGTGCTCCTAGCAGTTGCAATTGAATTTGCAGTTTTCGTCTTTCCTCTGTTGTTTAGCTCAGTTGATGCTTGCGAAATTGGTTGTAGATGTCCAAGCAGGGGGTCGCCTAGCTTTCCACGTTCCTTCTGTTCCTACGCTGATACTTGATATGGGCATGGTACTTGCTCCATCTCTTCTCGTGCTGATACTTGGTGTGGGCTTGGGACTCGTTCCTGTTGTTCTTGTGCTAACACTTGATGTGGGCATGGGCGCAGAGTCGCTTGAGGATGTTGATTCTGCCTAGCAGGGAACTCCAAAGCAGGTACATAGAATTTGCATAGCTTCTCAGTTTGCTTACCTCTGACATGTTGGGGGGCGATCATGAGGCACTGACTGGAAGGTCGTTGGTTTTGAATAGATGTGTGTTCAGAGTCTAAGTCGGAATGTTGTTGGGGTCTCTGTCCAGCTCTTAATATCTTGAGTTTGCTTCGTTGTAGGGTTGGTGTTGACCTCCATTGTTTGGTGATCGCAGGGATTGGAGTTGTGTGTCTGAGAAGTTGCCCCAACAAGGGAACATCAGTGGCTTGCGTTTTTGTTCCTACAAATGTATTTTCTAGAGTGTGGAGGTTAGTATAGTTGGCTAGATAATCTAGGTTTCTACCAATGCAAACTGTGAAGGCATGTATTATTGCAAATAGAGAGAGGGTGAGAAAAACTCTCTGTAAACATTTGTGGTGTCCCTTGGCTTGTTTTTCTTGTGTCTTCATGCTTGTTGTCGATGTGGGCGATGCGGGGCTGGAGCAGGTGTCTGAGAAGATCTAATACTGTGAGGCTAAGTGAGAGTTGGGTTAGTTTAGAAGAACATAACAAAGGTACTCGTAGATCTGATAGAGACAATGGGTTATGCACCAATACAATAACACAACCTTATTCTGCCAGCACGCTTAGTTTTACAGAATATACATTGCACTACAGATCTGCTTGTACCTTTTGTTACAGATCTAGATCTAGATCTAAACTTCACCTCTCACACTCAAAAAAACCACCACAGACATATTGGAACCACCCTGAGTGAGGCCTTTGCATTGTGTTAGTCTTTCACCATCTACAACAGCCCACCATCACCGCCCTTGTGTCTCTCTCAGCAGCGTTCCGCCATTTTTCCTCCGAGTCGTTGATTCCGATCCGATCGCATTCACACTATGAACTCGGGCTTTTTTCTCTTGTTCCGACACATATACCTTTAGGCATATACGGCACGACCTCGACTTGTATGAGGTCAAACATGCCTCTGGCCAATGATCTCTTCGACATTTCTACATACAATGCAATCTTGTAGAATCACCCGTTTCAAGTTGTATGTGTTTGTTTTCACACCTATTCCTGATTTTGTGCCCGCTTGTTCCCTTGAGCCACAGTTGCCCATATCTTGTTAGAGAAGAAGGCTCAACCAATAACAAATTTAGACAATTACAGTATTTAAAGGCATCAAAGGAGGGAATGTAGTAGTCCTGAATGACTACGCACCTCACACACATTTTCAAAGGATATCATTGTGGCAAAAACTCTTAGAAAATATGCCACTAAATTGTAGCTCGGTTTTAGGTGGAGACTCGAATTGTGTTGAATGTGCTAGAGATAAACCCTCGGGGATGGAGGGGACTATATGGAATACGGAGTTGCATGAGTTCAACGCATTTGAGGAGTAACTTAATGCCAAGGATTTCTATAAGTATGATCAACTTATCTCATAGACATCGGATAATAGAAAATGTGGGCCAAACATTGTCCTTGTAGACTTAGATAAGTCCTGTATCTTCTCCATAGGAACCACGGTAGCCACCGTAAAAAATGAAGCATTTTAGGAGATAGTAGACACTCTAACCACCTTCTAGTTTTGCTTGCACTAGAACTAGAACACTAAAGACCAAAATAGGAAAATTCAAGATGAGCATCTTTTCATATTCTTTCTTCTTCTCACTAAACATTTCAATTATTTGGAGTACTTTACGCGGTGGTCACTTCCGGCACCTAATTGTCGACCAAATTATTTTACCACACCGCACTGGTTTGGACACAAGGGGTATCACATAGGCATTACAAGGATAACACATAGGTAGTATACGTGTATGACCTTGGCATCACATGGGTACCACCTACACAAATCTCTTGAATTTTCCAATTTTTTTGGACATTCTCCATCATGAATGAATAATGTACCAAAGTGACCACTACGTACGGTACGTCAATTATGGAACACTGAACTAGTGTGAAAGACTTTTGTCGGGATTGTCAGGGATGCGGGTGGGTCATGAAGAATCATATGCAGTGCACCGACCTGGAAAATCATCAATTTGCAACTGTGGCTCCCTCTCTTCATTCGAGAAGTGGTACCTACCTATCCGAATGGGGAGGTACTTAGTACAGTATCTTCTTCTTCTTTTTTTAATTTGATTTTTAAAAAAATTTTACTGGCTGTACCTAATACAGTTTCATCAGTAAAATCGTGATCGACCGAACAGGAATCACCGCACACTGATACAGTATCCCCAAATCAGAAGTGAAGAGGCTCAAGTGCGCATCCGTCCACTTGCCGGAATGTGTGGCTGGATATCTTTACGTAACCATGTGGGTGGATATTGTGGCACAACTCAAAATTCCTCCAAATTTGACTGGCTGCTAGTACTGTAGCGGGAAGTTTTTTTGATAAACAAGCAGTGGCGTCTAGGATTGTGACTTTTACAGTTCTGCATGGAGTAGAGTCTACGTTCCGAGAGAACGCGGAAGGGCAGAATGCGTACCGTACGCATCGGTCTGGTTTGGACACCCTTGTACGAACCAATTAACTTTTTTAACATAGTGGTTTGGACACAAAGGGTATCACCTAGGTATTACATGACTATTCCCTAGATATTACAATGATATGACCTTGGCATTACATGAGTATCACCTTGGACAAATATTTTATATTTTCCAAAAAATTTGGACACCCTCCATTTTGAATCAATTACGCACAAACCCGACCAATGCGTAGGGTGGGTCCTGGTCGGCCCAATGGCTGGTTGGTAGTACTGTAGCGCTACCCGCAACAGGCAACAGCCCCTTCTCTTCATGCTTGTGTCATTCTTGAGGCCAGCACACTTTTCAACGGCCTTGGAAATCTGCCTCCCCACAATCTCGAGCGGGGGTCAGCTTTCACACTTTTCAGCGTCCTTGGAAATCTGCGTCCGAGGTGGCAGAGCCAGTGAAGATTTGCAGCAGCTGCGGCCACTAAGAGAAGCAGGGTGCGGTACATTGATTTTGGTGTTTAGTGTTATGCACAGGAAATGACTTGAAAATGCTATAAGTTTTTGCTCTTGATGAATACTTCTACCGGCTATGTCTACAATGATCCTCCTCCTCGAGCAGTCCAGATTATAGTGCTCTTCGTGAAAATCTTCATTAAAAGTAAAAACTTATATCATTTACAAGTAATTCATTGTGCATAACATTAAATACCAAAATCAATGTAGGTACTTAACCCCTAAAGGATGGATCCTATGACCATGGCATAAATCTTAATCCCCATTCTACTGTGTGCTCTATATTTTTAGTGGAATTTTGATTTTTTTAGAGATGAGATCATATGTCTTGTTCATGTCACAAAAATCAGAGATTTAATTGGTAAAAATGATTGTGATTTTTGAAAGAAAAAGTGAAGAAAATTCATATCAAATACGAACTATGCTAAGAAAGCTGAAATTTTCACGAAAGGTGTAAACTATAGTGCCAAAACTTGTGGTGTAAATGAAACTTATGTATTTGGCTAAAATTGTAATATTTATCAAGCGTGGTTTTAGGCCAAAGTTCAAATTGCAATAAATTCTATAATTTCATGTATTATTTTAGATTTGAAATTGGAATGGAAACTAGACTTCCTAAGCTTCATTTCACTAGTCGGGCTCAAATTCAAAAGAAATCATTCTAATGACTTGAATTCAAATTTAGAGCTAAAGATAGAATTTTCTAAAATTCACAACATTGATATCCATGTCACAAACATTTTCTTCCTTAGGTAAAACATAATTACTTCAATAAGACAAGTTTCATGACCATTTAGTGCTTACACATTCAATGAACATTTAAAATAAGAATTGGATAAACAACAATCGTTTACATCGATTATCATTCCCAAAATGTCATCCAAAAAGTCACCTTTGGCTGCTCCATCCTTCAGGGGTTAAGGTAAGACGACATAAAATTGATGAGCTATCCAACACCACACCTTTCTATCCCTCATAGATTTCAAGAAGGAAATATAGCTTGTCATCACATCACTTATAAACTCAATGCTCAATGCATAAGTCATTTAAAGATAGGCTACACTTCCTTTCTGAAATCTAGGATGGATATAGAAAGGTGCGGTGTTGGATCATGGGTCAGCATTTGGGACACCTCATTTGAGCCAAAATTAGTCTCCCAAGTGATGAGGTGAGGGTGTTTTTGCATACCATTAGCCGCATCGTGATCATGCTAGCATTCTTTAAGAATGGCATGGACTTGACTTGTTATATATCATAAGCAAGTTTTGCTTATTTGTTACTTGAGAAAGATCATGTCACAGCAATGGATGGAACCACAACATTATAGTACATCTAATGGGATTTTGAGGGCTTAGCTCAAAATTCATGTTAGAATACTAGGGTTTCAAGGTTCTAATATTGGAGGTGATGGCCTGAGGGCGGGCTCTTTCGATATAGCAATGGATTGTGTCCATTACACTTAGATTGTTGGAGAGTTATAGTGGAGTCTAGTCCTTTCTTACTTTCAAAGTAAGAGTTGTAGTGGCTATTGCAAGTAAACTCTAGTCCTTTTGTTACTTTTGAGGCAAAAGTGGCAGTGGTTGCTGCAAGTGGGTTTGGACAAAGCTATGAAAGTAGACATCACTCAACATTATGAGTCCGGGTAGAAGGGGTTCCGCTATTGAGGAGTTGGCCGTTGTGGTTGCCGAAGCATTGCAACGCACAACCTTTCTTGTAGAGAGATTCTTTCCAAATTCTATTTGTTCCTACATACGTTGTGTGTATGGCATGCTACTGATACATGCAGCGCATTTTAGGGTTTACTCATGTTGAGTCTTTGATGGTGTCTATGTTTAGACAGTAAATATATTTTGTGTTGTTCGTCGTTTGGTAACTTCCAATTGGTTGAGTTGTGGCCTGTTGGAAGAGGAAACTAAGGTCTTAATTGCATTTAAAAGACAACAAGTTTGTCTTTTCGTGCATGGCTTATAGCACTAGTTTTCACGAGATGACAAACTCATCTTGTGTTTGCTAAGTGACTAGAAGGGAGAAGTTCTCGCTGTAAAATGCATTTTAAAGACAACAAGTTTGTCTTTTTGTGCATGGCTCCACGCCCTAGCATTTTTGGAATGTCAAGCGCATTTTATCGTGATGTGTGATTGGACAATAGTCCGATGTCTCATCAAGGCCTAATTCACCCAGAAGATCTAATTGATGAGCATTTTCGGCTTGGATTTCCGAACTCTACCAAGAATTTCTCAACCTAATCAGGAGATCTCATGATTGTGCATTTTAATAAGGGAATAATATAATTTCCTCTAGTATCATGTCACCCTTCTTCACTCTATTTGGATTATTGGTGTGGATGAAAGTGATGTGGTTGAAAACTAGCATCATGAGTTAAATTTATGTACACACTCATTGTAAATCCACTTGATATAGCCACGGAAGAATTGTGGACTGTATTGAGGATACAGGACATGGATAGTGGTGGTGAAAAGAAGAATCAGAAGAGTCTAGTGCGTCCAGAGTAGAGATTAGCACTGTGACACTTGGGCATTTGATTTCATGCCTCCAAGACTTGCAAGTGAAAGCTTCACCTTCCAAGGCAAGTGGTAGCCGTGGAGAGTTCGAGCTATCTTCCATAGCTATGTCTTGCACATGACACCCAAGACTAGCAGAAGTCATGCACGAAAGTGTTGAGCAAAGATTTAGTGAAATATTGGACTTCACTTGGTGGTGTACAAAGATCTGGGAGCTTTGAGCCAAGGAGGGCATCTCAACACCTTTGTGTTGCACCAGAGGCAAAGTAGAAGCTTCTCACTTGGTGATTGGAGCAAAGACCGCGGTGTTCAGGAATTCAAGTTTTCGGTAATTGGAGGAGGTTGAAGACTTCCATGGGGATCAAGTTACCAACTTTTTTCCTCATCTTCATCAAATTCAAGTCTGCAGGCTTTGTATTTGGTACCACTTGGCAATGAGAGGTGGGCACCTGGCGGGAGGCGGGCACCTCGATTTGTTTAAACCTCTGATTTGCCTTTAAATTGATTTGTACCATTTGAAAGAGTTATTTCAAAGATTTTTAGACATGAGGTTTTTTTGAATGTCAGAAGGAGTGAGCTTGTATGTCACCCCCTAGTTCATGATTTATATTGGTAACCAAACCACAAGAAGAGGGTAACTTTGTTTGTAAAAGGTGTGGGAGAACTATGGATCAATTCTATGGGAACTTGGGGTATGGAGGAAATTTAGCTTGCATTGGATAGGTCCTAAGAACATTGATTTTTGTTATTACTTGTGTATTTTGTAAGTGCAATAAAGAGCTTGAAGTCTCTCATGCTCTATTTCTTTCCATATTTAAATTTCATCCTTTCTAACTCTTCTCTTTCCTCTTTGTAAAGGCTCTTGAGAAAATTCTATGATGGTAGAGAATAGTATTAGTTACTTGTATTAAAAAATTAATTGGTAATAAAAGGACACAACTAAATTTTTGAGTGTACACACTAGGGAAAGTTTCATTTTAAGGTGGATTAACCCAAAATTGCACCCTCCTCAATTATGGCATGTAGGCTAGGTATGGAAAAGTGAATACTAGCATACAATTCAACCATATTAAATTTTAGGGGCATGACATTGAAAACTTGTAGTGGAGGCATTGGGTCACAGAAGACCTCTAATTGGGTTGATGACAAGTATATAAAATGGTGACAAAAATGTTAACGAGGAAAAGCATGTTAATGTGAGCATGTCATGAGTAGCGCTCCTCTCAAGTTCTCAATCTCGCCGGTGTGGTTTTGGATCATTTAAGTGCTGATCCGGTATGGCAAACCTTCTCTCATTTACTCATGATCAATCTTTAGTATCACGCAAGGGAGAGGGTACAAAGTCCAACTCAATCCATGACAAGTATCACATACTCTACAGCTCAATTCAAAGCCTCGAAGTTCTTTGACTATTTATATTTTTGCCTGAAATTGGTAGCTTCGAGATTAAATTTACAGAATAGCTCTCGTTAAGATTGCTCATTAATTCTTCATCTTTTTCCATTGCTCCTTCTAACATATAATGTGATTTAAGACCCCATCTGACTGAAAAGAATGGCTGTGAATCACTCCACTTTAACTGCTAAAATTTGTTGACTATTTCTCACTAAAAACACTTCAAGAGTGTTCATTCTAGTGCAAAGAGTGGAAAATAAAAAAAGTTTTTCCATCTCCAAGTGTAATAATTTATTTGTGTAGGTCCAATATGAATAATCACCATGTTCCCACGTAGCTCTTGTATTCATGCATCGTGATCCAAAATTTTGAAGATTCTAAGAAGAAGAAGAACTCTGACTCTGAAGGAGGCCGGTGTGAATAAAGCGTATACTCTCAAAGATGAAAATACAAGTTAAATTGTAACGGCAGGAACCGGGGAACGTGCTAGAGATTTTACAAAAGCCACCTGGTCTTTCCCACGGCCTTTCTTTTCGGTATAACTGCACTTATCCGAAAGCCTGAGTAACGAACCGCAGCACGGTCCGTAGGTATGTACGATGAACCAGATTTACCTACCCAGTACCCACTCCGCCCTACCTCGGTTCCTACCTACCAGGTGGGCGGTAAGCCGCCTCACGCGTAAGAGTGCCACTTCCGCCGTGTCCGCGCCGCGTTCAGGCTCATGATAACTTACCACTATTCCACTTTTAGGTTCTCCATCAAATCGCAGTGATTCGCGCCACCCAAAAATCTACCAATGCGCGTTATGGCGTAGCCACCGCGTAGTTCCTGGTGACTTCATGTCGAAGTTGATGGTTTGTTTGCCTAGGACGAGAATTCGAGCGCATGCATCGACTGAGACGTGATCCTTGATACGGACAGTCGGCAGGCGCGATGGGTCGTCGGCGCTTGCTGGTACTCGCGGCGGTGGTCGTGGTGGTGGGGGTGATCATGCGCGGGGCAACGGCAGCGGAGGACGTGAATTCCTGGAGGATTGAGTCGGTCGTGGAGCGGGGGCGTGGTGGCGCGGAGCCGTGGCACCGCGTGCTGGGGAAAGTGTTCGGGAAGTACTGGGGCGTGTGCGCAGCGGGCGGGTGCCCCTGCGAGGAGAAGTATGGGATCATGCCGTGCTCCACCAGCCTGGGCGGCAACGCCGTGCTGCTCTTGGCCTACGGGTACATGCTGCTCCTGGCTGCGCAGATGCTGTCGGACGGGAGCGAGCTGCTGCTCACCATCACGAGCCCCGGCGTCATTGGGGGGCTCGTGCTGCCGGTCCTCGGCGCCTTCCCTGACGCATTGCTCATCGCTGGTAAGCACGCGCGCGGCGCTTTCTCTCTCTGCTGGGGTTTGGAGCGTTTCGCAATCTCTTTTTTTTTCTTTTTGGGACTGTTGCTGCGAGAGAGAGAGGGAGAGAGAGAAGGTGTACCTCCGATCGGCCCCACTAGATTACGTGTGGAATGCTGCATCGGTGGCGTGGGGTAGTCGCTGTCACGGAACTGGCGGAGTTGGTTCCGCGACGATTCCCAGGTCGGTGATCAAGTTAACCCTCAGGCTGTGTTTGAAAGTGTTCTCCGCGGCGATCGTGGTAAGGGACTCGTTCCTTTTAGCACCTCAAAGGTCGCGTGGAATTGTAAAAGTCGGGGTCTTTTTCTTTTGATTCTTTCGCTTAAGTCGCCGAGAAACAATGCGAACACCAGAGCGCTGGGTCAACGTCATACATACAATCCAGGATTATGGGTCCTGGCGGTGGCTGTGTTGTCAAGTTTGGGTTTATTGACGGATGTTCGTAGAGAAAAGAAGTGTAAAAGAGCCTTACAGATATAAAAGAGTCAACCAGAGCCAAGATTTCGAGAAGCTAGCTTCACTGCAGCCCATCCTCTCACTTCTCCCATCGATTCTGCATTTGGAGAAGAATCTTCGAAGCCGTTTTTTTCCTTTTCTTTCCAAAGAGTCGTTCTCTGTCTTTGTAAACCTTGGGGCTGTCTGAGAGTTGAGGAGGAGGCTCTGATTTGACATGGTGACGGAATTGCTGCAGCGTCTGGGTTGGGAGCAACGCAGGCAGACGCACAAGAGGAAGTGCTCGTGGGCATGGGCTTGTTGGCTGGATCCTCGGTGATGCTGCTCACCGCGCTTTGGGGAGCGTGCCTTATTGCCGGCCGATGTGATCTCGTGGAACATCCCATCCAGAGTGGCAAGTTTGTGGCCAAGGATCGTACGTTAACCAAAGGGTTTCATCTCACAGGTGCATGCGGCCGCCATCTTCATTCATTCCGTCGTCTCATTGCTTAAACTAATATATTTTGGTGTTCAATCGGACGCATTAGAAAACACTTGTTCCTATTTTTGGTGAACGTGCGATGTTCCAATTGTCGATGTTATTTGACTTTCGCAAGATATGACTTTGACATATCAGAAAACACTGTTGCAGACCAAGACGTGTTGTTTTCAAATTAGCGAGAAAAAATAAGAGTATTCTATCATATCCAAGGACGAATCGTAACAATTATTTTTTCATTTCATCGCATGTGAGCCTGTATTGACTCTGGCTAATCAACAGAGACGGGAGTTACCATCGACCGGCAAACGAAGTGGGCATCTTGGATCATGATGGGCACCCTTTTGCCCTTCTTTGTGGCACAGATACCTCGGCTCTTTGGCTTGAAGGCCGAAGGGCATTTTTTCATCGCCATTGCTGCTGTCATTTCAACACTTGGTCTCATCGCTTACTGTACTTATCAGGTGGGGTAACTAGCGTCTGCCAGAGAGTATTAAATCAGTTTTCTGCCGTGTGTTAGTTCTCTCGACTAAGGTGCTTCTTCTTTTCCTTTTCCTCCCCGGATGCAGCTTGTGGCTCCTTGGATTCAGGAACGGAGGATAGATTGGGCGAAGACGAGATACAGGAGAAATCACGCTCTTCATAGGATCCACGAAACATCTAACAAGGAGAACTGGGGCAATCTTTTCACAGAGGATGGGAAACTAAACGAGGAAGCGCTGACAAAGTAAGTACTGTTGTATGTCATGATTATCAGTTGAATAGTGTAGTTTTTGGCTCTGGACTAAGTTACCCAATTCATTGTGTTCTGGCAGGTTGTTCGATCATTTTGACGATGATCATAATCAATTGCTTACTGAGATCGAGTTGAAGGGTTTGCTTGTGGGCGTGGGGATTGAGCGCCACAACGGCATGGTCCCTAATGAAGACGAACTCAAGCACTGGATGAAGGAGTTCGATGTTTCCGGCGACGGAGAAATTTCGCAAGAGGAGTTTCTGGAGGGCATCAAGCGATGGATGAACATCTCCCTGGGAAGCTTCAAGAAGTCTGCATCCAGCTCGGTCACCTCCTCCCCCTCTTGGGACTTCGAGGCTCAAGCGAAGGCAAGATCATTCTCCAGGGCATCATCATTGAAACTTTATGTTATTATCATTTTCCAATGGCACTGACACAATTTTATTGATTGCTACTGGAATACCACGTCATTAATGAAATCACTTCGAAGTAGAGAGATTGATTGAGTTGTGTAGCTGAAAGTTGAAATATGGGTGCAGAATACAAAGTTGGATCTAGCCGCGCTGGAGGACGAGACCAACGACGATGAGGAGGAAGCGAACGAAGAGCCGCCTTCCAGAGGGCAGATCATTGGAAAAGCCATCCTATACTTGGTTGCCGGAGCTGTGACTGCTGCCATTTTTGCTGACCCCTTAGTGGATGCCATCGGTGGCTTTTCCAAGGCTTCTGGCATTTCGCCGTTCTTCATCTCCTTCATTGCCACACCGCTGGCCACCAACTCCAGCGAAGCCATCTCTTCTCTCATCTTTGCTAAGAGGAAACGCAAGAGAAACATTTCCATGACGTACTCTCAGGTACAATTAATAAACCTAATCTGCTGGAAGAATATATGTGGGATTATGCCTATTCGAATATTCCTGCTTTTTGCCTTGTAAACTGTGGGTATTTTGATGCAGTAATTTGGAGTAGTAACATCTGGTCTCATTCTCTTGATGCCTGGTTGCGCAGATTTACGGTGCTGTGACGATGAACAACACCATGTGCCTGGGAATTTTCTTGGCTATAGTGTACTTCCGAGGCTTGCAATGGGACTTTTCAGCTGAAATTTCCGTGATTTTCTTCGCGACTTTGGTAATGGGTTTCATTGCAGCAGTGCGCACAACGTTCCCACTATGGATGGCCTTTATTGGGCTGTCGCTTTACCCTATTTCCATCGGATTGGTAGCTTTTTTGGATTACGTCTGTGGATGGCATTAGTGGTATCGTTGCAAGACAGACAAACTTGGTTTGAAAGTGTTCTGGAATTGGTGGTGCTAACCACACCACCCTGTAGACTGACTTTACTCGTTAATTGGTAGACCAGGGCTTCTGTGTAGAATCCAAGTAGGATCACTAACGCAACCTTTGGTGCTTGTAAATTAGTAGGTTCGTGGATTGTATGAAGATAAAAAAGGACTGATGATTCAATGGATTTGCTTTTCAGCATTTCAGTTTTCCTTCGTAATCATTGAACTCTTGTGTAACTTCTGTTTGACATTTGTTGAGGAATTTGTGACAAGCATGTCACTGGGAAACTGATTTTTGGAATCCGCTATCACAGAATATGAAGTTTGAAAGACTGTATTTGGAGCTTTCTTCTCTCCTGCTTTCATTCTTTTGTTACATGGGGTGGAGTAAATCTGCTCGATCCGAGTATGCCTTGATTGATTTTATGTATCACATGCAGGACGTGGCAGGAGTGGATTGGCCACTAAGCTTGAAAACAGGCACGCTCCAGTTTACTGGTGTTTAAGACTGCTAAGGTTGGATGACCTATAACCACCACGAACCCCATAATGGACAAGGCAAAGTGGACTAAAACCACCACAGACCCATCCCATTTCCGAAATTTTAGGAAGTCACATATGATTGGGTGTTAGTTCATGATTGGTTCAAAGCTGCCGGTTTTTAGTCAATGCAGAAGTGGTTATTGGTACAACTTAGTGTGGAAATAGAGAGTATGGTAAGTCGAGGAATGGGTCACGGCTTACTATCCACTTTGAAAATTTGTAGCAATTTCAATATGAAGAAATAAATGGTCACGACAATTGCAATATTCATGAAATCCTATTTTGAATTCCCAAAAAATGTCTTACCACGTATACAAACGCTATAAATAGGTCAGCAAGCTTAAGTTGGTGGTTATAGGTCATCCAACCTTAGTTACAGGACCTTCAGGAAAATTCTTTTATGCAAAATTCTTTAATATTGTCAAAAAAATCTTTTATGCAAAATAGCATTCTAACTTAAGTCAAACATTTTCACACATTGTCACACATTGTCAATCAAGGTACCTAATTAACTTTTCCACATTAATCTTGGAGACCAACATATTTTGTAGTTTTTATTTTTCCTACTAGAAGGTGTGGTGTAAACCTTCTTTTTGACCATTTAAATTCTCATTCTGAAACATATTGAAATAACAACAAAATACAATGTGGATTGGAAGTTTTTGAACCTATACTCCTTGTAGAATTGTTTTGAATAGGCTACACCATTTTCCTACCTTTAAGAATAGGTGTACAAGGAATTAATGCCATGCTTGACACGATGGTAATGAATTTAGAGCTTGTGTAGTGCAAAAAATTGACTCAATATGACATCAAAGCATGTTGATCCACTAAGAGCAATGAAGAAAATGAACTGTTTTTCCTACTTCAAACACAAAGAAAATGGACGATTTGTCCTTGCGGGATACAAATTGAATTTGGGTAGGCACCACGGCCTTGGTGTAGTGGTTTGGGTCATGGTACACCAGTGAGGTGGTTGTGAGTTCAAGTCCTATTGCCGGCATGGTGCCTACCACCATAATCCACCCAATTATGGTGGGAGGTCCCAATGCCTTGTTGTATGGGGACCCACAAAGCCCTTGGGGGAGATGACATGTCGGTTGTCTCTAAGGCAATTAGTGTAGGGAACCACTTAGTGTAGAAAAGTGTTTACCCTCGAGAGGGAGGAGTAGTTCTATTACACTAGCCTATGTCCCGTGGCCATATGCTTAGTGAAGAGAATGAACAAAGACTATATTCACGGTGGTCTCCTTCGGAGACCAAAGTTCTTCTTCTTCTTGAATTTGGGCAAGTTCCTAAAACTTTATTTTAGAAGATAACTTCTTGAAATTTTTAGTGAGAATAGGAATATGAGTTATCTTTGCGAGGAATTGTTTCTTTCTATTTTTGGATTTATAGGAAAAAATTTATGGTGCTTCAAACATAAATAGCTCAACTCTTTTTGCAACTAGGTGGGGTACTATAGAGATGAATGGTATTATGGTAGAGTTGACAATTTCACTTTTTTAACTCCTAAATTTCCTTTACAATTTCATATTAAAAACACTTCAAAATTGTTATTTATAGTGCAATGAGTAAGGAAGGAAACATAAATTGTATTTTTACTTTTGATGGTAGGATCTCATTAAAAACTTTGTAAATAATATACTCATCAAATGTAACCACACGGATTGGAAGATTATTGTGTTTGAAGTAGAAAAAATGGTTCATTTTCATCCTTGTGTTGAGTGGATCAACAGACTTTGACTTCATTTGGTGTCAAAGTTTTGCACTACACAAGTTCTAAATTTTATATCGTCATGTTGATCATGATATTAACTCCTTGTACACCAATTTTTAGAAGTAGAGAAGGGGTGTAGCATATTCAAAACAATTGCGCAAGGAGTAATGGTTCAAAAAGTGCCAAGTCACATTATAATTTTTGGAAACAAAATATGTTTTAGAATGATATTCCCAACGGCGAATGAGAAGGCTTACACCACATCTAGTAATTGAAAAATAAATAGTGAAAAATATGAAGATCTCAAAGTTTTATGTGGGAAAGAGATTTTTTTGGTTACTTGCCCGACAATGTGTGGCAGTGTGTGCAAATCTTTGACTTGGGATAAAATGCATTTTTTTGGTAAAGACAAGAAATGATTTTTGACAATATGGAAATAATATTACTTGCTAGTGTTGAAAATATCAAATTGACTAGAGTGTCCTAGCAAAAGTTTTTGGAGTTGCCCGACATGCCCGCACTCAATAGTTTTTTCTTTAAGATGGCATAACTATTTTTTGGAAGTCCAATGAGAATAACAATTATACTCCCACGTACCTCTTGTCTTCTTGCATCTCAACACAAAATTTCAAGAATCACAAATATAAATTGCAACCATGGAAACATGCATGAGATTTGCAAAAGCCCACCTTGGGAATTTTTTCATTTAGGGGTTAAGGTGGGCAGTAGTGAAGGAAAGTCCTTGGCAACCTTCATTGTTTTCACAATGAAGACGCATAGAAATTCTTTAAATTTATTTTTTTGAAAAATATTCTTCTTTATCTTCAAAATAAGTCATAATAATTCTATTCATCGTTCGGATTTTAGATTCAACAATCATTTCTCTAATTGAAAAATAAAATTGCTTTCCTAAGTAAAAGGCCACTTTCTATACCCCTAGTTGTTGCAAGTCCATTTTTCTTATTGTAAACACCTCCGTTACTTGTGATTTTTGGTAACACAATGCAATAACGTATTTAAAAAAATTAGTGTGAACTTAACAATAATTGTGCATGTCTTTGACTATTAATCTAGAAAGACTTGTGTCCTATTGTTCTAACAAAACCAAAATGCATATTGGCAATGTTTTCAATCTTCACACTACACTGATTTTGATATTTAGTGTACTGGTACTTAATGATTTGAAAGCGCTATAACTATTTATCTCTAATGAAATTTTTTCCTTGAGAGTATAACTATCTATACTACATAGACAGGGTGATGAATCTCAAGATGGTTGGTAAAAATATTCATGAAGTGTAAAAACTGACAGGATTAATAAATCAAATAGTGCGCCTACACTAAATATAAAATTTTGAAGAGTTTTTGGTGTGAAATTGCCATGGTCCTGTAGGGGTTAAATTCTTTCCTCTTCAGGAAGGACTTTCAGGAAGGACTTTCAGGAAGGACTTTCAGAAAGACTCTATTTATAACGCCTTACTCACATGCACAACATTCAAGGGCTTGGCTAACACAAGATTCGCTTCCCCAGAAAGGAAGGTAAAAAGGAATTCAAATGTTATTGGAAATCTTTCTGCAGCGTTGTAAAAATGTGGAGATGAGAGTGGAATTTACAAGTAAAAGGAATTCTTTGGTGATGGAAAGTTACGAAACTATGAAGTTGAGTTGGGATGAAGTACATCCGCATAATTCTATCTACAAAAACAACTGCCATTCATGAGGGCAGTTACTACATCCAGGTAGAGGATCCGGGAGATCAAAATATGGTTCCAACATTCATGAATTCAATGTATGGTGAGACACTGAGACTGTGGTGTCTCTGAAGACGTTGGAGCGCAACCGTAGAACAGGTTATATTTCACACTGAGATTGCTTCCATGGCCTTGGTAGTCGCCGCCAAGACTGTGTCCTGCGCCAGTACTGATTGGACGTAGTCCCACCTGGAAAAGAATGTCCACGCGCACCACGCACCAGTGTCAACTAGCCACTTATAGCAACTCATGAGAGTGATATTCACTGTTGTGTTGATACTTCAATCGGGGGGTAGTGCATACCGAGCTTCCATGACGTCGGTCTCCGCGTTCTTTTCGAACTGGATGCGGCTCGGGGTCCCTTGGTACAGCAGAAGCGCCTGCCAACCCGAACAAGACAAGACAGAAAACGCCATGCTTAGATTCGTGGGCCCATGCCTTTTCGATGAGGTCACCTACTTCATTTGGATCACGTCAACGCCCACGAAACTTTCGTATGCAGCGTTCACACGTTCACAACGTTCAATTCATGAACTTTACCTTAGTACGTCCCAGGCTAGTATCATCTGAGTATCAGTCCGAAGTGGCTGTCTGTTTACCTTGAGGTACTGGTTCTCGTCGAGAGTGAAGCGGTGGTACATGCCCGGTGGCAGCACGATGAGGTCGCCCTTCTTGATTTCGATTCGGATCCACTGTCCGTCGAAGTCTCGCACATCCTCATAGCCTGGAAATTAGCTTGTGAGTGAGTCGGTAATTCCATGATGATTTTCCTGCAGTGTCATGTGTGTGTGTGCACAGATGCCATAGCATGACGAATTATCAGTACTGGTCCAGTGGAGTTGGTTGCTCACCAATTCCGTCGAGGATGAAGCGAATCTCTTCGTGATCGTGCAGGTGCTCCATGAAGAACTTTTTGGTGTTCTCCTCGAAGTTTGGGAGCTTGTCAGGAGTCACGGTCAGCACTTCCTGTGATGGAAACAACGTGGGACACCAAAAGATGTATTTATATTAATTGTCAATAGAGAAAAGGCGGCATGTGTCGGCTTGGTGTAGTATTATATGAGTTGACTTATGAAAAGCAGGGAAAAGATTATGCGACTTTCATGAGCGACAGTTACCTCGTAGTTGTAGCCACGAACCGCCTTGACTTTGTTAAGGAACTGGTTCTTCTCAAACTCTTCCGTCTCGATATGGGTCCATGTGAGCACGCCCAGCTCTGCAATGATGATTCCCATTAGAAGTGGGTGGCAGTGAGGATTATAGTATAGTTCCCTTTTTCTGAACAAGCATGATTAGGGAAGGTTTTTTAAAGCACGTCAAACACAAAATAAAGAGTACTCTTGGATTCCAGAACTAAAGAGCTAGCGCACGTTGACCTCGCATCAGCTAGCTAGAGACTAGTAACTTGGTTCCAGCTGGTGCCCACTTGTAGACCGATCCAACAATACAAAACTCATGATGTGTCTCCTGACTCGCAAAAGTGAGCAAAATTCGCACGATCTACCCCTGCCAGATAGATTCCATGACTAGGCACAACAGTTGGCAAAATAAGTCGAAAATTCCAGAGACTCACTCTCAAGATGCTCCATCGACACCACCTGGTTGGGGGTGTATTGATGCGGCTTGCACGGCGCGTCGTCGTTGGCATTGTAATACCAAGCGTTGATGGGAATGGGCTCCTTTATCGTCTCCTCGCCCTGAATATGCCAATCAAACGCAAAACAATCGATCATCTACTGCCAGCTCTCCTAGTCTCCTTCCGAACACCTTTCAAAAACCCTCTCGGTTGCAACTGCAAGCGCGGTGAACTCACCTTGGGAGACGGGGTCAAGGTGTCAACCGCCATCGTCAGCTACTCCTGCACACGAACAACATCCTCAAGAAACGCCACAAAATACGATTCAGACGTTGGCTGTCGACATAGAGAACAGGAAGTGACGCCCAAACTAAAGAGAGGAGGAGTCCGACAAGTATGCTAGGATGGTAAGTTGAGAGGAATGATACTCCGCAAGGACACCCGAGTCCTCGGCGTGGGCGAGAATTGCGGCCAGGAGGGGTTGAGCCATGTTGGTGCAATGAATACACAACTTACAGGGAGAAAGGGAAAGCTAATATGCGGGTGGCCCAGTGTGGTCGTACGGGGGTGCGAAAAGGCCTAAAGAGAAGTCTGCAATTGGGGGCATGCGACAAGGGCATCCACGGCGCGACCGGGATTTCCACCGGTTTCGCGCAACGCTAGTTATTGTAGGCTTGGAGGGTAGGTGGGTGGGGAAGCGCTTTCCACCGCATCTTTCACCAAAGACGCGCGTCCGCGATGCCGAACCAGTTGAACGAATTCAACCATTTGCCTTATCTACACTCCCACCCGACCGAGAAAGCACTCACCGGGCGAAATACACTGACACTTCTACTCAACTCGATAGATTGTAGGGGCCGTGTTCTGCTCCAGGTCGGTCGGAGCAACCTAAAAATTGGACAACATTGCAAGAAACTGACCATTGAAGAGCACCAACCATTCTGGAAGATGAATGAAGTGATTAACTTAGTGAGCATAGACTGAATCCCCTGAGAAACATGATTAATCACACGATCGTGCAGCTGATTAGAGAGGAAGGAGACGAGAGAGCGTGTTGCGACGTTCATGATAAGAAAAACTTACACGTACTTGAGGAACAAGATGGTCGAGGCGATCGAGTTAAGGACTCCACGCCACTTCAGAAAAGCATCCGTGCACGAGAGGATTATGAAGCGTCCTGGAATAGAACTGACTTATAGCATCCCTGGCCCAACCTCGGCATGTACGACCCGGAATCAATAGCCCCATGGATCTTTAGATGCTCATGTGCTGCTGGCGATATTTGCTAACTGTCACGGCTGTTAGCCTTAAGGTGGTGACGCGTTTCAAGTTTTTGTATTTATTGTTATTCTAATTTAAAAGGAGGGTGAGAGGCAAATACCATCACATGCGCTGCAGTGGGCCTCCTGATGGTCCATTCAACTCAAACCCATCTCAAACTCAAACTCCGGAGTCGAAGTTGCAATTACTGTGGGTACATCATCACTTGCGTGACTTGTGTTCCTGATCCTGCCAGCGTCATTATAGCACCAAGTTTTGACCATGTTGTAGCCGAACAACAAGGGTGGTACCAGTAAGTCTATCCAAATGCGAGGCAAAGAATTGTATAAAATCAATAAATCCAGTACATGCCCACAGAAAGAGGACAAATACCACAGCTCTTCGAATGTGTCAACGGTGGCAGGATATTCCAACTGCGGAACTAGTACACCAACTCAAACCGGATGTGGCTACAAACTAACAAAGATCTGGAAATGGTGAGAATTCGACTTGACGCATACGGCAACGTCCTGAGAGATTGTATTGACTGGGAGTGAGGAGGGTGGACCCGCGCGACTGGCATCAGATCCCTCCCCCGACTGCGATGCCATGCTCCAGCTCAACTGTCGCACCTGGCGCCACGGAACTGGCCCATCGCGAAATATCAGCCAGCTGATATTGAATCGTTTCCGTTTCCCTGATCAATGCATGAGTGCGGTCGATCAGGGGCGTGAAATGCGCACTAGATCCGGGGTCGTCCAGGCACATGTGCACCGGACTTGGTACTGCTTCTCGTCAACTGCAACGCCAGGGTCCAATCTGGAAATTTCCTGAGAGCCTGGAGAATCTGCAACAGGAAAGTCTGGAAGGAACTGTGTTTTTTTTTTGTTTTTTTTGGCACAAAGACGTCTGGAAGGAACTGTGGTTTCTGTGTTCAATGCATTCCACGCTCACAGCTTGCACTGACCCTGATCAGAGCGTGTGGAGGCTCGACCAAGGCCAATGCCAGGATTCGGGAGATGCCGCCGTTTGCTTCCGCAAGACCATCTCCTTTTCCCATTTTTAGGTTACAGTACTTCCACATCTTTCCATTTCCGAGGCCTTCGCCTCCCACACACGATGACTCGATGCCTGGCCCCCGCCCACACGAACATGAGCAGCCTCGTCAGAAGTCAGCGGATAAGAAGCTGCCCTCTGCAGACACAAGTTCGGATCATCATCACCTGCAGCAACGCTACGAGGTGACAAACGTAGTAAGGTAAGCCCCCCTAAAACCGACTAGTTAAGGAATGTGCATTTATGGAGAGAGGAAATTTTATACTTTTATTTCTCAGCGATAGCCAATAGAATTACGATTCCAACCCAAGTGATTTCATATTTTTTCAATGAAAACTGAATTAGTTATGAATTTTGAAACTATGCAGCCATGTTTAGTGGGTGGCCAGCAGTAGGTACCCCCCATAACCAACGACCAAAAGTAAGGGTCTTGGCTACTAGCAAACCTCCATTTGGAGCTCAGTTGGTGGTATGGGATGGAAGAGGGTTGGACATACCCCAATTTTATAGGCGTTGGCTATGGGTTTTTGCTGGTTATGGGGGGCTTACCTTAGTTGCTAAACTACATAATAGAGGCTTGCAGTTGCACTATCGGATAGATAGTATACAACAACTAACACTCGAGCTGATGGGCTTCTTGTTGACACTTTTATATTGTGCACAAACACCTTTTTCTTGGGCACAAATTAACCCTTCAAGGACGATGGCGTATTTGTACTCGTCATACACACCTTTCCGGGAAAGCTTCAGTGGTTCGATACATGATCGCTCTAGTGGGTCGCAAAAACTCATTCACAAATACGGCATGCAGATGGCCCACCTATGAAAGTCAACAATTTCAAATCGGGAGAGCACTTTCTACAAGGAAATATGGTGGAAATACCACTTGGCCCACACGAAATCTCCTTTGCTACAAATCCGTTTGAATGCGGCTCATTGTCACTATATATGTTAGAAGTGCACATATCCACGTAAGTTATCAGAGTATTCGGATCAAACAACAATAAACTATTGGTAGAGCTATTCGCACATTATTCCAATAGTGACCACCTATGGGCCTACGGTCCTTAAAGGATCAAAACAAAGTTCAATTACAAGAAAGAAGAACTGAATAGAAAGTTGCGCTAGGATTGGCCACAGCTCAATAGGGATAAAGACACCAAGGACAATACCTAGTCCAAGAAACCATGGTCTCTTTCCTCATGTAGACAACCTCAAAACAACTCTAATTGGAGTCTAAATGGGGGGGAGAGCTTAATCCTATTCAATTCAGAGTTTGCCCTAATGACCCTATCTCAGGCAATTTTGCCATAGTCGGTGAGACCTTGCCATATTGTACTGTGGATTTGTTGCGATTGCCACTAGTGTTAAATAAACACCAAGTCGTTCTGAGCAATCCAAAGTGTGTAGAGAGTGATTCCGCTAAAAAGGAGCCAAATCCTACTCTCTTCACAAAACTTCCTACTCTCTTCACAAAACTTCCTAGGCATTCTAGGAGTAAAAAGATTGTTCAAGGTTAGGCTTCTCTTATTGACTACTATTGACATTGCCAATGGTGTTAAGAATTTTAGATATAAAAATCCAAGCATCCTTGGCATGGTCGCACTGCCAGAGGTAATGAACCACACTCTCCATCTTACCATTGTTGCTCATTGTGCAATTGCCATTGATACTAGCGTAACTTTGCGCTCTCCACTATGTACTTGATTGCAATGCCTTTATGCCACAACTTCTAAAGGAAATCGGATTCCTTACCTACTCTTTTAAAATCCCACACATTAGTCCATTTTATTTTAAAATAAGGAGGCAAAGCTTGTTGCCATTTGGTTTGGGCCATATTAGATAGGGGCCTTCTTTTCCTTAACATCTCTTCCTACTATGGTAGAATTGAAAAGAAAAACCTTATTAATAGGCCACCAAAGCCTCTTTCAGAGTTTAGAGTTGCGCATTGTGTAGATCGGGAACGTCTTACACCACATTTGACTTAGTACTAACCATATTTCTAATCCTTTTTGGTGCACGTTTAGGATTTTTAAGGTTAAAGATGGTGTGCATTGATGTCTAGAACACAAGAGATTTGCTATAAACCACTAGATCTTGTTGAAAAAGTTTATAGAAAATCCTAAGAATAAAATCCAAAACGGTCGAGAGGTAGGTCCAACTACTTGACCTGGCCTATACGCACCTAAGACCTCAAATTTGATAGGATTTGGTTGAAACAACTAGAGGTTGATTAAAAACTCTTTTTAAGAGCTTCTTCAAAGAAGATGAAACACTTATGGCAAAAGTTTCACCCATCTCATATGAAACCAAACCCTTGATGTACGTAAGCGGTTCCTCTAATTCTAGAAAACCATGCACCGAAAGTTGAAACATTTCTATGCCACTAATAAAGAAAGCTTAACCACTCTTTATAGATTATTGATTCAATAATTGAGATTGTGTGCCCCATGGTTCTCCACGCTCTCTTAGCCCTATCATGTAGATTTGATCCATTGGAGAGGTGAAGCCGACAATATTGAGCTACCAAAGACTTGGCGGCCATTTTTAGAAACTAAAAAAATAAGATGTAGGAGTTTCTATTGCAAACCACCTCATGTCCAACATAGAAATACTATATCCCACCTTATTGAAAGTGAACATATACTAGTAGTTTTATAGATGGAAAAATTGAACATACCATTGAAACTTTGAGTGACTTTACATCTATCTATCTCTAGTGAAAAACAATCAATTGAGTAGCTACAGTATAATAAAGATAATTTAAAGTATGGCTAGAAGAGGAGTCGTAGCACATGTTGGCAAGTATTCACATCTTAAGATAAAGATACCCTAAGGTATTCGTTCCCACAGAGAATCATCGAGAACTACAATGACTAACAACATGCCTAAATATATACAATGCTAAACATACCACAATAGATACATAAAAGGAAAGAAAAGAAAGGTTAGACCATACAAGTAAGTCTTATCTACAACAACCCCTCCATTTACCGTTAGGGAAGGGCTTTCCTACTTGGGTAAATACCCACGGCGGAAATCCACGGCGGAATTCCACGGCAGACACCCCCGGTGGACATCCACGGCGGAAACCCACGGCGGACACCCAGGGCGGAAATCCCCTTGACCCTTGGAGGGGAGTAACTATACACCCATGTATAATATAGACATCCGGAGTACATGAATATCCGGAGAGGGTATATCATCACCGACGATGATCCGTGGACTCATAGAGATTTTAGGGTTGACACAAGTAACGACTATCCTTCCTTACCTTCTTTCCGACTACTACTACTCACTCACTTGGGATGGTTGTGGTTTCACTATATTTTCTCCGTAAGGGAAACTAGGCCCTTGGCCCTTAGGACTTGTGCAACTCTTGTGGTAGGCACGTGGTTTACCTACCTACCATCCGAACTAGTAGTCCTTCGTTCACCTCAAGACGACTAAAAGAGTTTTATCTATTTGGTCCGCATAGACATCCGCATAAGGGACCACCGACTCTACTCCTTTCTTTCAGAAAACAAAGTCCTTCTTCTCGTACCTCCAATAGACATCCGCTCAAAGGGGATTAATTAGATTTCCTTCCTTCTCTCAAGGTAACTTGAGCTCTTAGAGTAGTTCCTAGTTATAACCGCATAGACATCCGCACAAGGGATCAAACCACGTCCTACTAAATCCTTTATACGTAGTCTTGGGTTCAGTCCTCACCAATAGACATCCGCACAAAGGGATAGACTGAAACTAGACTTAATGTTTTAAGGTAAGGTATTGCTCCTATGAATCAACCATCCGACCAAAGGTTAGTGTATCAAAACTCTAACCACGCCTTCACAACCGGCTACATTCGCCACCAATAGGTCACACAAGACGCACCAAGACTCCTTCCTCACCCGTCACTCCCCCTTCTTCCTCCGTTAAACATTAGTTATCTCACATGTTATTCCCATCCTACCTTAACTAGTTCTATGTGATGGCTTAAGGAAACAACAACAAACAGTCAACGTCAGCTTCACGCCTCTCTAACCCTCCCATTATCTCACCTCTTATTCCCACCCTATCTAACTGTTCTAAATGATGGAGCAAGGAAACAACAATGAGAAGGTCAGATTGAATTGAGGAGCGGACTACTTGAAATGGCACTCACAGCCATGTATAGAATCCAAGCTCTCCAACCATAGAAGGTTTTCTGAGAGCGTAGGTTTAGAATTAAACTGAAAGCAAATACACACATCAAGCAGTAAAGAGAGATGCCAAGAGGCTCCCCACTTATACTGCCGCAAACACACACAAGCGCCAAAACAAAGGATGCCTTCCAACTAAACATGGCGGCATTACCTACCCTTAACGACGCAGCCGCCATCCCACCAACTCTACGCGCCAAGTCAAAAGGCATCTAAACACAAATCTCAAGGCAAACCAAGTCAAATCCAAGGTCAAACCGGGGCCTAGTCCGCGAATGAACAATGACCTATTAACTAAGATTCTGACCCTATTTTCTTGTCAACTCCTCAAGTCTTCTCTTCTCTTCCTTCCTCTTCTGCTTCTTGGCACTCCGGCTTGAGGTCGACTTCGACGCGGCCTTCGCAAGAGTCGTCAAGGGAAATAGCAAATCAGCGGACAAGGAGGAAGCCGGTCCGGACACAGACGCACGAGGGAGGGTCTCCCTCGAAGTCAAAGAGGCATCCGGGCCACATGGAGTGATTAGCACAAAAGTAGTGCTCGGGTGAAGCTCGGGTAGGGTCGGAAAGGCCGATACCTGGCTTGGAGTCACAACAAAAACCTCCTCAGCGGCGATGTGTCCGGACTTATCCTTCGTTGATATTGGAAGGCACAAGTAAGCGGAGCTCTCACTCGTGGTCTTCCCCGCACGAGACACACTCTGCAAGGGCACCACGATCGGCGTGTCGTGAGTGGCGTCTCCAAGAGGGAGTGTGCGAGGACTGGTCCTGGGTGAAGGCTCCCTCGTGACACCCGTGCTCTACTTCCAACCGCTCTGTACCACCGTAGTGATCTCCAAAGGAAAAAAGACAAGCAGCAACTCCCAAAGTTGGAGCTCGTGGTGGAAGGCCGGGCTATCAAGATCAACCACGTCCTCCGGCATGCCTTGGCCACCTAAACCTTGCCCACCCGAATCCGTCTCCGATCTAGAATCTGCATCCTTGCCCGAACTGTCAGGATCCTCCCTAACCTTGGGGAGGATGTGGGTGAGGTTGCCCACCAACACCCTCATGTTAGCATAAGCCTCCTCCAACTTAACGGCCTGCTCCACCATGAAGGCAATCACGCGTTTGCTGGAAATATAGCCATCTCTCTCCAACTTGGCATCAAACATCTTGGCCTTTGCTACCCCATCCACCGGGAAGTGTAATGCGTCCTCCACCTTCTGTAATGCCGCCGCCGAGGCATTGGCTTGGAAAAGAGGCTCCTTGCAACTCCCCTCCGCCTCCAATGCCCGGCTCTTCATTTTGGTCACGTCAAGGGTGAGCCGGTTGACCTTCTGCTCCATGATGCGGAGGTCACCTGTCCCTCCAATCCTCTCCGTGATCGCAATAATCAATCCTTAAGGCGGAGGATTGCCCACCAAGCCGCTCACGTGTCCCAAAGTCCTATCCACGTCGTCCACATACACCAGCAGTGCTTCTATCAACTCAGAGGTTGGGTAAGTCTTACCTCTGAGTTGAGCTGGTCCAGTGGCTACAGCACGAATTGTCGCTCGGGTCCTGGTGGCAGGCGCTCCTCCCTGCCTCTGCCTCTCGCGCTTGGGCGGTGGTAAAGCTTCCTCCTCCGACTCCGCTGAGCTGCTCCCGCCTTCAGATCCTAGCTCGGGCTCCAACTCTGTCCCCTCAAACTTCTTCAACATCAGTTGGGTCCCATAAGCAATGTCTTCCTCGGGACTGGTCTCCTTGAAGTGGTGATAGAGGTGGATCAAAAAGGGGCAGATGGAAGATCGCTTGGCGTTGTTGATGCTCTTCACCAACCTGAGCACCACCTCCCTGACAATAATGGCCCAATTCACCATCCTCTCTTTTAGAAAAGATCCATACACGATGTTAGCAAGTGTGATAGTGATTCGAGAAGGTTTTTTTGGGTGCAGGATGGGCACAAGGAATGCAAAGACCCGTTTGGCCCGTGGGTCAGAGCAATCCTGTAACAAATAGCCGTTCTTGGTGTCCTTGGTGCTGAAACATCCTTTGGCGTACTCCTCCTTCTTCAAACTGGTCCATCCTCCTCCTTGTCGTGGGAATCCATACACCTCCTACCAACTCCCCATGGTCCACCTATTTGGGCAAGCCCGGATGTTATCTCCTTCCGGTTGAGGTAGTGGATTCCTCCGCATCTCCTGTATGGTGGAATCAACACAAAAGCTCTAACAAAATCAAGGAGTGAGAGGCAATCCATGCGTAGAAGATCCTCGTAGAGCTCCGTGAGCTCAAGAGGATCCTTGGGGAGGACCGGGCATATGGCTACGAGTGAGGAGGAACCAGTCGCCATCTCTTTCGTTCCTCTTGTGCAGTTGCTCCCTCGGGCTCCGCCTTGTTGCTCCTCGCTTCCTCGCTTGTGCAGCTGATCCCTCGGGGCTCCGCCTTGTTGCTCCTCGCTCCCTCGCTTGTGCAGCTGTTCCCTTGCGTTCCGCCCTTCCGCCTTGTGGCTCCGTGCTTCGCTTGTGCAGCTGCTCTCTCGGGTTCTGCCCTTCCTCCTTGTTGTTCCTCGCTCCCTCGCTTGTGCAGTTGCTCCCTCAGGTTCCGCCCTTCCGCCTTGTGGCTCCGCGCTCCGCTTGTGCAGCTGCTCCTTTGAAGTTCTGTCCTTCCGCCTTGTAGCTGCCGGTTCCGCTCTTGTGGCTGCGTCCTTCTCCGTAGGTGCAGGCGCTCCTTCAAGGTCCGCCCTTCGTTGGCCTCGCTGCTCTTGGTTCCTCCTCGGCTGGTTTAGTCGGTCCCTAGATTCGGCCTCGGGCTCATGGTAGCCTGGTTGCCTCCGGTTGAGGTGATCTGGATATTCCACGGGCTTGGGTCGGTTTTTAAGATCGGGTCTAGGCTTGGGTCTTGGCCCTCTTTTATCCCTTGTAAGGAGTTTATAGTCACCCCTTATTCCTCCTACCTTAATTCTACCTAAAGGCTAATCCTAGTTTAGAATAATCCTAAAACTTAACTATTTTGTTTAACTTTAACCGCCTTAACTACCTAATCTAATATTTTTTGAAAATTCGTGGTTCGACAAGAGGAAAATACAACATACCACTCTACTACTCTCTAAACATTTATGTATCTATAACTTACAGTGGCAAGCATATGTTTCTGGTCAGTGAAGCATTTCTCCAATTTAGTAGACTATTGCATTGTTGGTGGGTTGGTAAGAGATTCTTTGGGCCAGCTTCAATTAGTACATTACATGGCACCTATTTAACATTGACCCCTCAAAATATGCCACTAGAAGAGATTATACATGCAAAAATCATGAATAGGTGTGTACAACTTTATATGCACACAAGTTGTGCACACCACAATCTTCTCAATACAAGTGCACTTGTGAGCCTTCTTCTTTCGGATTTTTTTTGTAAGATTTAGAGAGGCATTTGGTGATTTGCTATGGCTCCTAGAAGGTCTGAGAATCAATGTAGGGCAGTTCTTGAGATGAATTAGTGAGGCTACTTATATGGCGAGATTTCAGCATTCCTCAAAGCACTTATTCTGACATAGTGCGAAGGTTTTGTGAGATAAGGAGCCTGAAAGACAAACATTTACCCGACAGACCTAGAATTCTTGATGAACATGGGGATTGTGACATTATAAGGACGTTAATTGATCAAAATACTGTTACAACGGTAGCTATTGGAAGAGCTACAATATGAAGGCATGCAATTGAGTGATGATATTGTTAAAAAGAGTCTTTGGAAGCAGGGGTTGAGAGCATGTGTGAAGACCCAGAAGCCATTTTTGACAGAGAAACACCAAGCATGTCAATTGTAGTGGACAAATAAATGCAAGCATGCAGATTGGCAGTTATGGGCTCATGTCCAAATTCAATCTATTTGGGTAAGATGGGCGATAGTATTGTTGAAGAAAGAGTAGACAACATCCTTTAGATCAACATGTGCAATCTATAGTCAAACATGGGGGACGAAGCATATTGGTTTGAGGTTGTATGAGTTGGCAAGGAGTTGGCAAGCTTCATCAATTGGAAAGAAGTTGGCAAGGGAAGATAAATAGATATGTGAAATGCAACATTTTGGAGATGGAACTTATGGGTATTATAAAAATTCAAGGTTTAGAAGAAGACGAGGTTATTTTCCAACATACAATGATCCAAAGCATACTACTCATTATGTTATAGATTGGTTGCGTGCTCAAAAATTTCTCCTTACTCAACACCCTCCACAATCACCTGGCTCCAATCCGATAGAACATCTTTGGAATTAAATAGATAGCCATCTAAGAAGGTCTGAGAGAAAATCCACTAATGAAAGTGACTTACGAGAGAAGATCAAAAGAATTTGGTACAATATAGACCTTGATGTTGTAAGGAAGTTCATATGCTCCATGACTCAAAGAGCTCTTGATGTTTACCAAGCAAGAGGTGGTTACACACAGTGGTAGTGTTTGTGAGTTCCTATGAGTTAAATTATTGAGTTGTAAAGGTGTTTGGTAATTTATAGTCTTGTTTTTTATAATTGATATACAATAAACATCAGTTTGAGCATAAAGAATCCTTTAGGCTTGTCGCACATTTGAATTACTGTGTGTTTTTTTAGTTTATTATTTCATTGAAAACTTTGTGCTTTATGCTTGTTGCAACTATACGCTCTTGTGGTTATGTTCTTGCTATTTTATGAAAGTTCTTGTAGATTTGGTAGTTGATTTTCTAAAGAAGCTTACCGTGTTACAACTAATTCTACTTGCCACAGTATATTCCAAAATTTTAAACCGATGTTCCTTCATAGAATAGACACCTCATATATAGGATATGGAACTTGGAACCACCTCTTTGTCTCAAAGGCCTTCTCCCAAACCTACCATGTTCTTTCATACCTACTCCGACTACATGCCAAGAGCTTGTAAAACCACATCATATGCTTGATGAAAAATCCTATAATTTTAAATAGTATACAAGCAGGATTTACCAACAATGAAATTATAACTTTTCCGTTTTGCAAGCATTCTGACACATTGGGTATCACGTAGGCAATAAATGGGTATCACCTAGGCATCACACAAGTATCACATAGGCACAACATGGATATCACCTAAACAAATCTCTTGAATTTTCCCTTACTATCTGTACATTTTACAATATGAATTAACCCCTAAAGGACCACGACCTAATTCACTCTAAAACCAGTCCAAAACTGCCACTGTCAAAAAGAGACATGAAAATCACATTTCAAAGTGAATTTTGGATTTTCAACCATAAGATCTTAAAAGAGACTTCCATATAAACATGCCATCAAATTTTGGTTGCAATCCACCGCACGAATTGATAGATTTTAGTGTTTAAAGTCAAAACAATGGTTCATTTTCATCCGTGCGTTGAGTAGTTTTGACTTATTTTTGCATTGTACTAGATCTAAATCTTTTACCATTGTCTTAAGCATGATGTTATTTCCCAACACACCAATTTTTAGAGGTAAAAAAGGGGTGTAGCATAATCAAAGTAAGTGTGCAAGGAGTGAAGGTTCAAAAATTGCCATTTCACGTTTTATTTTTTTGTGAACTACGTATGTATTCAAATGATAATCCAAATGGTCAATAAGAAGGTTTTCACCATATATTGTTGTTGAAAAGAAAAAAAAGTGAAAAATATGAAGATCTCTAGGTTTTATGTAGAAAAGATGAAGTTTTTTTCCCCGTTGCCCGACAATGTGTGAAAATGTTTGACTTGGAATAAAATGCCTTTTTACACTAAAGACAAGATTTTTTTTGAAAATTTTCTAAATAAGGAAATATTCTTTATATGTGTGAAAAATCTCAATGTCAATAGAAACTTTTGTCAAAAATTTTGGAGGTGCCCGAAGTCCCACTTTTGGCTTTAAGTGGTACTAACTTTCAAACCACAAATCCAAAAATAAATAAATAAATATCTACACGAAGCTCTTATCAGATCCTATCTTGAAAAAAAAATCAATTAAAAAGGATTTTTTTTCAAATTGTAGGTACATGCCCAAAATCCAAAATGACCCTGGGGGACGTTTGGTCCTTTAGGGGTTAATCATGTACAAAAGTGACCTGCATGTAGGGTATTATTCACGGAGACATTGTTTCATGATGTGGTTGGTATTGTCTTTTTTAGTTGTCAATGTTGGTTGTATGACTATCATAAAAAAAAATTAAGAAAATCTCAGAACTGCCTTGAATCTCTAATCTACAAGCAATGTATTCATTGTGGGGCCAACCACTTCACAGCCTTTGCATTCACTACAATCACTACATTTATTGTTTTCAACCATAGGTCCATTGTGTATTTTAGTATAACAAAGATGACACTCAAAACATTTGTAAACTTTGACCATGCCAATTGTAAAATACATGCATTCAAAGATATACATGCAGTATAGTTTTTTTCCCTAGTGCAGAAAGGGTTAAAATTATTGCATTTTTTTCCACTATACATCGCACAAATCTTATGGAACTATGTCCTACCTTAAATTAGGTCATTGCACGCCTAAAAACCGCATGTAATGGAGGGGTTTAGGATAGGAAAGATCTATTGCAATGACTAGGGGTACAAAATGCTATTATTTTCTTAATAAAGTAATTTTATTCTTCAATCATATAAAAAATTGGATCAAAAATCCAAACTAAAGATGGCATTATCATTCCTTCTTTTAGGGGGAAAACAATTTTTGAACAAAAACAATTCTTGATTTTTGTGCATTTTAACCCCTAAAGGACCAAGTGTCCAAAATGGGCCTTTTGAAAGTTCGGTCAGGTTCCTATGGTGTCAATTTCCAACATTCCTCTTTGAAACCTTTACTATAGAAAGGCATTGCCAAAAACTTAGTTGGAAATTATTTTTTTCCTGAACTGGACATTTGACGAAAAAGTTATAGGATTTTGAATTTCAAATGGGGAGAGCACCTCGGGCACCTCCAAAAACTTTTGCTAGGACACTCTATTGAATGTGAGATTTTCAATATTCGCAAGTAATATTGTTTTCCTTCATATTGTCAAAAAAGTTCTCTTGTCTTTAGTGAAAAATAGCATACCAATCCAAGTCAAACATTCACACATTGTCACTAATTGTCGGGCAAGGTACCAAAAAAACTTCTTCTTTTTCACATAAATCCTAGATATCTTTATATTTTTCACTTTTTATTTTTTCCACAACAATATGTGGTATAAACCTTCTTTTTGACTATTCGGATTATCAATCTAAAACATATCAAGTTCAGAAAAAATTAAAGTGTGAAATAACAAATTTCAAACCTCCGCTCCTTGCACACTTGTTTTGAATATGTTGCACACCTCCTTTACCTCTAAAAATCAGTGTACCAGGAACTAACATCATGCTTAAGATGATGGTAATGGATTTAGACCTTGTGTAGTGCAAAAATTTGACACCAAGTGAAGCCAAAGTTTGTTGATCCACTGAACGCAGGGAAGAATATGAACCATTTTCTTGACTTTAAACACTATAATCTTTCAATTCGTGCGATCAAAGTTTATGAAATTTTGTGAGTACACTACTCAATGAGTCTTAATTGAGATCCTATGGCCAGAACTAGAAATCAAAGTCTTTGTTTTCTTCTTTGTTCATTGCACTAGAATCCAACAATTTTGAAGTGTTCTTGGTGTAAAATTGTCAATGTACCTTAGGGATTAAGTAAATCAATGAGGACTACCAAAAACTTTCCTTCATTGTTGCCCACCTCAAAAAATTGTACTATTCAGCTTCACAACACAACTATTGAGTTCTACAATACCTTGCCGAGTTGTCCCAAACCCTAACTTTTGATGTTAAAAGCACCATAATCTTTGCCCTATAAGTCTAAAAAAATCTTGCAAAGATAACTCCTATTCCTATTCTCAATAATTTCCAGAAATGAATCTTCAAAATCAGAGTTTTGGGTCCAACCCAAGCTTGATTTATATCCTATGGATACAAATTGTTTTTTACAAAATAAAGAACTCCACAATACTATGTGACTATTGGTGTCTCTCATCACATACATGACTTGTATTTTAAAATGTACAAGTTTTAAACAATCAGGTTGGTAGAAATAGGTGGAAAATCATCGTAACTTGTGAACATGGGTATACTTGAGCACATATTGTATGTTGATGTGAAGCTATTAATATAATGCATTTGTAACATAGTTCCATTTAATCTACAAACAAAATTGTGAGATTCTTTTTATTCGTGATGTAGTACACCTTCCAAAATCTTCAAATTTCATTTAGAAATGGTGACATCAAACACTTTAATATGTTCAATCAACCATTGGATGCTATGTAAATCTATTCCAAAGTTTAGGTCATAAGTAGAGTCCACACTAGTAAGGTAGGTAATATGATTTGATAGTCCATTTCCATCACAAGCAATTCATTAAAATAATTAGCAAAATTACTTATTTACGTTGGTCTCCCTTGGAGACCGGAGTTTTTCTTCTTTAGATCCCACCAAACAACACTAGGCAAATAAATAAAAACTTACAGGTGCAGATCCCCATCGTCTACGGGCAGGCCTCTAAGACCCTTTTATCCTATGATACCTTGTCACAGCTATACCTAGTCCCGAAAATACCATGTTTTGGGTATTAAAGGTGTCTGCCGTTGGACAAAAATTACATTGTATACTTTTATTGTAAGAAATTTAAAATTTTGCAAGAAATTCAATGTTACACAATTTTTTGAAAATATGTTTGTTTTTCCTTTACAAGGAGAGGGGGCAGGTTGGGCAACTCCAAATTTTATTTTGAGGACACTCTATTGAATGTGAGATTTTCAATAGTAGAAAATAATATTGTTTCCTTTTATGTTGTCAAAATGAATCCTCTTGTCTTTTGTGAAAAATAGCATATTAATCCAAGTCAAACATTTTCACACATTGTCGGGCAAGGTACCAAAAAAGCTTCTTTCTTTCCACATAAAACTTCTTCCTTTCCACATAAAACTTTGAGATCTTTATATTTTTTTACTTTTTAATTTCCCCATTATGTGGTGTAAACCTTTTCATTGACCATCTGGATTCTCATTCTAAAACATATGAAGATCACAAAAAAAAAAAACGTGAATTGACAATTTTTGAACCTCCACTCCTTGCAAAAAAATTTGGCATATGCTACACCCTTTGTATACCTCTAAAAATTGGTGTACAAGGATCCAATATCATGCTTAACATAGTGATAATGAATTTACACCTTGTGTGTGCAAAAATTGGACACCAAGTGATGTCAAAGTCTGCTGATCCACAAATTGCAGGGAAGAAAATGAACCCTTTTCTATACTTCAAACACTGTAATCTTTCAATCTGTACGGTCAAAGTTTATGAAATTTTGTGAGTATGTTACTTAATAAGTTTGAATTGATATCCTACAATTAAAACTAGAAATAGAAATTTTGGTTTATTCCTTACTCATTGCACCGAAACGAGCATTTTCAAAGTGTTCTAGGTTTGAAAATCACTTGGTAATTTAGGGGTTAAAGTGATAAAAGAAATACTTGTCATGTATCTCAATAGTACATAGGCTCAGATAAAATCAAATCCAGTAGGCTCAGTGACAAGTCGACTTGCAGTTGCAGTGGTACATGATTACAGTATCAACAACACTAAAACTGCCCAGTTGAAGGAAATGGTGCAAGGAGAAAAGTCAGTACAAATGGGCTGTTTTTAACACTCTAAATTTGACACTTTTACAATTTAACATCCTATATTCCGAAACGTCATAAGGTGTCACTAATGTCACAATATTCTAAAAATATGGTATCGTATTTAAACATGATTAGGTACAGAAGAAGATGAAGAACCCCGGTCCCTACAAGGGGGGGCTGGAGTGAATAAAGTGTTTGTTTGTTCCACCACAAAATCCATGCCCACGGGACATAGGTTTAGTAGTATGGAACTACTCCCCCATATTAGGTACAAATATTGAAATGACCTCCAAATGAAAGATGTTAGTTGAAGAATCTTCAATCTAAAGACCGTGTAAGTCTTGCTAAACTTTTATACATTTTTTGTATTCTAGAGACAAAAATATGTGTATGTATATATGGTTCCTAGCTGACGTTTACCCCTTTAACAGCTAGTACGTGAACTATGAGAGCCTAGGAGAATCTACAAGTGTAATAGACTATACATAATATCATTTATACAATGGTAACATTTTGGTACGACCCCACGTCATGAAAACCACTGTAGTTTGCTAATGCCTACATGGATTAGAGATTGGAGAGATTTGTTGTGATCAAAGGACGTGAGAGACAATGGTTGACTGAGGAAATAGTTAGAAGAGAAAAACACCAAAATCGACTGTGCCAGGGTTAACCATCAGCTTCAAACCCATCAAATGCTGAAAACAACCCTAAATTTTGAGGTTTCGGGTTTTAGGGTTTCGGGTTTTTCCTAGTGAAACACACATGCACATCACGATGATGTGAGTACGTTACACTGGCCTCATCCAGAGACCATCGAAGTTGTTAGCTGGCGCTGTAAATTCCAATGTCTTGATACACTACGATGAATGCCTTGACTGGTTGAGAAGAAGATGAAGAAGCAGCTTATGTACTGATGTGGATTGCTTGGGCATGCATTCATACTTGGTGGTTTACATTTGCATTGCCACCGTTCAGCTCTACAATTTCATCCGCCTTACGCCAAATTTCAGCATATCCTCCCTGCACTGCACCTGATTATACAGGAAGGTAACCTACTGCTTTAGTAACTTGACAATGTCTATTGCTCAGGGAATCATGGATGTTGTTGTTGAGAGGTACACAGCTTCTGACTGGACTCCGTGGTGTGCTTCTGTTGATCAGGTCTTGAGCCGTCTCAGATGTACAAATTAGAATGCACTTTGCGTGTTCAACGGGTTTCAAAAGAGACTGACTGGTACAAATGAGGCTGTTTTTGACATTGACACATTATGCCACATCATTGCACGGTCATGGAAACTAGCACGGATAAGGATGGTACCGATTCTGGAGGGAAGGTGAGAGTCCGGCACAAGCGCCACGGAGGCTGCCATGGAGGCTGCCATGGCAACAATCTAATCCAACTTGAATTGACGTAGTGATTCTAGAGACTCATGTACCGTCTTCTCTTATATAGTAGCCCCTCGCCCGACTGACATTTGCTATGGGATAATGGCCGAGGGCAAGGCAGTGTGTCAACCCTAAACTTCCAATTTTGTACCAAGTGTACAATTTGTACCAGGGGGACAAATTGTTCTAAGTGATGCGGTAACATACAATATAGCCGATACAAGTGATACATCCGAGGCTCAACATAGAAGTAAATGGAAACTTCATGAATCATAAAACACTTTGTCATCTTAATCCTCATCTTTATCATCATCTTCTCTTAACCTCTCTAATCCAACCCAAATGGTGGCTAGACTATCTAGATTCAACCTGTAAGCAACCTCTCCACCTTTGGGCCAACCTACTTTTGGAATCATAGCAAATTTACAATGCACAAGAAGATCGGCATGAATATAAGCAAGTTGGGAGCTCCCAAGAAACACATAGCCATCGTAATACTTTTGGTAGTAAATATTTCTAACAACAAAATCTCCAACTTCATAATCTCAACCCCAAGAGCATGTGAATGTTGTGGTCACTTGGTGTTTTGCCTGGGAGCACTGCAGAATGTAGAATTCTACTCCCTTGCTGTTGCCTTCCATCGGAGGCACAACGTAATTATCACCTCGTCGAGGTCAACAAGTCTGTCACAGTCGATAACCTCCACCAAATCATTTGGAAAATGTTCTTTGATGCGTTCTTCACAATCAAGCATGTGCTCTCGTGCTTTAGTAAGGTTAGATGATTTTAATTTCACCAATTCTCAACCCTCAAGATGAGATTTATTGACACAATTAGTGTAATCAACGTCAAAGCAATATGCACAAAAGCATAACAATTTCCAAACAAATAACAGGGTTGGATCAACTACAGAGAACAAGTATATTGAATGAAGAGCTTGAGAACCTTTTACCGTCTCACAATCAAAACTGCGTTATCTCATGCAATCTTTTGGAATTTTCCAAAAATATCTATTAGCTTCCTTGATGCCCGTTTTCTCAAAATTTGTATCCACTGGCTCGTCTATCGTCTCATTTAGAAAAGATAGTGCGTCATGTGCGTTTTGCATCCTTCTCCACGTGTCATGTAGTTGAGATTGCCGCAAAGCACGTCTCACAACAACACCTCCACCATCCCATTCCCTCTTTCCGTGCCCCATACGAAAATAATTCCAACTCATGGTGCAAGCATTGGTTAGGCCAGGATACCTTGCAATGAAGTAAAACGCTTGAGCACCCTTGAACTAGCCTGCACATCCGTCAGACCATACAACATGGTGTTTTGGGCGAATACTTGCGTAGACAAAATTTACTAACAGACGTTGGTAATTTTAAATCCTTGTCAAACTAAGCATTCTATACATATTGTACTCTTTTGTACAAAATTTACTCTTTAGTACATAGTGTATAAGTGTATACAGTTTCTGTAATACATACATACACGTTTTTTGAACGTCGTAAGAAAAAAATGCAGAAACATACCTTGAGGGTGCAGCCATTGCCAGTGTTGCATTAAACAATATTGTACAAAGAGGGAATCATGCTTCTCATCATCTGATATATTGAAATGAGAATCCTTCACTATATCTTCGTTTCCATTGATCATGTACGTAATGTGTACAAGGATACTAATTTGTGTTGAGCACCAATACATGCTTTGTATTTGGTCTTGAATCTCAAAAGTGTAGTTCTCCGCATAGTCAATATGGACAAATTCATGTCTTCACCCAAGAATTTCATCGACAACTTGCAGTGCTCATTCTGCCACTATGCAATGAAATTGTACTAGACAAATTGGGGCAATTTCAACTTCAAGTATTCAGAAAATACTTGGGCGGAGGTCTCCTTGTATGCCTCTACAATCCTCTTCCTTGCTTTCTTCTCCAAATTGAGTCCGGTTACTTCATTCTCAAAACACTTCTATGTAACGATTGTCAATGCTAAAGATTCTAGGGGGCAAATCGGCAGCATCCAAATACCACAATCCTTGCACGTGAAACATGACAATGATTGACAAATGGTACACTCGCACTTGCACTCTTGAAGGAAGTGGATTCCTTTTTGTGCATCTCAAATGAGGTTTAATCCTTCTCTAAGCATATCAATCTCAATGTGGTAGCGACAACAACACACATTCCTCTCATTGCAAGCTCTTACAAAATATAGCTTCAGTTTTTCAAAGTCCTCAACTTAATTGCAACCTCAGGATGCGCTTCCACAAACCTGTTATGAAAGGCACTCTGCATAAAAGTGCAGAAACTATAAGAAAACATGAGAATAAGTGAGTTTGACCTAGCCAGTAACCACATAAGTTAGAGCAGAATTTTGTATAAACAAAACAACCTCTCTAATAATACTGCCAACAGTTGTTAAATAAGTGGGATTCATTCCTAGTACAAAGCATACGGTTAGAGTACATAATGTATTAGAATAAAGGTCACAGAAATATGTACCTGAGTTTCAAGCAAGTAGTCGGTGCAGTGTGTCGCGTACGTCTTTGGACTATCCACTTCTGTACGGTCTCCTTCATGTTGGGGCGTACTCGAGTCTCTTCAGTCCACCACTTGACAACAAGGTCCTTCATTTCTTTAGACATACCTAGCTTCTTCTTTCTTTTTGCCAATGCAAAAGGAGTTCTATCCAAATGCACAATCTTGCGTTGCAATGCTAACCTTAAGTTTGTAGGATTCACCTTCAACATCCTGGACAATGCTTTTATATTAGTTGCATTTTTAGATAGAATTGCATTCAGAAGTACAACCTTCCTAGCAAGCTTGTTCGCAGATTGAGCACCCTTCACGGCCTCCAACTCCTGCTCATAATTCTGCAAAAAATCAAACTGAGCCTCTGTATTTTGTTTGCAAGGATAATACTCTGGAAGGAATGGCTTGATGCATTCATCTTCCAAAAAGCACTCCATAATCTTCAGCCTTAAAGATGCCATTGAACAAGCTTACATCTTACATATGAAAAAATTCACGATCTCGGATACTACACAACATAGTTCGCGTGAAGACACGGCACTACCTTCCCGTCCATTGTCAGAGGTACTGGCAAGCAATCTTGACTCTTCTTCTCTCTCCCCTTGCAACTGCCAAAATTTTCTTTTTTGCTTTGCCTCCTATTTTCTTAGACTTTGTAGAGATTCAATGTGTTCCGCAGCCCTCGCACGAGGACCCTTCTTCTATGTTGCGGCACGCCTATTGGCATTGCGGGCATTTGCCATTGCCTATAGAAGAAGCAACCTTGGCAAGATACAACTCTTCAAACTAAACATGTTAAACACAAAAACCTTAAACCCTAAAGACTCTCTGAGTTGCATCAACCTTAAATTTACTTACCTCAGGTTGATTTCAAGCACACCAATCATTGCATACCCGATCTAATCTCCGATAGATTGTGTCAGACATGCAACAAAACAAAATGTGCTTGATAGCCACGATCTGCCCCAAATCAAGAATGCCATCGGCATCTTGGGGATTCCAAATATTGCACACTTTGTAGCGTTCGTACTTGTTGTACAGAAATCTCAAGTTCGGCCAGGGGGTAGACCGTAGTGTGCGACCACCCTTCTGTATTACTGAATGATTCTAAAAATTGTCGCATCCAGGTAAATGTCGAATGCAATGCCAAGCCAATTTTGCAATCCGCGGTGAGTAACATGTAGAAGTTAAGTCTGTAGGCAACAACTTCTCCCGGTGCACGAAGTGCAACTTCCTGGTCGAGTTATTGCCAAATATCCTCGCGGGTGAGACAAATGGCAAGGACTCACAGATGACAAGAACATGCACCTAAACTACCAAAGAGCGTGCAAAAATGTTTTCTTTGGCTGATCCGCTTAGTCCATTTTGTATCCCTCTGAGTTCCTTTGCATAATTCATGACAACTTGATGGATACCTCAAAGACGGCTATTCCTAAAATGCAGAGTATTACCAAGGCCACCACATGGATCGGTCCGATTCCAATTTCATGTACCCGCATGCTTACTTGTGGACACGACGACAGAGTCTACGCTCATTACTCGACGTCGTTATGGCCGGGGGACTCCAATTTCACCATCTTCTAACTCTGCCATGTTCTAAGAGCTTTGGAGAGGCGCCCCGTGCGAGAGTCTAAGGAACTTTTCACATGTCCACCTTAGAATCCTTTTATTGATGCTCTACTTCATGCGAAGTCCAGATGTAGTTCCTCGATTCCCAAATCGAAAGGGGATCCGTTCCCACATGCTCCTCCCGATAGACCGCAAGTCCCGCTTCCTCGGAAGTTATTTCTTCACGTTGATAACTCCGCCAAGAATAACTAAAAAAACTTTCTCATGGCATTTTGCTCGCTTCTTAGAGCTATGAGAATTTTCAAGGAGGTTACTGTGGGATTCTTGATTGTTGGCCACACTCATAAGGATATTGATGCACATTTTATTTACCTTTTGAAACTCATTAAACAAAAAAATACTTATTGTTTGGCAGACCTCATGAAAGCTTTCATGGACTTGCAGATGACTGTCGCATTCATTCTTGAACTTGTCCAAGAGGTTGCGGATTTTAAGAGGTACATTGTTGGCTACCATCATGACGGCAGTAACAAGATTGTGGGATTTCGAGAGATGCACCTATTTAAGTTTTACGTGGACGAAGAAGGAGATGACGTTGGATGGCTGGTTATGAGATACAAGAAGCGTGCAACTGATTTATCATGGCTTCCTCCAGGTAATATATTCAAGGTCGTCTATCATGTACTATGCATCTCTCATTGACTTTCTCCACCTTTTCCGTCCACCTTCTCTATTGGCGGCCCGCCAATCAACCCAGACGTTTTTGCCATCGGTGTGCTAAAAGTTTATATTCTCATTCGATTTATGCAACTGATCCTCCTTGTGTTCCTTCAGGTAAGCCTGTCAAGATGTGGACCACGGATGAATATGGAAATCCACGCCTTCTTGTTGGAGATCTAAAGCCAGTCCCCTTTAAGTCCCTCTGGGTAGACATTTGTGTTGAACATAACAAAAGAAACCTTGAGAAGGAGGTCGCTTGGGCACTGGAGTCAGCGAAAAGCTTTCCTTCATCAAGAACAGGATTCCCAAATATATTGAGTTCTGGAAGACCGGCATATTCCGGGACAAGAGGTATGCAAAGGATATGGCCCCGTACATTTTGTACTCGGAGCATATCCACCAACTTATTTCTGGTCCTCGTATATTTTGTACCGGGAGTCTCTCCAAGAAGGGTTCTAGCCTACTTCAAACTGGATTTGCGATCATTCTCGCAACTCTGCGTCGGCTGATGACGTCATTGGCATTCAAGACATTACCCCTGAGGATGACCCTGACGCATATCCTTTCTGTGGCCCTCAATTGAGCCGTCCAAAGTTGTTCTTCAATCCATTTTGAGACATTTTACTTGGTGATTTTGTCCTCTGCCATCCAAGCAAGAATCATTACATTCCCATGTGGATCGCCCAAGTTCTTGACTGTGTTAATCTAACTCCCGGAGATTGCTACGAGAATTTCAAAGTCGAATGGTGGATAACCATGTTAGAGAAGAAGGAATCAAAGAAGGTCGTCGCGAAGGAGTGTTGGACCAGGAGATGGCAAAGGGAACATTGTCTTCCAGAGGTACAGAATCGTTAAGTTGTTTTGCACTTGCACCGCTTTCCATCCCACACTAAAAAAAGCCCTTCCAATTTCCATCGTACTTTGCCAGAGGTAGCAAGCACTGCAATTGCAACTCGAGAGGCTAGTGGCATCTCAGTCAAATGTGGAAGTGAGGACTAATTCTTTTAGTAGTTGGCTGCCCGCCGACATATTATTGCAGGACCCTAATTATACAACTGAACTGCTGCCAAATTGCACTATAGGTACTTTCTAGTTATTTGATGGCAAGGTCCTACTCCTTTTAGATAGAAGAGAGCGTTCTAGTCGGCATTCCCCCAACTACAACAATACTTTAGTCTCAACATCTGTTACTTAAAACTTCTCATGTAAGCCATCCCTTAAGGATTGTGTTTTGGCTGTTTATCATATACGCACACGTTGATGTTTATTAATGTGTTGTCAGACAGTGGTTTCATTGTTTTGTAACCAACTTATTTCTAATCATATGGAGCGAATGTTGGCTTACAGACCACCCTCCTTTGTCTAATGCATGTCTCTACTATTTGCATGATTTGATTGCTTTATTCTATAGAATTTTCAGCTCATGATTGCGGACTTTGTGCATGACGTCATCCTCGAGCACGATTTGTTTCACCTTATTCTCGGCAACGCTTTGTTTATTTCTTAGTCTCGAGCACTATGTCTCGATTGCTCGCCGGCTCTTGCATTTGAATCCCTCCTACCTTATTGTGGTGGTTCAATACACAATTATTGATACTGAAGATGAAGAGTCAAGGTTGTCGTCGCATCCTCATAGCCGGCCGCCCCCCAAGAAGAGAAAGAAAGTTTATAGTCAGAATTCTAACAATCCTTTGCAAATTCTGAATATGCTTTATAACTTCATCCATACTTGCATATTTTTGGACAATCTAGTATGTGTATTTGGTCCTCACAAGTATTTATTTTGGTCCTCGCAAGTATTTATTTTGGTCCACAATTGATTGTTTTGTCCAGATTTTGTTAAATATCCGTAATAAGCATCCTTTGATGAAAAGTCAAGCTACTCATCGTCATCACAATGTCCGTGCCACTACCATTATTCTATTTATGACAATCATTGAAGAAACATTCAAAATACCCATCCAATCTATTAATAATACATTCAACAATATAAACACAATTAACACGCAATTAAGCAATTATGCACTTGGCCATTTAAAAGTGCACTTGGCTACAACGGCGGCCATTGCGAACAAAAGTGGCAAAATTGAAAAAAAATTAAAAAAATCAAAGAAAACTTATATTTTCCAAAGAAAAATAAATTGAGTTTCTGCAACAATATTACGTACAATCATGGTTGTTCATATTGGAAGCGATTTTTTGGCATTTTCAACTAATTTGTAGTGGCCCCTCGTTAATACTAGATAAATGTGTATTTAATATAGTTTCACAATATTTCAAAGATAGATTTGAAGGATTGTAGTACATAAACAGGCGTAATCCAAAAAAACATACTTTATGCAAGGGTTGGCAGTTGATTAAAAGATATTCTACGTACTACATAATACATACAATGGTGAAAACTAAATATAGATGCTTCAACAATTGGACTTAGCACCAAAAAGAAGAAGAACGCCGGTCTCCGAAGGAGGCCGGCGTGAATAAAGTGTCTGTTCATTCCACTACTAAGACCATGCCCACAGGACAAGGAATTAGTGAGCTGGAACTACTTCCCTCCTTAGCACCAATATTAAACACAACTTTACTCTAAAGGATTAATGACATAACGTCTTACATCACCCTTAGAATATACTACTCTTACACATACACTATATATCAATTACCATACACAACTAGTATACTCTAAAAAAGGCACACTATCTACTCCATAGAATTTAGGGCTACTTGCAAACGGTCGTCATCGATAGCTTCGGTTTGCATTGCAATATATTGTAGGATGTGAGCCTTTGCCGATTGAAGAATGCGAATCCTACTTTCAACCTGCACTCCAAATACATTGCGCTTTCTCCACTCGCTGGCCCCGAACATGGTTCTTTCCAGTGTGTCTACCCATGAAAAAATGCATGCATCTTTCTCTACCCAACTATGGCTCTTCCCAGATGGCTCCCAGAATGAATCCATGCAATTTGCATACCGTTGTGCAGAAGACCCATGTCCATCAACAACCCCCCTTTGGATGATGGGCCAATACAAACAAACCTTAATCTTAAGTCTCCATCGGTTTTTTCCTTCCTCAATCACTTTTCCCGCATAGAATGGTACACCGCCTTCTATCTCTGCTCGATCAACACTCAAGGCTACGAACTGTCCACAACGGATATCAGATTGTGGATTAAATGGTGGAAATGGGTCGTGATAACCTTCATACATTGCTCCTTCTTCGGCGCGTTCCTCAACATAGTTGCGCTCTGTTTGTTGTGCCCTACGCACTGCTTGATTAGAGGGTCTTCCTCTTCGAGGACCAAAGTATCCTCGAGCCTCGGCATTTAGAAGCATGGCCACTACCTGCTCTACGACATTTACCTCGGAATTTTCTTCACTTGCACCATCAATGACATCCAAAGATGCGCTCCCTGTAGGTCCGGTGTTGGAGAACTCTGAAGGCCAAAATGGTGAGGTACGATGCTCATTGCTACGATCTTTGTGTGGAAATTGAGCTAGATAGAATTTCAATCTTTCAGCCTCTACTTTTGCCTCACGATTCTTGTCCTCATGTTGCAACCTTTGAATGCACCTTTGCTTATATGCAATGAAGTCATCCAACGCCTTCAACTCCCGTTCGTCCGCTGCAAATACTTCCGTAAACGATGGTCGTTCATACCTATTTGGCAACGACCTCAAAGTTTTCGTCCCTGCCTCCGGTCCCCATGGATCCTTGCAATAATGCTTGTGTTGTACTCGAACCTCACGAGTCCCTGCTCGATTGTCCATATAGAATCGCATGTGGTGCGGAAATGTTATGCCCACCAATGAATCCTGACCTGTCAATAAGTGAGGAGTTATGAACAATTTCCAATCCCATACATTCTCTAGCAGCCGTGCGCTAACAAATGCCTCCGTAGGAGATGTTCCTCGTTCTATAAGACTAATCATTTCCTTCAACGAGTCGACGTCCGACCTCTTCAATGTATTTGATATACAACTGAAGCGTTGATCAATATCTTCGTGGGTATGGCCCACTGTAAGAAAAGATAGTTCCACCTCCTAAAAAAACCCCAATCCCACCAATGTAGCACATAGACCAAACATATAAATGTTTTTGTTCTCACGCGTGCAGTTGCCGGCCTGAATTCGCAGTGTTGGTGGCAAAAAGCCCCTCCTCCGCAGCACATCTCCTATCACGTAGAACAATGTACTCACGATTTGATTGCTATCGTGTTTGTGGTGAGCCCCAAACCACACATCGCAATATAAACCAATCCCATGTACAAGAGCACCACATAGATAGAACACCATATTTGTTATATTGGGAAATTTCCATGACTATGGAGAAATATGGTTGTTGAAGTATCAATAAATATAGACATTTGTAGTGCAAAGCATAAAAACAATGTATCAAGAATACTGTATTTTTTACCATGGATGGACCAAATTAGCTTATCGTCCAAAAAAGTGGTAACGATAAAGGAAGCATATACTATTAATCCAAGCTTTATTCAAAACTCCATGAAAAAAGTCACACACAACACTCATTTACCTCGACGCAAATCACAATCGCCCTATTACTAATCAAACATTCTAGAGAGTCCCTCCATAAGCCTCTATACGCGTCTTCAGAAAAGCCCTCTGACGTTGCCGAGTCCATGTTGCGCCATTCTCTTGCATTAATGGACTCTCAAGAAGACGCTGCAAACCCCGCCTTCGCACCTCGTCCGTGTTTGATTTGGGCAGCGAGTGACGGCGGGTGGGAGCGGAAGGAGAGCATGTGATTCCAGCAGCATTTCTTGAGAGAATACGGGGGCGAAGACATTTACCAGATGGTTCCTGCACAATAGGCGCCACAAACAATCCAAACAAATACACTTTAGGTCGAATACACCTACACGACAACACAAAAAAACTGTATCATCAAGATCCATCCTAGTGCACTTTAGCTCAAATGGAGCTAAAATGCAGAAGGTGAAATTCACAGAGCACATTTAATATCCAATGCACAAAAACAAGCTCAAATGAAGCAAAACTACAAGAGTGCAAGGTACGTCAACAACAAACCAAGACTCTCTAGGCAAGAACGACTCAATAGTGCAATAACTTGGAGGTCAGCATAACACGCACCGTGAGCGAGTGTTGGTGAGTGGCATCCCTTAAACCGTCATAGAGAATACGCTTTGCCGGAATACAATTATCCAAGTTTAGGCGCGGAGACCCCGGAACTAAACGACGCCACTGCGGCGAAGGTGAATTGTTCCTTTCATGAATTGGCTCCCGCGCAATAGGGCTTTCAACAACTCCGTCGTCCACTGCCATGGTCGAATAATCCATGGTTGATTGCGCGGTTGCAGTAGTGTGCAACAAAAGCCCTTTACTTCGAAGGGAAAGGGCGAACTCATGTGGACCCAACAAGGAATCCACGGACGCCCGACAATCACAGCCCTGTAGAAATTTCAACAAAAGTGACACTCACATACCTCAGAACAATAGATAAAATTCCAAACATTAAAAAAAGGACGACATTTCACCAACACTAGGTATCCAATCCGCACAATAAATTCGCTGGAGAAACATCACCATTTGTATTATCAAAAAATATATACAAAACACGGCCCAACAAAATTTACAAAATGGAGCTGCAGTCAAACGAAACACTTTAGCTCCATTCGACCTAAAGTGTATTAAGGATCTAAGCGCTTCCAACCACATTAGGAACGGAGATTCTGATAGGCTTGAATTGCGTTACAAATACTCGCAGCCTGACCACACGTCTTCTGATCATTATAGAACATCTCCCGACCCGAGGGATGTTCAGCACGATACTGCGCTAGGCCACCCGAAAATTGATGAAGGTCAGAGAGATATGGTAGCAATTCCTCCAGCAGTACAGAATCATGTCTCGCGCCATCGTGGTTGTGCGACCATGACGGAAGAAGAAGGACGTTCTCCGGCAAATTAAGGACATGCTTAATCGGGCTATCGTCAATGACAAGTGTATTTGACGGAGTATACTCACGGCCCAACCTATTAAAGAGATGGTTCGATAACGTCTTCAAGAAGATGTCCTTCTGAGTGCCAAATTCCTTCATGTAGATTGTTCTGTTACCGACCCTACCCTCGGGAACCCTATCGCAACTCTCCTGACCAAAGATCCTGAGAGGATACGCAGAACTATGCTGAAAAAGATATTGACATATCTCACGTGTTGTAGATTCCATCATTGAACTCCAGATCGTGATGGTGGCAATCTTAGACAACTTCGTAAGGAATTTAGCACAACCAGGGCGCACCCGAACAAGCTTAGGGCCTACTTCGGCCGGCAGCGAGGCCGAGTGAATGGACGGGATAGAGCCCCTGGACCCCCTGGCCTGCCACGATGGCTTACAAGTGCATAGAATCCCATTTAGGTCCAGCACAACATTCAACCATCTGCCCTCGGAATCTGAATAGACTCTAGGTATTTCTTCTAAATTACTGGCACCACTTATTGATGCCTCGCAGACCTGGTTCGGAAACGCCAGGAGAACGAACAATATTACTAAAGATTCATTAACAACGACAAGTCAACATAATGTAGACGAAGAGAGCAAACGGGGGGAAGCAACATGGGGAAGCGCAGAGAGTGGATAGTGTTAGAAGAGCACCTCGAGAACTTCATCGTCTTGAAGCAATTCGTTTCGGACCCCCATTGATTCCAATGAAACTTGGACGGTGTCAAGGGCCCTCGACTGCTCCAGAACCATTTGGGGGCACGGTTCCGGGACAAGAAGAGCGGGCTCCTGGACAGGAGAATCACGATTGATCTCGTCTACGAGCACGGCCGAAGATTGGACGACATCCTCTACGACCGGGACTGCAGTTTGGACGACCTCATCTACGACTGGTTGAGCAATCGCGTCATCACCAAAACTAAGATCTGAAAAAATTCAACAACTTCAACCCATCAGCTCATGCGCACATTGGACACTGATACAATGTCAGAGTCGTCACATGTCAAGCAGTTTAGCTCGAGTCGAGCTAAAGTGATAACTGAGCACTGTAATATTAACAAAAATACTGGAGTACAAAATTGGACATTTACAAAATGTTCTGGCTCTATACATTCGCAACTACGTTACACTAACCTGACGATGAGTTGGGGACATCAACGACAGAATCATCCCGAGCGGGCGACTTCGGGGAGGAAGAGGGGCGGGTCGGCGGGGACGGGGGATCAGACAGCGATTGAGCTCCCGTGGAGACGGGGGAGGAACCCGCCGAAGACGGCATAAGCGAACCGTGAGGCAGACTCCTAGTCTCATCGTCACTTGAGATTGGAGGCTGAGGGATCGTAGAATTCACTACGGTTTGTGTCGTGGCGACAGGAGGCATAGTAGCCGTCATGAATCTCTGCATCATCAGCATCATGTCGTTATGCCTCTGGTCCTGGTCCCTCTTCATCTCTTCGTCACGCCTCCGCTGCATATCCCTGAGCTCCTCGTCACGCTCCGCCAGCCGCTGCTCCATCAACCTCATCCGGGTGGCCTCCTCTTCGAGCTTCTTCTCGAGGGCGATAAACCTGATGTCATCCTGAGCACTACTGGCAGTTGCCAACGGTGAGCGGCCGGTCGCGCTGGCAACTTTCCTCTTCTTGGCTGCGGGGCGAGCGGATGACCCACTCAAGGTCGGAGCTGAATGAGGCCTCTCGGAGATATCAAGCGATTCGAACTCCACGAAATCGAGCCGCTGCCGCGAGGTACCCATTGTCTCTCCCGCTTCAGACTGAGAGCCACTATGAAGCTCCCCCGGAGTGTTGGTATCGAAGTCATCATGGGAATCGGCATCAGGTGTGACCGTACTGTTGCTCGGGCACACACCAATGGGGCTCGGGACCACATCCTCCTCCTCCTCATCGACGAGATCGATAATCACTTTCCCCTTCCCCTTGGCAACAGCCTCTCCAAGCTCGGGGAAGATCTCCGCGCTGATGTGATATGAACCAATAACAAAATCGGCCCGATCCAACGTCAACGCTACATCCTGGGCGTCGTCCAGGTCCTGCTCATCGGTGTCGTGGGATATGCAGAATGCCTCCAGATCCAATATCTGCACACCAATGGATTAAACAAGTTACACTTTAGATCGATTCGAGCTAAAGTGAGCACAGAAGAACACTGATATGAAAACGCAGCCATTAAAACATGGAAGAATATGACGCAATTGAGGAATGCTAAAAAACCATATAAGTATAAGCCGGCACTTTACCTCGACTCGAGCTAAAGTGCCACGCTACAAAGCATGAGAGACGTCCTCTCTGAAACAATACATTCACAGTCAGAGAGAGGGATCAACAGTTTAGCTCGAGTCGAGCTAAACTGCAAGGATACTCACCACACTCGCAGTCAGTAATTTCGTCCCGCAAAAGAGCTGGACAGTAGAATCCCCTTTCTTGCAGAACAGCTCCAGAACCTTGATGAAGAACTCCATTCTCAGCTCGTTCATGTTCATGGAGTACGCCAGCTCGTTGTACTTGCGTAGCTTGGTGTGCAACACATGCTCTGGAGCTGCATAGATCTTCTTCACGGCCGGGATCTGCGTAAGCTCTTTCTTGAAGAGAAAGAGGAGGCGAACCGGGTCGAGAGCGTTGTTGGTCTTCGGCACGAATCCCCCCAAGCGCTCGTTGTCGGAGGGAAGATACTTCGACTACAGGACGTCGTACGCATGGCACAACGACGGGCCCTCAGCAAACGCTGTCACTTGAAGGTGTGACTGCTCGTCGCCGCAAATGAAGAGCCACGCTGGAAGACCCGTGAAAGAAGGCTGCCCTTTCGATGCGAACATTGTCATGAACTCGTCGAAGAAGGGCTTCTCCAATGATGACGTCGCCTTCCATGCGAACCCAGGGATATTACGGAAGTCGATGATGCCGAGCTTCACGTTGCAGCCCAAGTTACGCCACGCATCCGAGGGCCATCCACCGAGCGAGTTGGTTGCCGCCTTGTATGGACGAAAGTGCAAGGCCCCCACAGGTGCAACGAACCGCGCCCGCACATCGAGGAAGACTCTGAAGAACTCTTTCGCATACGGAGAGAGATCTTCACATTTGCAGTTGCGAAACTGCGTCTGCCTTGAGTTTGCGTAGTACGAATCCGGTGGACCCCAATCCAAGAAGGCACGCTTCGAGGCCTTGCTGACGTTGTAGTCCTTCTTGAACTTTCGCCAGTTGGAACGATTGTACGCCCTAGTGCTATTGAAGAAGGCGAGCTCCGGCCTGATCAACTGAAGCTCCATCCGAGCGACCTCCATCCTCTTCCTTCGATCGACCCAGTCCCGGGCGCTGTAGCAATCCTCTAGCACTGATTGCGGCTGCTTTACAACCACCTTTGGATAAGGTAGTTTTCGCGATGGCCCTGATCGATTAAGAATATGCTTACACAGCGTTGCGTGATCAGCCTCGGTCATATTGCCGAAAAATTTGAAGAACTCGCGCGTCAATACCCCATCTTTCTCAGGCACCCAGGACTTGGCGTCCTTAAACTTCGACAAGGACGACGTTGTTGAATCCACGTTGATGAGGTCGCCTTGTGCCGCCAAAGAGATGACATCCGACCAGAGCTTGAAGGTCTCATCGGACGAGGTGATAATCTTCACCTCGTTCGTAATCGAGAGCTCCTTCGTTTTTCCGGCTTTCTTGAGCACTGCCTGGCTTTTGGCGACGTCAATCATTGCGAAGCGCTCACGAACCGCGTTTAGAAATGGCTGCGCAGAACATTGGCAGTGTTGATTTAGCGTACAACCACTGAGGGGGAAAAAACCAAACCAGCAGGAACCAAAAATGCAGGTTAACTCGAGTCGAGCTAACTTGGAACCGGAGAGTGTACACTCTAAGTGCTCGAATCTGTATACAGAACTATACTAAGAAGGACAAGCACAGAAGTTACCTCGAGTCGAGCTAAAGTGCATGACCGTGGTTAAGATTAATTACCTCAAACTTCTTGTCATTGGCAATCTCCACTGCCGTTCTCCGACCTGATCTATGGGACCCGTGAATGCCTGCGGCGGAGTGCTTCGGCATCGGTCTTCCAGCTTGGATCCACAACGCGCGAGAGCCAAGGATATTTGTTGCCCACGTCGGCTTGAATTGGACCAAGTGATTTACGCGATTATAATACGCGGAAATCTTCCTCAGCTTCTCAGGGTCCTCCGTCCAGACAATGTAACACTGCCATGTCCGGAAGTGCCTTCTCATAACCTCCGGCACGGTACCGTTTATCATCGACTTTGATGCAGCAACGCTGTGCTGGCCGTTGATGATATAGAAGTCGCAGTCGCTGAGCTCCTCAACCTTCGTTGGCATATGATCGAGCTTGGGCATGACGCAGAGAGTCTGCTTCTGAGTCTTGTCCGGCATTTCGAGGTAGTAATGCTTCAACTCCTCCATACCGCGAGGTTCGAATGCACGGATCGTCCACTCCGGCGGTGCATTATGCAGCCTCATCACATCAAGCTCGATCTTCATCTCTCTGTCTCCTTGAAAAAAACAGCTCTAACACTCCGTCCAGAATTTCTGATATATCTGTTGGACGTTGGTGTAGTCTGTTACCTCTCCGAATCCGAGCGCCGAAGGGAGTTCCAACAGTGCAGAGGCCATCGAATTGGCCAACTCTTCCTCTGAAACGAGTTTCGTCTTCTTCCTGGAAGAAGTCTCCGGCTTCTTGGCAGCTAAGCGCTTCTTGACGGGAGACGCTGACAGCGTGTTGCGCAGGGTGCTTCGACTTGCTCTTGCACCTGGAGTTCTTACCGGTACCGATGCTTGACTTATATTCTGGCTACCTGTTACGGCACCAGAAACTACCGAAAGTTCTATTGGGCGCCTAGACGCGATTAATTTCGCCTTCTCAAAAGCGGCAAAAGTACTCATTCTGGAAAGAATGACGCGGAGTTTGTTCGCGATAGCCTTTGCTTTCAGCGGCTGACCACTACTAGTCTCCCATTTCTTTTGGGAGATTTCCTGGTCGACCTGAGCCACTATGTCATCAAACTGTGACCCCCTAAGAGAACTGACTAAGTCGAAGATACAGAAGGGAGACGAAGTATTGTTCACTACAATAGTGAACATATAAGGATCGACAGACTCAGTGGTTGTCTCACACGACAACTTCACTATATCGTTATCTTCGTGGACTACATCAATGATTTTGGTCTTGAAGTCGATGTGCTGGGGTTCATGGATATCACCAGCGAAGGTCTGACCAAACACTACATTCTCAGTGTAGGGGGCCCACAGCAGCGTCCACTTTAGTGTCATCGAAGGATCCTTGAGCTCCCAGCTATCTAAGTGGTTGTTGTCGTCTCCATCGTCATCGTCAATGTCGACAGGCTTTGGCTGGAAGAAGTGCTGCAGTTGAGACACCATCCTGTCCCTCTCAGATCTGTACAAACACGAAACGGAGCACAAATATTAGATTGTTTTAATAATCATCCGATTAGGATGGCGAGGTCACACATTAGCTCGACTCGAGCTAATGTGTAACTGAATACAAGTATGTAAATAATGCTCTGCAAGAAAATCTAGTCAATTTGACCGTTCGCTTAGACGCTTACAATCAACTCATGCCTGCTTCTCGTTCAACTCTCAGAACTGTGAAAGAGCTTCAGGTCACACTCAAATCACTCACGAACCTCACTCTTTGAGGTTCTCAAGTGGTTGGAGCGGGACTGAAGCTCTTGCACGATTTATGAGAGGTGAACGAAAAGTAGACGTGAGTTGAGTTAGGAGACTGCAATTACACCAATGTATCAATGTTGTATTCAAGTTTTAGCTTCATCTTTAGCTCGACTCGAGCTAAAGTGCTCATGCATGGATTGCATAGCTGAACAGTTCTAACACTTACAATATTCATTCAAACGAATTTCCTATACATCTATTTTCAGATCATGGCTACTTATCGTTTAACTCTCAGAACTGCGAAAGAGCTTAAGTTCACCCTTAAATCACTCACGAACCTCACTCTTTGAGGTCCTCAAGTGGTTGAAGCGTGACTGAAGCTCTTGCTTACATGTGAGAATTTGACGAGAAGTGGACATCAGTTGGGTCGTCGATATCATTGGTTTACTATACCTTTGGAGTGTTTAAAGTCCGAGTGTTGTTGTGTTTGAGTTGTTTAAGTTTATTGTCATACACTTTAGCTCGATTCGAGGTAAAGAGTGTTGGCTTTACTGGAAGGCCATGACATTTTTCACACCGAGAGTTTGAAAGAAGTCATTATGATTACTGTTCCTGTAGCCGGCTTTGGCGCAACCATAGACGTATAAAGTCGAACATTTCCGTTCGACTCAAACTTTAGAGGGCGTCTATTGTGCACTATTGATCACACTTTAGCTCGAGTCGAGCTAAAGTGCCCTCTCCAGTGTGCTTTATTGGCCATAGTTTACCTCGAGTCGAGTTTAAATAAAGCCTAAAGAGCACTGGAGAGCGCACTTTATCTCGAGTCGAGGTTAATGCAGCCACAAGAGCACACGGGGGATCTCACTTTGGCTCGACTCGAGCTAAAGTGTGGGCCATATTGCTCAGTGGTGGCCCCACTTTAGCTCGAGTCGAGCTAAAGTGTGACCCATTTTGCACAGTGGAAGCCCACTTTAGCCCGAGTCGAGCTAAAGTGTGGACAGTAGTGCAATATCGATGTCCCAGTTTAGCTCGACTCGAGCTAAACTGTGTTCATTGAAGAGCTTATTTATTGCAGTTTGTGCAGATCCGTCTTTCGTTATATGATATTGAAGGCGTAGGGTTTAGGGCTCCTGGATGAGAAGCATGGATTTTACCTTTCAGCCATTGATTATGAACCTGAATCCCAGACAATTTTTGGTGGAACTAGAAGTCTTGCAACAACGATAACAAACCCACACACACAAAATCAAACAAAGTAGCACATGGAAACCAACACATTGAAATCATTCACAATGAAATCAGCACTTTCAAATGAGCACATTGAAATTAACACATTGAATTCAGCACATTGAATTTAGCAATTGAAACCACGACATTGAATTCAATGTGCACATCTAAACTAGCACAAACCAGTACATTTAAACTAGCACAAACCACGACAAAAAACCACAAACCACCACAAACCACCACATTCAAACTACCACATTCAAACCACCACATTGAATACACAATCTCATCTACCTTCTCACACATACATCAAAAGCAATGCTATCATACTATTTCAATACATCATATCTAAAGCAAAACTACACAAATATCAAAAGAAATGCAAGACTGAATGAGTGCAGTTACCTTTAAAACTATGAAATCCGACTGAAAAAGCTGCAAGTCTTGTTCCTTCTTCACGTCAATCCTCTGAGCACCGCCGTTTCAGACTGTACGTGCTCACAGAAACTCGCAGAAACTCACACACACTCACAGAAACTCCTAGAAACTCACACACTCACAGAAACTCCTAGAAACTCACACAAACTCACAAACTCACAGAAACTCACAGAAACCCTCACAATCTCACACAAACAGCCCTAAACTCCAGCGCTGCAGTGGACACGAACTCACACAATTAAGAATCACACGTCCTACAAACCCTATCTGCAGGAAACCCTAACGTCCACGAAAGCCTAAACGCACGAAAGCCTAAACACAGCAATACAATATACACAAACTTAACAGACCCTGCACATTACGAAACCAACACAAACCGCAAACTCGCCTCAGAAAACAACAACGCCTAGACAAACACACACAAAACCACGACGAACCGACGCATAAACGCACAACCCTCACAAAACAAGAACGTACACGGACACACACAAAACTCACAGCAACGGAAAGGAAGAGAAAATGAGAGCGCCAGGAGTTTCTAGGGTACCTTCGGGGGCACCTAAAGCCGTGAGGGTCGAAACCCTGTGGCCGTGTGGTGCTCCCGAGATACCCTCGTGATATTCGGGTGAGACCCTCGGATATTTTAGATGGATGCACCACAAATTATTCACCTTCATTATTGATACCCGGAGTTTCAAGAATCCATTTTAATCTTTCTAATGTAAGTTCTAGATATTACGCGCGTGTTGTATTTCTGTACTCGTAAATTTCCTACGCAATTTTTCTTGGCCATTATCACTACAATTTTGCATATTCTGGGGCAACGAACAGATAGCAAAAGAAATGTGATTATTTCCAATTTCATTCGTATGATCTCAATTAAAACTTCTAAATTGGCATTTTCTCAATAATACACAAACTTGGATTGGACGGAAGTGAACGATTATAGTCTTTACTGTTACAAATAGGATTATAGTGTTTAGTTTTTTGTCATGCTTTCAGTGGATCAGCTGGCTTTCACTTGACTGGATTTCAATTTCTGCATTACAGAAGGAGTACATTCATTACCATCGATGTATATAAGTTCCTCCTACACCAATTATTAGGTGAAGCACACTTAAGAGAGTTTTAAAGCTACGATTTTAAGATTCTATTACTTTGAATTCACGTTTTGATTATTTATGAGTTTGATATTATATACTTTGAGAATCGAACTGACATTAAGTATGTTAAGACCACATCTTGCAATTGTTTAATTATAAAATAAATGTCGGTGCACACTTTAGCTCTATTGGAGCTAAAGTGTGCATATTTTCTTTTTAGTTTCCTACATTTCCTGATGGTGCACACTTTAGCTCTAATAGAGCTAAAGTGTGATTTTTTCTTTACTTTTCACTTCATTTTGCTTTCACTTTAACCGTACAAATCCAGTAGTTAGAGCATCTCCACCCCTGACGGGAAATTTTCCACGCCAGCGGGAAGGTGCCCAAGTTTGAGATGAAGGGAGGGGGGTTTACCCTTTTCCCCCCGCACCGTCACCGAATTGGCCACTGTGAGGGAACGCCAGCGCCCAACACTTACGCCATAGTAGGCTAATTTGTTTTGGGGTTTTTATTGATTTTTTTTAATTCCCTCGTGTAATTACATGATTGAACACATGCTCCCGGGGAATTTTAGTCTCCCCTGTACTTTCTGTAAATTTATTGTTTAGAAGAACCGGCGCCGCCACTCCTGTGGGCCGAGACACCGGCCTAGGCCTCACGGAGTGGGCTTTACCGTGTTTATTCTCGCATCCCGGTCCCTCGGCCGCGGTGGAGATTCTCTATTTCTAGTACACTACTAGCAATTGGCGCTTGCGTTGCAACGCATTAGTTCAACCATTTTCATGTAGTTTTTAAATCACAAAATATTAAAAAAGAAAGGTAACAACAATCTACATAAAATAAAAATATATCTTTGAAACCTATGCATGAATTTTAATAATGTAATAGAATAGAATAGAAAAAAATTAATTACGTTTTAGATTTTTTTGCATTTTAACATGGAATTTCAAAAAGGTTATGAACGTCAAATTTGTAATTAAGAGTTTCAAATTTATTTTGGATAAGCACAAATTGCAACACACAAATGCAAATTTCACACACCCACAAACTCAACTTGCAATTACAATCTCAATTTTATACACCCACAAACTCAATTTGCAATTACAATCTCAAAACTTGCAATCTCACCTCAAAACTTGTAATTTCAATCTCCACAACTCGAATATGCAATTTTGTACCTCCAACTTTGTATGCCAACCTCCAAGATCACAACTCCAACTTCATTGCGTGGTTTTATATTACAAACTATATTAAAGAAAAGATAACATGATTCACTGTGCGGTTGGCTGCACCGTTCCTAGCAATTGGCGCTTGCTTTGCAACGCATATGTCCAACCATTATAATGACGTTTTTATAATACAAACTATAAATAATAAAAAGGTAACATGGTTCACTGCACGGTTGACTACGCAATTAACTGCGCGTTTGACTGCACTGTTTATGTAGTTCACCGCACGGTTGACTACGTGGTTCACTGCGTGGAATATGATTTTAGTAGTATGATTAGTCAACAAGTTGGCAACTAGTTTTAGCCACCATTGTCATGAATATTATCCCTCATTTGTTCACCTACTACAGTTCATTTTGTAATAGCCCTCTATCAAAATTCTTCCCTAGCACACAATTTTGATACTTGATAAATTGTATAAGCTCAATATGTTATACCTACCGAACGCCATGCATTTATTCTTCGTCTCATCTTCAACCTCAATTTCTTATCGTCTTATCCACAACTATTCTCATTCCCATCTCTTGCATTTTTTAAATATTTTTTAATATTATCCAAATGAATATTTAATGTGTAATCATATAATTAGCCAATAACTAATGACTTTGTAATGATTTTTTATAGGATACTTCATGTATATTTGTATATCTAAAACTTCTATGCACAATTAAAGAATATTTAAATTTTACTTAATGAATGTTTGAAGTTTTAAAAGTATATTTCAGGATAGTTTAATTAATATTTGTATATTTAATGATTATTTATAGAGTATTTAATGCACTGTTAATGAATAGATAATGAATAGTGCATAAATTTCTAATGTAAAATTAATGTGTAGTTGAATATTCAATAAGTATTTAATGAATATTTACTGAATATGTAATGCACATTGAATGCATAAAACACCATATTCATTATATTGGGAGATTGGAAGCCTCCCAAAATAATATTTGAAGCTTGAGAATGACCTAAATATGCAAATATTTAGTAAATTTGCACAATGCAATTTGTCCAATATCTACAATCTGGGTACATATTCAGCTTGAGTCGAGCTGAATGTGCACCAAAAAAATGTATTGGAAAAACCGTTCATAACTTTCAAAATCCTGGAAATCTCCCAATAAAATGAGTATGGTGTTATAATATGTGATGGATATCTAATGAGTATTTTACTTGTATTTCTATATTCATTGTATGTTTAAGTTTTTTCCTTTTCCAATATTCCTTTCTTTTCTCATTTTCGTTTCCAGAAGAATGTTCTTATATTTCCAATCTTCTACTTGCAGTTTCATTTTCCCTCCATATTTTACATTCTACTTTGTCCAATTTTTGATATTTTTCGTTTGCTCCATACCTACGTCCGATTATTCCCAAGCTCTTTCTTGCAAATTCTTGCTTTTCTACATGCACTCAACCCTTCCTTACTATGATGCTCAAGATGTAATCAAACCATGATTATGGTTTCCTAAACTAATTGTCCACAAGTAAAAAACTTTATGTTCCACTATTTACTAGGATTGACATTTAAAGTAGTAGTTGACATTGGGTGATGTATAGTTTTGACACTACACTTATTGTTCATTTTACAATTACTGTATGGATTCCTAATTAGTGTCCACTTCTCTAGAAGCCATCTTCTGTATACTGGAGCTACATAGTGCATTTTTGCTTTCTAATCTACTCCATTTAGTGATGGTGCACAATTTAGCGCTATTAGAGCTAAATTGTGCATATTTTCTTTTTAGTTCACTGCACCCAGTGATGAGGCACACGTTAGCACTACTGGAGCTAAAGTGTGTGCACACACTCCTTTTGGTTCATTGCACAAAGTGATGGTGAACACCTTTGCTAAAAATCGAGCTGATGTATGTGCAATGTGTATATCCACTTCTACAAACAATCATTTTGAACTCCGTACTTCTCTTTATGGTTAAGTATTTCACAAGTGAAATCGTAATCTTTTGAATTTTAAAAGGGTTTTCAAAATATGTGGATCTAAATCTCCAATAGTAATATTAAAAAGCAAAAAAATATGACGATCCCCTAGTCTTTAGTGGATATGAAGTCTAAGTATTCTTGGTACCCTAAATCAATAATATGTGACAATGTGTGAAAATGTATGAATTGGGATGTAGTCTTATTTTTCACTAGAAGAATAACATGTTTATCCACAATATCATTCGTTCTAATATTACTTCTATGTATTCAAAATATCACATTCCATACTGAGTCATAGCAAAACATTTTTCAGGTTGCTCGACGTGCCGGCAATCGAGAAGTTTCTCTTTTGGCTCGCATAACTTTTATTGAAGACGTTCATTGAGAAAATATAATTATGCCTCATGACTTTTATCATCCTTCTACAAAATTTTGAGAATGTCAAAAATAATTTGCAACCACTAGAACGTGCTCAAAAACTAATTATTCCATTTTTGCTTGTATCAATAATTTCAAAATTACTTATATTACGAACATTAAATTATGCCTGATGCACTAAGTGATACACTTTGTATTAGTTATATTTTATATTTTGATTATCCTTTTTTTGTCATGAGGAGGTCTCTCCGTTCCTTGTTGAAATCTTTTAATATTGTTCCACTCTCTATGTGTTACAAATGACAAAGTCTTTAATTTCACGTCAAAACATGAAATAAATTGTGTATGGTCAAGAATTCTTCCATCTTTCAAGTCATGCTTAGACTGCCACACCCTAAACTCATGATAATGCAATGCGAACTCAAATATAAGATATTTTAATTCAAAATATTAGTAACCAATTTCAATTCCAAATCCAGACCATGGAGACACTTGGGATTCTTGCCAAAGAATGCACATTCTAGATTGATGACAAAATAGTAACATGATGCACATTTTTAAAACCCCAAAGAAATGATGTCCAAAGCATGTTTGAATACATAAATTTTTGCTAAAAATACACGTGCACATAAAATATGTTTTTTGTAAAAATGCTACTTGTTTGTTAAGGTCTTTGATTTCAACATAATAGATAAGTCCTATTTGGATTGTAATACAAATTATTTCTAATCATCTCAATATCTTCTCGACATTTCCCTATACCTTAGTTGAATTGTCAATATCTTGAATGTTCAAAGTATTATTATATTGAAATGAAATGACATCAGAAGATAACACCTAAACCAAGGACCCTAAACCCTGAACCCTAAAACCTGAACTTAAATACCAAACCCTAAACCCTAAACCCCAAAACCCTAACCCTAAACCTAACCCTAACCCAAACCCTGAGCATTACCCTAAAACCTTGTATATAACTCGCATGTGCGAGTATATTCGAGGTATGTACTCTTCCTTATTTTAGTCAGCCAGGAAATAGTTGATTCTGTTTCCCGCTAAGATTTCGAATTTGCACCTTTTTAGGGGCTGTGGAAAAGCCCCCCCGCCAATTCTGAAGTTTCCTCCCGCCAATTCTGAAACGGTCGTGTGTCCGTGAGTGACCTCGCCGATCCTCGAAAACTTTCTTCATTTCTTTCCTTTCTCACTTTGGTTGCTGTGCAAGGTTATTGTGGAGAGGCTTGGAGGGAGAAGAACTGTCGGAGGTTGAGGAGGGTAACATCTACAGGTTACGCACGGTTGAGAAGGGGGCTTGCGCGAGGCAACAACGCACCAGTTGTCTTCTTCATAAGGTACACAATGTGTACTTCTTGCATTCTCTGTGCACAGTCTCTAGCAATTAGGATGTGACAGTGTGTAGGGTTATTTGCGGTGGTTCCAGTTGCTACTGTGATTTTTAAGCATCACTGCGAGTTTCGTGACGACTAACGGGAAGATTTGGGTTGTAGTACATAGAGAGTCAGATTCATATGCTGAAGAGTTTTACCATATGAATCCCTAAAAAGACGCCGAAAATCACGGAAGGACACTTTAGCTCGAGTCGAGCTAAACTGTCTTACCATCTTTCCAAGGACAGTTTAGCTCGACTCGAGCTAAACTGTCGATATGTATTATTATCGTCAGTTTAGCTCGAGTCGAGCTAAAGTGTCCTTGGAATGATGGTAAGACAGTTTAGCTCGACTCGAGCTAAACTGTCTTACATTATTATATTGACATTTTAGCTCGAGTCGAGCTAAACTGTCATACCTTCTTTCCTAGTTCAATTTAGCTCGACTTTAGCTAAACTGTCGATAAATATTATTATCGATAGTTTAGCTCGAGTCGAGCTAAATTGTCTTACCTTCTTATGAAGGAAAGTTTAGCTCGACTCGAGCTAAACTGACATACCTGATGTCCTATTTCTGTTTAACTCGACTCGAAATAAAATAACAATCAGTCTGGTAGTCATAAATTTAGGTCGGGTCGGGCTTAGTTGTCTTTGTCAAGGGTGAAATAATTTCATATTCGGCTTATAGCTAATTGCATGAAATTTTATACTTGTCATCTTATACCGCATGAGTTTACCTCGAGTCGAGCTAAATTTACATGGTCTGCCATGTCAGCTCACTTGAATCATACCTTTTTTTTTTCAAGCGCCAGACCTTACCTCGATTCGAGATCAATTACCCTCCTCCTATGCTGCTTCATAAATGTCTATTCCTTCAAGGGGTTACCCATTTTTATTTGTCAGGGTTTTTTATTATGTATCTCAGTGGAATGCAGGATGTCGTCTTCGGAGGGCGACGATGTTCATGTTGACGCTCCCGTGAATCCAGACTTGCCTGAGTTTGATGTTATTCCTCGCCGTCTCTGGGTCGGGCTGACTGTTTCGCTTCACAATGGTTCGGGTGTTCGCGTTGCGGAGGGGTTGGTTCGCAATGTCCGGTCCAGTGCACTTCTAGGTTCCTCTGGTCCTCTTGGGGATTCGAATGTTGTAGTACAGGTGTCCAGTACTTTTGTTTTAGACGAAGCTCCTGATGAGTGGAGGTACTCGTTTAAGACCTGGCCTATTCAACAAGTCTTCTTAAACGGTGTGAGTCTCTTCCATCATTGCCTTCGGGACATTTACAATGTTTGGTTGGTTGAGCGTAACAGACCTCTAGGTGGGAGCTCCCGTTCGTACGACAATTCCTCAAGGAATACACGTCCAACAGTGTCCAGGAATGTTGAATTTCTCATGACCCCTCTTTCCATTAACGTTGTTGCGAGCAATAGTTGTTGCAGTCAAAACTATGTTCAACACTACCCTAGAGATAAAATAAGAGTCCTTCGGACGCGCTTGTACAGTGAGACCATCGTGCAGTTCAGAAATCATATCAAACTCGACGTTCACAGGCAGTTTCATAGAGACGCTGCGGGTAGGAAGGTTGTGACCCTAGAGGGTGTGGACGTTTGTGCCCATGCCTGGATGAAAATCATGGGTGTAAGTTCGAGTACTTTCTATCGGAATGCGAAGGACGCTGCCGCTGGTCATGCCGCTCAACACCACGGGAATACCGGTTTGCGTAAGCCTAGAGGTCATACGGTTGTGGCTACTGCCGCTCTTGGAGCCATTCTCGATAGACATGCGGACCACATGCCTCACAAGTCTCGTGTTCTCCCATCTGGGGAGAAGGCTGAGGCAAAGGTCCTCCCTGCAAGTTTTAAGTGGAAGGATCAGATACCGCTTCTTGATGATCATCTTGCTGATTGCGGATTGCCGCCAATCTCAACCTCAAGCTTGAGTAAGATTCGGCGCGTGAGCTTCCCTGAGTACTATGCCAAGAAAGGTGGAGACAACTTTGCCCGTTGTTCTACTTGTGACAAATACCAGGATCAGAAGAAGCTTACTCAACCTGGAACACAAGCATCACTGCTATGGCAAAAGAAGATGCAGGTTCACATTGATTCTGCTTTCTCACATTGGGACTTGTACTACCTGAACCGATTTCGATCAAAGTTGTCGCCTCAGGAGGTTCTTACCATCATGCATGATAAGATGGATCACTCAAAGACCGCCTCCCCGGTTTTTTCACATAAAACAAAGCACCTAGATGGGCTTATGAAGTTGCCTCTTGCAATCACAGGTATGCTTGCCCATGGTCATGTGGACCAACGTTACGCCCATTACGGCCTTGATTTATACTCCCATGATGCCAATTACACGGTCGGGTCGTTCGCAAAACTATTGCGTGACCTGGAGGCGCCTCCGAAGTCATCGTCCCGGCAACTCTTCCCAGAATCTAGTTCTCATCCATTGTATGCGGCGGTATTACGGGGTGCGGAGATGTGTTTGGATCCATTAGGGCCGATTCCAGATATCCTAGTTCCAGGGAGGCCTTTGCCACCAATACTGAATGTACAAATGGACAATGCAGTTGGTGATAACAAAAATAGATTTGTTTTCTGTTTTTGGTCTCTCCTTGTTGCAAAACGCATCTTCCGCGAGGTGTATGTTAATTTTATGCTAGTTGGGCATACACATGATGATATAGATGCATTATTTGGACGTTGGAGTATGACACTGAAGAAGGAGAGTTTTCCAACCATTCCTTTGCTCATGAGGTCGTTTATGAAAAATGAGAGTGTTCCCACAATCCCGCATCTCATCCAAGAGGTTCCTGACTTTAAGAAGTTCATTGGGGGTATGATTGCGGACGGTGATGAAGCTTTGGAGGGTCATACAAAGGCTCATCAGTTCAAGTTTTATGTGGATTCAAGTGGTTGTCCGGTAATGAAGTATAAAATCCTTTGTCATGATGAGGATTGGCTTCCTAAGGGAGGAGAAGGTAGTGGCATCAAATTGTGGAAGGAGGATTGTGAAGGAAGATCTTTATGGCCTCGCGGAGAACCTGATGCATTGAAGCCTTCTATGATGCGGCATCTCCATGAGGTGGTGAAGGGACTTTCAGGATTCATCGATCACTGGGAGCAATCATCTCGGGAGTCTGTTGAAGCCCGATCGCGTTTTGAGCCACTTTCGTATTATTGGCGTGATGTTAGAGCTGCTCTGATTATTCCAATGGATACGCCGATATCATTGGTAGACGGCTTTTGGCCGACGACGCGAATTGCCCATGCCATTGAAGATGAGTTCTCAGCGGAGGGTGAGGTTCGTGAGGAGTACCGTGAAGATGAGCATTTTGTTGGCCAAAGGCGCGATCGTCCACCTCCTTCTTTTAGAGTTGGTCGTGATCTTTTTGCTGGCTATTTTGTTGCATTGCGTCCTTGTGATGGGGACGAGCGCCCATTTTGGATTGCTCAAGCAGTTTCAGATCCTAATTCTAACCCGGATATGCCAAACACCGTGCGTATCCAATTCTTCCGCCCTATATCGCGCGATCGGGATGTTATGAAGTTCTATAAAGATTGGGACACAGATTGCAACCTTCGTTGGACAATTGAAAAGGGGATAGCCATAACGTGGGAGAGTACCGATTCAATCTTGACAGCATGAAAACCTAGGTCTTCAAAGAGGGATGGAGGTCATGTGCAAGATTCAACTACAAAAATTCCGAAGGGACAAGTAGCAATTATCAAGGCTTCTTTGGAAGCACTTGCCAGGTCCGAATTGTAATAGACTTAGATAAATGGAGTTTCCTTTTCCTAGATTTTAGATTCTGATGCGTAATACTTCATGTAGTATGGTTAGATCCATTGGTGCTGGGATTATAGATATTTGTATTTCATTAATTTACACTCTGTATGACTATAATATGTGATGCCAATGATTGCTATGAAATATTCTCTCCATTCTTTTTGTGTATCGGTGATAATTTGCAGTATGTTTTATTTTCTTTTTATAATAACAATGTGGTAAATTGCTTCTAGTCTTGAAACCAATAATACCAGTAATTGCCTTTATGGTGAATGATAAAAAATAAATGTTGGGTCGCACTTTAGGTCAAGTGGAGCTAAAGTGTGTGGAGTTTCCTTTTTGAGTTCATTGCACCTCTAAGTGATGGGGACACTTTAGTTCGAAAAGAGGTAGTGTGTGCAATTTTTTTCCCACTTCTGAGCACCATCATTTGAAACTCGTTATATATTTTTTTGGCCAATGTGAATTCCAGAAGGAGAATTGAAATTCTTTTAAATCAAAAAGGGCTCATCAAAATGTGTTAAGCTAATTCTCTTACAAGTGGATATTTGTCCGTCATTTAGCTCACTTTTAGCTAAATTGGAGCATGGTATTAATCCGGGTTAGTAGGATCGAGTGTGAATATTTAGCTATTCATATTCAATGAACACATGTGGTATAAAAGAAGTGTCAACTAATGTGTTCTTCTTTTCAATATTATAGTTAGATTCGTAATATAATGTTATCCGTAGTACTTATTTTTCTACGGGTTTTTGTAGAAAACATTACCTCCCAATTTAATGGAAACTCATATCCCTCCATATTGTAGAGTTTAGATGTGCACTTTAGCTCTTATTATCTACATGTGTTAATTTGGAAGTCACTAAATCTCCCAATATAACGAATACGGTGTTATAGGTCTTCACAAACCGATGTTCAATGTTCTTCACAGTCTGACGCATCCTCGGTACCATGGTCATGTTTTGGTCCATGCCATCCACTATGATGCACATGTACAACTCAGGGCTAATATAACACGACCTCTTGAATATCCAATAATGCCTACGTTCTTCCATCTGGTTACGCAGATGCAACATAAATAACTCCTTTATCTTTATCCTTGCATCCGCATTGGTGGTTCCCTTCATGGCACATTTATACTCCCAACAATGATAACACTTTGAGAATCTCGAGAACGGAGGTACTTGAACGTGGGGATACTTGATGCGCCACATCCTCCGGAACGAACTCATAGAAATGGTTTCTCCATTACAAATTCTCATGACCTCCTCGTTCGCGTAATTGAATACATCAAATTTGGCTGTATTCATAGGAAGGAGAATGAGAGGCACCACTTCGTTGTCACTCTTACGGCGAATACAACGATGAGGTTGAGGACAACCAGCTTCATCGATAAACGATTTAAAGCAAGCCTCTACTGCAGACATTCTAGTACTCTCTCTTATCGGATCTGAAAGGGTATTGCTGTGAATGGATGTCACTCTTCCATATATGAGACAGTCCTTCTTCAATTGCTTAAAGCGCCTCTGTGAATATCCAACCCAAAGAGCGTAGCAAGCATTACAAACTTCTTTCCCATCTAACTTTGTTACAAACTTGTCTCGACAAGTTCCTTCCGACCTTGTGTAAAAAGAAACTAGCATCTGTCTCATCCACGTACTTCGAACTGAAAACTCACTACCCCCTGCATTATATCGCATGTCCAATAGATACCTTGCTGGAACGTCCCTCAAATAATTACGTTTGCATCATCTTTGTGCCATTGCAATTTGCACGCTTCTAAGCGATACCTTAGATGGTGCAGCTTCTATCAATGATGGCTCCCTTGAATCTCTCCTTCTCCTATTTTGTATAGAATATGGACGACGTGCTGGTCTAACATAAGCAAATCCATCTCCATGGGGCAAATCTTGGATATTTGAGGGAGTGGATTGGGAAAACGGCGAATTTTCATCTATGGCGTTTGAAGCATGACTACTGCGTCGAGACCTCTGGATGGATCCTGGTGTGTTGATGAACTCAGGAAAATCAAAATCTGAGGCCATCACTTCTGCAGGCGCTATCTGTGATCCAATGTCACCATGGACACCTGTGATATCAGGTTCTACAGCCACTACACGTAGTAAAGATTGATGCCAACGAATGATCAAGCCCACACACATGCCAAGGCGTTCTCCTACAATCTCTCTAGTCCAATACAATACATCATCTACCCTAGAGATACGCACCGCCACCTCGAATGGGAACAACTTCGACCCATTCAATTCCATGCCACTTTTGAATGCATGCTCCCTCGTTTCTAAGCCCACCACATCTCGTCCTTCTGAAAGCAATTCTACTACCCTTTCCAATTCAGAAGTCATGATCCCAACAGATCTTTGTTGAATTTGCCTTGCACATGTTGCTCGTACTAATCGGGCCCCCACAGAGCTATTACAAGGCATATTGTCCTTTTTGATGTGTGGCCGAATCAAAGGAGTCTGAATCGTGCGGCTCTCCACTATCACTATTGAAAAAATAGGAACATTATGGCTACAAATTTGTCAAAATGCATGTACTAATTGTTAACCTTCAAAGCACCATTCATCTGATAAAATGTATGTTTCTAAACACAAATTTACTGTCCAAAATATGATGATGATATTGGACCTTTTGATAAAACTGTTTTGAAATGAAAAAATTTAAACACGTGTAGAGCGTCAACTCTTGCACAGTGTCATTGAATATGCTACACCCCTTTCCATCCCTGAATAGTGTTGTACAAGATACTAATATCAATCTCTACATGATGGTAATGAATCTAAACCACGTGTAATGCAAACTTTTGAAACGAAGTAAATTGAACTCTCGTAATCGACTCAACATAGGGAAGAAAATGAACCATGTTGTCTATTACAAAAACTTTAATTTTTCAATCCGTACGATCAAATCTTATGAAAACTTCTGAGTATGTTACTAAAGCGTTGAAGGAACAAGGCATTTTCACAACAAAATATTTCACAATTGCTCATTCTAGTGCAATGATTACTGAGGGGAACGAAATTTTTTGACACATCCAGCTATATGACTTTAATTCATACTTATTAGCCACTAAAGGACAAGTAACAAATATTTAACAAAATTTGGACAAAATCACCATTTGTGGACCGATTTGACTCTGAATTCTTATCGGCTGCCAGCCGATGCTTCTCTTCGTATGAAAATTTCAAACGGTCATAACTTAATCAAATTTTGTCCAAATCAAGCTTATGAGGTGTTTTTTGACATCTACATTTTTGTAGATGCCAAAAAACATCTCATATGCTCCATTTGGATAGAAAATGAGTTAGGCACTTCAGAAGATTATTGATAAGACGCTTTGGTAGCTCTCGGCTGGCAGCCGACCACTATTTCTGGACTTTCATTTGTCCATATTTTGTTAAATATCCGTTAAGTGTCCGGAATTGAGAATTTGAAAGATCAGCCGGACTCTTATGGTGTCAATATATAACATTTTTCTATTAAACATGCACTGTAGATGGGCATTACTAATACCTAAATGGGAGATGAAATGTTTCTCGTATCCAATTTTCATGGAAAAGTTCTAGGGTTTTCAATTTTATTTGGCAAAATCGGGCACGTCGGGCACCTCAAAAACATTTGCTAGGATATTCTATTGAATGTGAAAATTTTAATACTAGCAAGTAATATTTTTTCCTTTCATATTGTACTAAAAGTTATTATCATTAGTGAAAAATAGCAAATTAGCCTATGTCAAACATTCTCACACATGGTAACACATTGTCAGGCAAGGTCCCAAAAAACTTATTTGCTCATAAAACTTAAAGGTCTTTGTATTTTTTTGCCCTTTTTATTCCACATCAATATGTGGTGTGACCCTTTCTATAGACCATTTGGATTGTCAATCTAAAATATCTGAAGTTCACAAAAAATAAAACGTTAATTGGGAATTTCTGAACCTCGACTTCTTGCATAGTTGTTTCGAATATGCTACTGCCCTCTACTACATCTAAAATTCGTGTATAAGGAGCTAACGTCAAATTTATAAAATTTTGTGAATCTGTAATTTACCACGTCTTCATTTACATCGTACGGTCAAAAGAAGAGATAAACAGTTTTTGTTTCTTTCTTTATTGATGTGAAACTGTCACAATACCTTAGGAGTAAAGCATGTCCTCACAAAATTTCGTAATTTTTTACCGCACGGATTAGTGTTCGAAGTATAGAACACGGTTAATTTTCTTTCCTAGGTTGTGTTGATAAGCAAACTTTGACTGTAGTTGGAGTTTTTGTTTTTGCACTACATAATGTTAAAGTTTATTACCATCCTATTAATTTTGATGTTATTTTTTTGTACACGAATTTTATGAGGTAGACAAAGGGTGTAGCATAGTCGAAACAATTGTACAAGGAGTGGAGATTCAAATTTACCAAATTGTGCTTTAATTTTTCATGTTTTAGAATGAGAATTCAAATGGTCAATAAGAAGGTTTACACCACATCTTTTGATAGAGAAAATCAAATGAAAATAATATAAAGATCTCTAAGCTTTATGTGGAAAGGAAGAAGTTTAGTTTGTACCTTGACTAACAATGTGTGACCATGTGTATGTGGAATTGACTTACGTTAATGTATAAATATTCACTAAACACAACAAATGTATTTTATCGATACGAAAACAAATATCGGATATTTAACAGAATATGGACAAATGAAAGTCCATAAATAGTCGTCGGCTGCCAGCCGACGACTGCCAAAGCGTCTTATCAATGATCTTTGAAAGTGCCTAACTCACTCATTTTCTATCCAAATGGAGCTTACGAGATGTTTTTTGGCATCTACGGAAAATGAGGATGTCAAAAAAACACCTCATAAGCTTGATTTGGATAAAATTTGAGTAAGTTATGGCCGTTTGAAATTTTCATACGAAGAGAAGCGTCGGCTGGCAGCCGATAAGAATTCAGAGTCAAATCGGTCTTCAAATGCTGATTTTGTCCAGATTTTGTCAAATATCTATTAAATAATATTACTTACTATTATGGACACCATTCGAACTTGATACAATCGCTAATAAAATTTAAAAACAAAGAGATTGTACATCCAAAAAAAGGTTATTCTACAAACAACATAGTATAGAAGATCAATCAAGAATCAATCTAAAATATGTATAGAAATAATTGATTACCTCGAAGTACGTTGCAGGTGTTAGCGGTACAAACATCATTGTTTGATGGCGTTCAACATTAAATCACCATTCCGTTCTTGTTGGTGGATATGTTTTTCTACTCTTCCAGAAACCTGCAAAATGTGCATACAAATTTTATGGTGATATATTAAAACCATGTGCTAAAAACTATCAAGTATCTTTGTATCATATAATATTAGCCCAAAGATTTAATAAACTATGTAAAAAGTCTATACAGTAGAAAAAATAAAGTTAAAAGTCAAAAGGTAAAATTTGACAAATTTGCTTGAGGCACAAGGTTTGAACTTGCATATAAGATTCCCTTACAAACCCAAGTGGTCACTTCTCTTCCAACTTTCAACGGTGAGCTCTCTCGCAAACATGTTGAAGCCATGTCAATTTTTATTCCATTAACTAATTTCTGTGGAATTTACGTGTGTTGTGCAGACTACAAGAGGAATTTTATGCTTAGAGGGAACTTTTGTGAACAAGGTGAGCTTCCCTAACTTCGTCTCATTGCTGAATTAGAAATAGGCAACTCAGCACACAAAAAAGACACCTAAAATATGTTCATATATGTCAAATTCATAAGAAGTTGAGTGCATACATGATGGGAGACATCAGCTACTGAGTGACATCAAATCTACTACAACTGAAGTTGAGAGTGTAATACATAGTGTGACATTGAATGCGTGAGTGCCACTACACAAATCACCCTAGAAACCCAAACCCTAGCCGCCACAAATTCAAACCCTAGCCGCCGCCGCCACTAGCAACCCAAACCCTAAACTATAAAACCCTAGCCGTCGCGTTCCCATGAGATCCCATGGAGTTCTCTGACGATCCCATGGAGTTCTGTAGACTAGAGGTGTGCGCGCGCATACCTGCAGCTGCTGCTACTCCTCCAACCAGGTTATTCTAAGGCCGAAAACCAAAAACGCAAAATAAGGAGCTTCATGAGTTCGACGGTACGCTGACAAAGCTGGAGGAGGCGGTGGAGCGCGACGAGAAGGAGAAGCGACGTGAGAAGCCACGTGTGGAGAAGCAGCGATAAGGAGAATCGACGCGCGGCAAGGATTGAGGAAAGGTTAGAAAAATTTGAGGGTTGTTGAGGGTTGTTTAGAAAGTTGCCCACGGGAGCCTGAAGGTGATGGAGTTGGCGCGGCCCTAGGCGCGTCCTGCCGGCCCAGGCGCGGCCCCAGGCACGGCCTGCAGGCGCGGTCTCCCCCAACTCTCAATCCTCTCAAATTGCTCTATGCTCCTCCCGAATCCCTCTCTCTCAAACGCAACTCTCCCAAACCCTAGCCGCCCACAACCTCTCAACTCCCCTCCATTGTCCTGCCTCACGACTCTTCTCTCCCCACCCTCCGCCCTCACAAGTCCATCTCTCCCACACCTCCATAGTCTCCCTCCACCAAACCCTAGGCTCTCACTCACATCCTCCCTCACAAGTACAACCAGGGGTATGCGCGCGCACAGCCCTCCTAGGACTACCGAAAGTTCAAAGATTGATATCCTCCATTGATACCCGCATGAAAACCCTAATCCGAAACCCTAAAATGAAACCCTAAGTTGTTACCTAGGTTGATAACTTGGTACTAGTACTCAGGAAGTCATACCCTGCTGGTGATGCACTTGTTATTGATACCCAAAGTACGTTGGTTCATAAATTATGTTGAGAATATTTCAACAAAAAATCTTTAAAAATGCTTGTTTTTGTACAACTAGCAAGGAAGAAAAAATGAAGTTTTTTTTGTACTTTTAACCATAGGATCTCAATTATGACTTATTAAGTAATATACTCTCAAAATTTCATAAAGTCTGACTGCACGGATTGAAAGATTATTATGTTTGAAGTAGAGAAATGGCTCATTTTCTTCCCTGCGTTTACTGGATCAGCAGACTTTGACTTCAACTGGTGTCTAAATTTTGCACTCTAAAAGGTCTCAATTAATGACCACAATATTAAATCGGATATTTAACAAAATATGGACAAATGAAAGTCCATAAATAGTCGTCGGCTGCCAGCCGACGACTGCCAAAGCGTCTTATCAATGATCTTTGAAAGTGCCTAACTCACTCATTTTCTATCCAAATGGAGCTTATGAGATGTTTTTTGGCATCTACGGAAAATGAGGATGTCAAAAAACACCTCATAAGCTTGATTTGGACAAAATTTGAGTAAGTTATGGCCGTTTGAAATTTTCATACGAAGAGAAGCGTCGGCTGGCAGCCGATAAGAATTCAGAGTCAAATCGGTCCTCAAATGCTGATTTTGTCTAGATTTTGTCAAATATCTATTTTAAGCACGCTGTTAGTTCCTTATGCACCAATTTTTAGAGGTAGACAAGGAGTGTAGCATATTCAAAAAAATTGTGCAATGAGTGGAGGTTCAAAACATCTCAATTCACGTTATATTTTTTTGTGAATTTGATATTGTTTTGAATGAGAATCCAAATGGTCAATAAGAAGGTTTACATCACATAATGCCGTAGGAAAAATCAAAAGTGAATTATACAAAGATCTCAAAGTTTTATGTGGGAAGGTAGAAGATTTTTTGGTACCTTGGCCTAAAATGTGTGACAATGTGTGAAAATAATTGACTTGGATTGATATGCTATTTCACCACAGAACTAACACCATGCTTAACACGATGGTATTGGATTTAGATCTGCTGTGGTGCAAAAAAATTTAGAGGTCGACAAGGAGTGTAGCATATATAAAAAAATTGTGCAATGAGTGGAGGTTCAAAAATTCTTAGTCCATACTAATAGTGACTATTGTTTTGTAATGATACACAGGATTTTTGAGTGTTGCGTTATGGCACCACCAAATATTGACAGAATTTGGGAGAGCCACGGCTAGTGGATCGCGGAAGTAGATGAGTCGAGCGCCTTCTTATGGGTGACGGATTATCCCTTTGAGTTGGGGAAGCGTACATCGGCGTTGGGGAAGACTTTTGGCAAAATCCAGGGAATTACTCTTCGACGTGATGATATGGTATACGTTACTTGCGCAGTGGGTCCAGGTCAATCGGAGGTGAAGACTTCTCTTTCGAAGAAGTTGCTTCTTGCACCTGTCCCTTTGAATCTTCTTCAAAATCCAGGTCAGGTGAAATTCCTCAAATCTCTGCAGACGTTTTGGTTAAACATCTCTCTTGCGGTACGTAATGCTAGACACAACAATGTCTTAGCCTGTTTAGCGTTATCACCGGAGATGGTGCTGAAGGCTAAGAAGATTATGGAGGAACATATTAGATATGAGGCATTTCGGGAGAGGGACCCATCACGTGCGACAACTCAATTCCCACCTGCGGAACCAGAAGAAACAGAAGTTTATAGAATTCTTGCTGAGCCGTTGCAACTGGATTGGCGACCACTGGAAAGAGGCAGGGGAATTGGAGGCCAACATCCCACCACAGCTTCTGAGGTACAAACATTACCTAATCCTCCATTAACCAGTAGACGTCCTACAAAGAGGCCACGACGTGTTGAGAGTGATGTAGCTTCTGGTTCAAGAGAAGGCCCATCAAGTTTGGATCCAAGCGGGAGGAGGTTGATTGGGAGAAGTGTAAGATCAGATGGCAGGGTTCCTAGGTCAGGGCTTAGGACGTGTGGTGGTCATCGTAGGGCCCCTACATCTACACCTGGAGATTTAGCTGATTTGTCAGCCATGGCGCCAGAAGAAGAAGCATTTTACAACCTATCAGACAATGTACCAGAGGATTTTGAAGACAATGCGGAGATACCACAAGATGTTCTAACTTCTATGTATTTAAAAGCACCAGTGCCTACAACGGAGGAGATTGCAAAAGGATCAGTATGGGGAAATTTTGTGTTTAATTTTGTGTCGTTGAGAATGAGGAGTTGCCATTTCCGTTGGTAGGAACCACGCGAGAGTTTGAGCACATGTTCATTGCACACGGGAGTGCTTCTGCAGAGGGTGCCATGGGATCTCAGTACTCTTGGCTTCAAGATCATATCATTTGGGAACCAGTGGATGGGCAACACATAGTAGCAGCTTGTAAGTTTGCACAACAACAGTGGAGAGATGGTACTATGCCTTTAATTGAGTACCTCGACACGTTCGAGCGGCGAGAGGCCTCTTTTGTGGTGTATGATGATCGACGCTTTTACATTGAGAAGTCTACGCGGATCAACGTGGCGGAGTTCCAGAGACAGTCATATTCTACCATGGAGGAGGATTTGAGGAAGATCCGTCAGATTTGGGATCTATACGGGAGGCCTGATAGCACACTACGTGCGGACGATGCACGTAGGGCTGTTGCTTTGGTGAGTGCGGCAAGTGCAGTGCATAAGTTGCCCAAGGGAGATGGAGTTGTCACGGTGAAGAGGTTGGCCAAAAACATGGAGGATTTGACCAATCATGCATGGAATCCGAGCAATGACTGCTTCGAAGCTATCATTCAAGTATGCAAGGACTACGAAGACGACATTCTCTTTTACAGCAAGGAAGAAGAGGACAAATGGAAGGACATGGCGAGGAAGAAAGAACTGGATCCAAATGAAGACGTACGACCAACAAGAAAGGAGATGACGCAGAATTGCTTGAGGCCGTTAGGTAGGGTTCCGAATCCATATTATCTTCGGTTGGCAAAGTCTGTTGCAGCGAAGTCGGTGAAGGAGGATGGTGTAAGACTTCGTCAAGCATATTACTTCGACGGTGTAAAAGACAAGAATCCACATCCTCGTACGATTGCAGGTGTGGTTGACCGATATCAGAGACGAGAAGCTCTGATGAATTCCATCCGTTGGTTGATGGTCGAGAACAAGGAAAGTACACCTAATTCCATGGAGGAGTTCTTTCATATTTGTGTAGGGAAGTATTTTCCGAGGAGTAATGCACAACTTGATACCTTTGGAAAGCTTTTGAATGCTTCCACGAAAAAAACTTGGACTGCTCCTGTGCGGGGGAGGGTGTCTAACCTGGAAGACATAGGCTACCTCATCCCCCCTTCGATCAGGTTTCATTATGGTGACATCGCAGCAGGGGGGCGTGGATACATTGGACTATCCATGGATGTGGGAGGACTGGCTACTGCTAATTGGGAATGGCAGATGGTAGTTAAGAGGCCAAGTCAGAACGACACACAGAATCTTCTTCCGGTTCGGTGTAGAAGAGGGTTATTCCGCACCGACTACATAGAGCTGGGGAAACCATATTTGTAGGTGATTGATTGTCGACGTGGCGGTGGGAGGCATGGAGATGGTCATTGGAGAGACGCCCAGTTATCCGCAGCTTTTGCACACCTGACATTATGGATGACAAATATTGAACGATGGAACGTCATCTTCTTGTTATCAGCGGCCGTGTATGCCAACGAAGAGTTTTTCACAAAGGTGAAGCTTCCAGAGGGATGTACTATGCGACGTGGATGTTGGGCATTTGATCCGAACTCGGTTAATCCCTATGCTCTCGATTTTACAGAGAATGGGCGTCTAGAGCAAGTGGTACAACCGATTGGCGATGTTGTGATTTGTATGCAACACCCTATGGGTACGTCTCCTGGCCCGAACCATGTTTCTGGATACATTCCACTTCCACTTGTTTTCTTGGATCATTGGAGTGAGGCATGCCAACCCTCTGAAGTTGATTCACTTGAGAGATCTCCATCAGAGCTGACAAGACTAGTGGGCTCATACTTGCCCCGTGGTTGGGGTTTAGTGGCGTGTAACATATCTACGGCCATTCCCACGATCCTTGAAGGAGATTTCCAGGGATCTGAGATTTTCATCATTGACGATTGTATAGACAGAGTTTCATTCCTGTACAATAAGTTGTCTGACAATTTCCAAGGACAACTGTTGATCAGGACTGGTGGAACAAGTACTGGGTGCAACATCGTACCTGAGACCGAAGAGGCGGTTGGTGGAGTAAGGAATGAAGACAACAATGAGGATGGAGGTGGTTTACATGAGAGATTGCCACGTTCAGGTACCACTGAAGATTTCTCATCTCGCAGTGGTTCAGACGCCGATGAAGATGGAGTGAACTAGTCTCCTCCAAGAGAGAGGATTCCATCAACGCAATGGGCGGTGGGAGATACTTTAGGGGAGACGTCTGCAACACCTACAGAGAGGATGCAAGATACCGGTGTAGTGGATGTTGGTTTGGCGGTAGGGGCAGGAGGGGGCATATATTTGATGGTCCTAGGCTGGAGATGGAGGAAGAAGAATTGGATTCATTGGAATTTTTTTTGATGCAGAGGAGGATTCCACAGCCTTCGATGCCTTCTCAATCAGAGCCTGTATCGGAGACACAAGAGACGTTCGAAGGTACTCAGAGTGATACTGGACCAGGTTTGCCTTCCGTTCCAAGATCTAACATATCCGAGGACATCATTGCATTTCAGGGGGCCTTCTCGTTAGAGCGAGAGATGTCCTTCAATCCAGAGGATGGCTTTTTCTACAATGATGATAGGAAAGGCATACGCGGGAGGGTGTTCATGGCAATTACCGATATGTTGAGTGTACGTCCATTGGCATCGAAGATGTGGGAGATCGTCCAGTGTAGGATCATGAATTGTCCGCTATGGTAGGTAGCGCCATTGGACACGTGGAGGGAGTCGTTCCGCTAGAAGATGAGCTCTGAGCCCTGGAGCTATATACTATAGTAGAGCATGTACGCAGTTTAGGTGACAAGTACGTTAGTATAATGCAGTTTGAGATGTGTCTATCGTTCGGTGGGTGGTATATATTTATATATTGGGTGGTCCATATGATATGTTTGATTTTAGAATTCCTCAGCAATAGAGTGGAATTGCTTGATTATGTATGTTTTAGCATTATAAAATACAGTGAGGTACTTTACACTGTCTTAGGAAATTGCATATATATTTTTGTATCTTTTACACATTGTATTTGTAGTGCAGTACTCTAAAATCCTATAATAACTCATAATAAATTTATAATCTCTTTGGGCACATGATTATAATTTTGTAGCAGGATTTGTAAACTAGAAGAGATATCATATATTTTCTAAAAAAAGGTAGCAAATGTAAAAAATATATTACTGATATGAACATGAAGATGCCAAGGTATGACACGACAAACACCAAAAAAATTTGACAAAAAACATACTATACTTTTGCCAAATTTTGATTTAAAAAAAAGTTATGAGCAAATAACTTGTGGCTTTCTACCAGCAACCAGTGCACTTGGCCAAGTGCATAATTGCTTAATTGCGTGTTAATTGCAATCCAACACGTTATGTCCATACTTTTACACAAAAGAAAAATTGAAAACAATCAACCCTTCCCGGAAGCTCAAAGCAACTCATAAAACCCTCTCACACTATTAACTTAGATGCTAACATCATTTGATTCCTCATGCCTAACCAAAAAGCATGAGCTCCACGGTTTATATTTCACCGAGCTAGTCAATTTCATCCATCATAGCTAGCTTGTGCTTCCAAAGCCTTAGGAATGTCAAAAAATCACTTCTTTACTCCCTATTCCACTAAGACCACTATTTTTTCAATTAACATTTTTCCTTTTTTAGATAAAATATGCCCTTAGATGTTCAGGTGGAGTGAGTATATCAATGAAAAATATGTATCTTTCTACCTATCATAGTACGAAAAGATCAAAACTTTGGAAAAACGGATACCCATTGGGTCCTCCGTCACTGAGTCAGAAGAACTCTAGCCACTAAATGGTGATGCCACAAAATTTGGCTGACTATCCCCATCGGAAACTTTGGTTCCGGATTTGGGGCTAGCTTCTGCTCCAACTCTTGTTGTTGTTGCGACTCCTGTAACACCCCTATGAGTCACCGGAACATTTACACTAAGAGGGAGACAATGCTTCCATGACGGCTCCAAAATGGATGTAGGCGGGATTACCGGAAAGTATGCCGGAAAAGGTGGAACACCTCAAATAAGAGGTGCATGGGGGACATACCTTCCCGGTCATGCGCTCATTTCAAAGGGCTCGCTCAAGCTACAATGAAGACCAACATAGCCTTTCAAGAGAGAATATAAGTAAGTATAGTGTCTGCATGCCATACCATATGCTCCATCGAGGGCAATGGAAAGGCCTTCGGCATCTGGCCGGATACTCTCATAGAGTGTCGAAGTAGCGCTTTGGAAAGCCCTCCAGCTGTTTTAGTGTCTAGGCCTACGTGGAATAAATACATATTATGCCAAAATCTTCTACTATTGAATGGTGGTTTTTTATAATTTCAAATAAACTCAATTTAAGAAATTGTATCAAATATTTTAGTTCTTCAAACTGCCTACCGATCAAAGATTTGAACTTTAGCATTGTGACTCTTTTTTCAAGGATCAATGAAAAATAAACTATACTTCAAAAAAATTCTCATCATTCCTTATGCTTGTAAAATATTTTGGAAATTTGCATGCAAAATTGACATTGTAAGAGCATATCCAAAATCCTAAAATAACCCTCTTGTGAACAATTGTCCTCACGGGATGAACAATGTTCTTTTTAATATAAATTCTCTATTGATATATTTGAAATGGGTCATATTGTCTTCATCATATTCTTTAGTTTCTACAAGCAATTTGATTATCATTTTTTCTTTCGGAAATTGTTACAACTTTTTACATGCCAAACAATGAAATCTCCAATCTCTTGCATCTTTCTTCCTATATTTCCAATCCACAAAATTGTACACATTATTATTTAAAAAAATACAATACTAAATAATAAATTAGAAGTTTGTTGACCAATTTTTGTGCAATGGAAAATTCAATAGAAATCAACAAGAGTCCAAAATTAACATGATTGGTTAAAATATAATGGCTATAAAACTTGGCATGGTATTGTGTATTCTTGTGTTTAGACCAAAGACTACACTATAAATGATAGTGTCACCCATTCTAACAAAAAAACTGATTTTTTTACTCAGAAAGATATTGATACTACTCATATAGGAGAACACTTGATAATTTTTTTTGTAAAAGCACTCACCAAGAGTAGAAAGGTATGTCATTTAAAAAAATGAGTGTTGGTGAAAGGAATGTTATCTTGTGAGCAAGAAATGGTGAGCAATGCGCATTGAGCAATCAAATTGATTGTTTAGGATTTAGGGTTTAAAAATTAGGGTTTAAGGTTTACATTTTAGAATTTATGGTTTAGTAATAGGCAACACGTTCATACTTTTTGAAGAAAAACACAAAGTGATTCTTTTTTCCAATTTGTTTAGTCACCGCTCACCACTCAGAAGATAGGTCGCTTGTGCATGTGACAATATTTTAACATGTAAAGTGTAGTAAAGGAAAGCTAAGGAGTTCAAAGTGGTAGGAGAAAAATGACAACACCAGGCAATGCCAAAAAAGTAATCAGTGCCTGAGTGTTAAAGTAGAAGTCAACTTAGAAATGATCAATAGTTTCTATATCCGCATAAGATAAAAGAAGCTTATGTTTCTATATCCGCTCAAAGAATCAAAGCAGCCTCAACAATCTTCCTCAAAATCCAAAGATAAGTCATCTTGAAAACCTAACTTTGGAAATTCTAAAACTGATAAGTCTAAGTCACAGCGTGAGACTCGTGATTGCCTTAAATGTGGTAGAACTGGACATTTAGCTAAGGATTGTAGAACTTCATAATATTGTGTAAAACTGTATGAGGAGTTGCAACAGCTTAAGTCCACAGATAAGGAAACTCATACACTTGATGCTTCATCTCTCCATGGTGTGGATCCCGAAAATTATATGGTGTGCATGGATGAGTCCAAGGTGCAATGTGATGTTGCTTTGTTGGACAACGCCACCACTCATACGATCTTGCGAGATCCGAAGTACTTCAATTTTTCCAGCAAAGCTAAAGCCTAGCAAACCTATGATGTTATCACAATTGTTGGAAGACGGAATTTACAATTTTGCGAGGGCCAGACAACCATAGTGTTGCCCTCAAATGTATACATGCAAAACTCTCCCAATGCTCCCCGAAGTCTAATCAGCTACCGAGATCTTAGAGCTAATGGGATCCACCTCCACACTACAGTATAGGATGGTGAAGAAGCCTTAGAGCTTAGACAAGGGACTCAATGCCTTGCCACCGCACATGCGGGAGCCAATGGCTTATATGGATTGAAGATTTCAAGTATCGCTAATGACAATCCATCCACAAGTAAACATCCCAAGGGATCTGTTTTCTCTGTGATTACTCCAACCAAGGTTGAAATCTGGCATGGCAGGCTTGGGCATCCCTAGACCACGATGTTTCGGGGCATGCTACCAATACTCGCAGGACATGAAGTCTGCCTGAGTGATGTCCACAAGGTGGGTGACTGTGTTGCTTGCTCTCAAGGAAAGCTCATCCACAGGCCATCATGGTGGAAACCACTGACGAAGCTTCCACCAAGACTTTAAAGACTGCAAGGTAATGTCTGTAGACCAATCAATCCTCCATCAGGACCCTTCAGGTTCAATATGGACCAAGCTAGTCCACTTTCCGCCTCCATGATGGGGTGAAGTAGAACACTTGATGATCCCTACCGTCCTTGCAAGGAGGAGAAGTTCTATAACATGAACATGTACCTCGCAGTCGTAGGAGCTCTTTTGTACTTGTCTACAAACACGCGCTTGGATATTTCCTTTGCGACAAGTGTACTTGCCACGCACTACCAAAAGCCCGGAGTGCGTCATTGGAATGGAGTGAAGCATCTACTCCGATACCTCAAAGGCACATAAGACTTGGGCCTACACTACACCAAGAATGGAATCCCATAAATCACTAGGTATGCTGATGTTGGTTTCAAGTTTGATAAAGATTATGAAAAGTCCCAGACCAACTACATCTTCCTCAAGATATGTTGACTAAAGCTCTCGCAGCCTATACACATAGAAGGCTAGTACAAAAGGTTGGGTTGAGGTTGCTTCACGAGTTAAATCCTCGATAAGTTATACTCTTTTCTAGATCTATGGATTTTTCCTACTTTAGGTTTTTGCCATGGAAATAGTTTTTAATGAGGTGACTCCAAATCGAGGAGGAGTGTTAAAGTAAAAGTCAACTTAGAAACGATCAATAGTTTCTATATCCGCATAAGGTAAAAGGAGTTTATGTTTCTATATCCGCTCAAAGTAAAGTGAGCTTGTAGTTAACTCTACCTTCTATGGTGGGAGGAAAGTATATAAGGCAACTCTTCCATAGAGTTGAAGACACTTCTCCATAGCTAATATATTTCAAATATATTTGTGTTATTTGCTCTCTCTCTCTCTCTCTCTCTTATATTTTGGTTTCCTTAGAGCATCTCCACCCCTTGCTGGGAAACGCCCACGACAAAGGGTGGAGATGCTGTGAGTGGTTGCAAACGGGAGGGGGGTTGCCGTCTCCCCCCCGCACCCGTCCCTGTCCGGCCTAACAAGCAGGCCCGGACAATTTTTTTATTAAAAATAAAAATAAAAATAAAAAATAAAAAATAAAAAATAAGTGCACTAAAGTGCACTTGGAACAGTCTATAAAAAAATAAAAAAATATATAAAAAAAGGAAAAAAAGTGCACTATAAACTGCACGTCAGTGTAGTTTGACGCACTGACGGGGAGAATAAAGACGGCGGCTGGCCATAGCCACTCACGGCATGCCACGTGGCACGTTGTGAGTGGTTGTCATGGCCCGGGGAACTGCCGAAGTTCCCCGTCGACGGGGCCCTGTCACGGGGAAACCCCGCCCCGTGATGCCGTTCTGGCGCATGCGGTGGGGCGGCCGTGCCACCCCGCCACAACATCTCCACCCCATTTGCCGGGTTGTTGTGGCGGGGTGGAGATGCTCTTCCAGTCTACAGCCCAATTTCCTTACGGTATACAGCTCCATCTTAACACTGAGAAAGCAAAAGGTAATTGCAAAAGTGATTGTGGGGAAAGCAAAAGACAATCGCAAAAGTAATCAGTGCCCGAGAAGGCAAAAGGGAATGGCAAAAGTAATCAATGCCCGAGAAAGCGAAAGTGATCGCATCAGAGATCCATGCCCAGGAAAGGCAAAGCGGGGATCCAGAAAAGGCGACGCCATTGCAAAGGTAGGAGGGCGGATCTCAGACTCTCTCTCTTGGAGAGACCACCAGCAACTCTACCGTAGCTCCCTGCTGCACAGCCGCCGTCTCCGACGCCCCGCCCCAAGCTTCCGCCATGGTCAGTGCTCCTCCCTCTCCCTCCCTCTCCCCTCCCCTCTACCTTGCAGGCATTCTGACGAGCCCTCACTCGCCGCTTTCTGTTACCAATTCCGCATTTTAGGGTTTTCGGGTCACTCTCGCCTCTGCAGCTTTGATCGCGGTTTTTTCGTTGCTGTTGTATCGCTAGGGTTTGTGGAGCGGGTTTTTGCGATTTTAGGGTTTGAGATCAGCTGGATTTGAGTGTTGTTCAGGTGAAGAAGAAGGGAGGAGGGAAGAAGGCGGTGTTTAGTCAGCTGGATGAGGAGGATGCCCCGTCGGTGGTGCCGCAGCTCGATGAGGCGGAGAAGGCGGACGGAGAGGAGGAGCAGACGCTGACGTTTGCGGCCAAGAAGAAGGGGAAGAAGGGGAAGAAGGATAAGAAGCCGTCGTTGGATGATTATCCGGAATTGGATCCTGACGCGGAGGACGACGACGACAACGCGATGGATTCCTCCTTGGCGCCGTCGCTCGACGATCCAGGGAAGGACGAAGAGGACGAAGAAGACGCTACGCTTACGTTTGCGGGGAAGAAGAAAGGGAAAAAGGGGAAGAAAGATAAGAAGCAATCAGTTGACGATTATCCTGTTCTGGGTTCTGACGCCGAAGAGGAAGAGACGGTGGACTTCTCTGCTGCTAAGAATAACAGCAAGAAGAAGAAGGGAGGAGCAATGAAAGGCGGGTTTAGTTTGTTAGACTCGGATGAGGACGACGGTGAAGCTGCGGCGGTGCCTTCTGTCGATGACGCCGGGAAGGACGAAGATGAGGAAGAGGAGACGCTAATGTTTGCTGGTAAGAAGAAGGGGAAGAAGGGCAAGAAGGATAAGAAGCAGCAGCCAGTTGACGATTATCCTGTGTTGGACCTTGAACCCGAAGCTGAGGATATGGCTGTGGATATCTCTGGTGCTAAGAAGAAGAGCAACAAGAAGGGGGCAGCGAAAAAGGCGGCTTTCAGTACGTTGGATGAGGACGAAGACATGTCCGACAATGAAGAAGCCTTCGTGAGCCCGGCGGTTCCTTCCCTCGATGAGACAGAGATGGACGATGCCGAGGAAGAAGAGGAGACTCTCATGTTTGCAGGCAAAAAGAAAGGGAAGAAGGGGAAGAAGGACAAGAAGCCCACAAAAGACGATGAGGATATTGATGCTTTGATTGGAGAGCTTTACGGGCACAAGATATCTGAAGGTAATTAGTTTCTTCTGCTTACAGGGGATCAAATTGTGAATATTTAGGGTTTTGCCGAAGTGAGTTCCAGTGAGGTTCACCGTACTTTCTGAAGCTATTGGCGCTTACGACATAGCTAAGATAATTTCCGAGACGCATCAGCACATGATTCTACTGGATCTCTGTCACCTCATTTCCTTACAGAACAGGTTGAAAATTGGGGGTTTAGAGTCCGCGTGTCAGTCTGCGAAGTCAGGATTTCATTGATTTTTGGTGACACTGTCTTATAAAGTGTGATTTTTGGATGCAGCTGCAGCACCAGTGCCAGCCGCAGCTCCAGCAGAGCCTAAAGGGAAACAGAAGAAGAAAGGTAAAAAGAGTGGTCGGACTATTCAGGAGGAAGAAGATCTTGATGCCATTCTTGCTGAATTGGAAGGCCCAACCAAGGCTACTCCTGCTCCTGCTCCCACTCCAGAGGCTGCTGCCTCTGCTCCTGTGTCATCTGCGCCAGTCGAAGCAGAGGAACCGTCAGCTGAGGAAAAGTCTTTAGCCGTTCTTCCTGATGCAGAAGAAGTTACTGAATCAGCCGCTTCGAAGAAGAAGAAGAAAAAGAAAGAGAAGGAGAAGGCGGCCAAGGCTGGAGCAGGTACTTCAAAAACTTCACTTCGTTTTTTTTTGCATGTCTGAAGTTGAAATGGCTTCAGACTTTTGCACGTGTGACTTATTACATCTGCATTCGGAAAGGAAACTATCAGTAGTTTGATGCGTCGTAAGCGATCATCAGTTGGTACTAACTTCTCTACAACACAGCCGATAAACCTGCTGAGGAGGCTGTAGTCGAGGAGAAAAAGGCTCCAGTCAAAGTAGAAGAAACTAAAGGCAAAGGCAAGGCCGTACCAAAGCATGTGCGAGAGATGCAAGAGCGGCTAGCTCGGATGAAAGAAGCTGAAGAGAAGAGGAAGCAAGGTATGTACTTTTTTTTACTGATTTTTGTGTGAATCCAGATTATGCAGAACATTTGTGATATTATTAGCCAAATCTAGACTAACAGTCAAAGATTATCGAGTGAAACCTTTCGTCACAGCAAAGTATCTTTCAATCATCTATATTGTCAAACCTCGTACAAATAAGAAAAAGTGTTACATCTAAATCAATGATTGTAAAAGTATATTGCTTTCAATACTCATCAAAAGTACATCTTTTCCAGCATTTCAATTTTACTACGATTAGTTTCAAACTTGACTATTACACCCCCCCCCCCCCCCCCCAATTATTTGAAAAGTCAAGGAATCGGTTCATCATTGTAAGAGTTGGTTCTAAAGAATTGATTCTGAAGAGTTGGTACTGTTGTAACCTTGGAATTTTTCAGAGGAAGAGGAGAAACGTCGCAAAGAAGAGGAAGAACAACTGAGGTTGGAAGAACTGGAGCGACAGAAAGAAGAGGCCAAGCGCAAGCGTAAGGAGCGTGAGAAAGAGAAGCTGCTGCAGAAGAAAAAAGAGGGGAAGTTGCTGACAGGAAAGAAAAAAGAAGAGGCTCGACGATTGGCTATTGTGCGTGAGCAGTATGGGATTACCGCAGATCTGGAAAGCCCCACAGGTGCGGATGCTACTGCTCCCAGAAAACCCAAGTACGAAACCAAGAAGAAGCGCAAGCCATCTGGAGGACAGGCAGCCGAAGTTGCTCCTGAAGCTGAAGAAGCTGAAATCCCAGAGCCACCAGCCCCGGAGCCAGAACCGGAGGTGGAGCCCGAGCCCGAGCCAGAACCACAACCTGAACCTGAACCAGCAGCTGCAGTGGAGGTAATCTCCTCTTGAGTGGTTTGGTATATAGATTATAAGATGATTGTGAGTTTGGGTTTGCGTTCGTCATTCCTGCTCAGGAACTTCGTTTATGGGCTTGAGGGCAGTTTTTTTTTTCTTCTACCTCCCATTTTGAACTCTGCAAAACTGAAGAATGGCTGTAGTTTATTAACATCGCGGGATGCCCTTGCTGACATCGGCATTTAGTGTGGCTCTCTGTAATTCTATGGTTACATGCTCTTTGGTTCACCTTTTGAATAAGAGTTGGATCTTTTTCAGGAAGAAGAAGAGGAAGAGGAGGACTGGGACGCCAAAAGCTTCGAAGAAGTCAACCTTCCGGCAATTAAAAGTGCGTTTGCTGAAGAAGAAGCTGATGATGGACCGGTTAAAGTCGGGCAGGTTACAGTTCCTCCCCCAAGTGCCCCTCCAGCTGCTACCAAGCCTTCTTCTCCAAAGAAGAAACCTGCACCTCTGTCCAAATCACTGCAGAAGGTTGTTGAAAGTGAGGATGAGGATGATGATGATGATGATGAGGATGAGGATGACGACAGTGAAGATGATGTGGATGTGAAGAAACGCCAACAGGCGAAGGTAAAGAGAGAAGCTCGAAGGGCAGAGGCTCTGAAGAAGAGGAGTGCAGAGGATCTGCGCTCTCCGATTTGCTGTATCTTGGGCCATGTCGATACAGGTATGGATCATCTGACCGATCTACACAAACTAGTAGCTTACTCGAATGTAACGGCTGATAGGTGGTGTGCTGTACATCGAGGATACTTATTTCTTGTGTTTTTAGTTATTTTCTTCGTAAATTTTAAAATGTGAGGTCAGAACGAGCGGTTGTCTTGTAAAATAGTCAAATATTGTACTGAGCCTATGCAGGCAAGACGAAGTTGCTCGACTGCATTCGACGAACAAATGTACAAGAGGGAGAAGCTGGTGGTATCACACAGCAGATAGGAGCAACCTATTTCCCGATGGAGAATATCAGGGAGCGAACAAAAGAGCTCAAATCAGATGCCAAATTGAGGGTTCCTGGTCTCCTGGTTATAGATACACCTGGTCACGAGTCTTTCACGAATCTGAGAGCTCGTGGCTCCAGTCTTTGTGATATTGCCATTCTTGTCATCGACATCATGCATGGCTTGGAGCCACAGACCATCGAGTCCCTCAATCTTCTCAAAGCGCGACATACCCCTTTCGTGGTTGCCCTGAACAAGGTATGATTGGTGTTTTGTAAGTTGGTCATATCCGGCAACAGTCACTTAGTGATATCCGTCTCATGGAGATTCAACAGCGCTACTTTTTTAAGTGGAAATGAGCGCAATGCATAGAGATGTACACTTGCAGATGTAGCTAGTTTAGGTTGTTAAGGTAGGATTTATAAGTAGTTTTGTCGTTTTTGTTGTCAACAGGTGGACAGATTGTATGGGTGGAAGACTTGCCTTAATGCACCTATCAGGAATGCTTTAAAACTGCAATCCAAGGATGTGATCGGAGAATTTGAACAACGTGTTGCGCAAGTAAGTCAAAATCTACAGCACTGGTGGAATTTACTTGCAGATTTCTGGTTGGTTAGATTTGTTTAAGATTATCTTTCACTTGATTATAAAGGTCATGCCTTCGTGATTGAAGAGAGCTGCGTGATTCTATATCACGAGGTTTTAACTTGTATATATTAATGATGTTTATTAATTGAATATGTACTAAGGTCATATCGTTGTTCCTTCTTGTGGTGTCTGGTGTGTATCGTTTATGTTAACCAGGGAGCTGATAGTAACCGTGAGCTTATCTACTTGCTTCTGATTGTGTATCTGTCGTCTAGATTGCCACACAACTGAAGGAACAGGGATTGAATTCTGAGCTTTATTACAAGAATAAGGAACTCCGGAAATTCATCAGCGTCATTCCAACGTCCGCAATAAGGTAGAGCCTCCAGAATAAGAATATGCGATCTTGTTCTCGGTATTCTATCTAGGTTTTGCTATACATCAGCTCTGTTTTTTTTTAACACTGTTGTGTTGCAGTGGGGAGGGTGTTCCAGATATTTTGATGCTGTTGGTCCAGTTAACACAGAAGTTGATGGAGGATAAGTTGATGTACATCAGCGAAGTACAGGTGAGTAAACTTGGTAATCATATAGCATATTTCTTTAGAAATAAGTTTGTCAGATTTCCTCGGGGTTTTCTGTTGCTGGACAGATTTGTGCTAGTATATGCTTGACACAGTGGCCTCAATTCCCATCTGATGTTAGGTGCTTGCTGAGTCCGATGCTAGTTCTTTTGGTTGTGTTTCTCTTATTTATTTCTTGAGTGATTCCTGATATGCAGGCAACAGTTTTGGAGGTCAAAGTGGTTGAAGGATTGGGAACAACTATCGATGTGGTTTTGGTGAACGGTGTGCTCCATGAAGGCGATAAAATAGTTGTTTGCGGCATGCAGGTTTGTCATGTTATCTTTTCCACGGGAAAAAGGTTGCTCGGACTGTCGATTGCCTTGAAATGTCGATGCCTACTAAGCTTAGCAAGATTGCTGGCATGTGTTGTTTGCGTGATAATATGGCTCTTTGAGTGTTCAGCTTCTCATCTTGCTTTGGTTGGTATCTTATGTGTACAGGGACCGATTGTAACAAGTATCCGAGCATTGTTGACTCCACATCCTATGAAGGAGCTTCGTGTGAAGGTTACTCCTTTCTCCTTTTCAGATCTAATTGCAAATTAGCATTGGCTTTAACTTGGATGTAATTTTTTTCTTCCATGTGCAATTTGTTGTTTTGGTAGAATCTTTACATGTGAGTTGTGGGACTTTGGTTTCTGTCATCTAATGATTCGATATTTTAAGATTAATTAGCTTGGACAGGAACGAACCTATAATCACATGGACTTTAGCATGATTACATTCAGCATGTTTACTTACTTGATGAATCATGCAGGGCTCATACCAACATCACAAAGAGTTGAGGGCAGCCCAGGGTATCAAGATTACAGCACAGGTAATCGTTCTTGTCAATGTAGACTGTGGTGACATGAAGCTGAGTTTGCATGGGTTTGTCTTCCTCAAGTGGGTTAGGTTTTTTGGAAATCGTTGTGATTTGTGATTTGGCAGTTCGTTTTTATCACCATCATCCACATGGATTATATGAGGTTTTAGATTTTTGCAGGTTGTGGTGTAGTTGCTGATGCTCGATTTAGAAAGGTTCAATTTTACCTTGTAAGCAACCTTCTTGAGAGTCGCAAAACTTATATGTCGTGGATATGTTGATTTTCAGGGGCTAGAGCATGCAATTGCTGGTACTCAGCTGTATGTCATTGGTCCTGAGGATGACGAAGAAGACATCAAAGATGAGGCAATGCAAGACATCAGGAACGTGATGAGCAGAATTGACAAGAGTGGTGAAGGTGTATGCGTGCAAGCCTCCACTCTTGGATCGTTGGAGGCCCTCTTGGAGTTCTTGAAGAGCCCTGCCGTTAAGATTCCTGTGAGTGGCATTAGTATCGGTCCAGTTCACAAGAAAGATGTTATGCGTGCTAGTGTCATGCAGGAAAGGAAGCGCAAGGAGTTCGCAACGATTTTGGCTTTCGATGTGAAGGTATGATCTAGCTTCTAGGACCTCATCTCCTTAGAGGCATATTGGAATTAGTGTCTTTTGTCCCGCTGATCTCGCTCATTTTCATTGTTGGCTGTTTCTAGCCTCAGAGTCTTAGACAGTGTGTTCCTGCCTTTCTACAAGTTATTGAATTATGATCAAGTCCTTTCACATGGTGCTCTGCCAGTCCCTTAGGGACGGGCCTTTGCTTTGGAAGTTGGTCCAGTACTAGAAAGTATTATTGGGACTCCTTCCCTTCGTCTCTGTAACATTTCACTGGTTCGCTGTTTCGTCTCTGTAACATTGACGTTGGTGTTTTTTCGAACCGTTGTACCTAGAGTTGTTTATTTTGTGTCGGTGCGGTTGCCGTTGGTAGCATGACTGAGTTATTCACCTTAAATGTTGCAGGTAACTACCGAGGCCAAGGAGTTGGCAGAAGAAGTTGGTGTCCGAATTTTCACCGCAGATATTATATACCACCTTTTTGACCAGTTCACTGCATATATGAGCTCTGTCAAAGAAGAGAAGCGGAAGGATGCCTCCGAGGAAGCTGTGTTCCCTTGCGTGTTGAAAATCATGCCCCAGTGCGTCTTCAACAAGAAAGATCCTATTGTGGTTGGAGTGGATGTTCTCGATGGTGTTGCAAAGGTAAGTCTACATTCTTCGACTTTGCTGCAAAGCCTCGGTTTTTCAGGATTCTTTTCACAGTTGCAGATTGTGAAGCTGCATGTTTGCTTATGCTACTACCCAGAGTGTTGGCTTCTGACTGTCGAGAGATTCTCTGTAGGTTGGAACACCTATCTGCATTCCGTCGAGGGAAAGCATTGACATCGGCAAGATCGCTTCCATGGAGATAAACCACAAGGTCGTCGATACGGCCAAGAAGGGCCAGACTGTCGCCATGAAGGTAAGTAACGCAATTGTGAGGCAGGAATGTGGAAATGTGTAGAATGTTATATTCCAAACTATGTTCTCAAAGTTGCGTGATGGTGTTCTCCGTAGAACGCCAGTGTCTGATGAGCATGATATGAACATCTGTCCAGCAGTCTTGTTGGGAACTTCTGGATGATTAGAAAGATTGGTCATGACCTCGCTTTTTAAAAATACTTGAGTGGTTGTACAGATTGTGGGCACCAATGCCGAGGAGAACTCGCGGATGTTTGGTCGTCATTTTGACATCGACGACGAGCTTGTTAGTCGCATCACCAGGCGGTCTATTGATCTTCTGAAGGAGAATTATCGGGTCAGTCGAGCAATAGAATTCTTCTACTTGCGAACTTTTTGAACTTGTGGGCTTTTCTCCTCTTGCGAACTTCATGTCTTCTCCAGGCATGGCTGTAAATTCAGGATTCTCATGTGTTAAGAAATTTGAATGTGCAGGACGACCTGACGACAGAGGAATGGAGACTGGTGGTGAAGTTGAAGAAACTGTTCGAAATCCCCTAGAGAAGTTCTTATTGATTATGTGAAGACCTTGGGTTGTGTGGAGAGCTGAAGTTCCATGTTGTCGAGCTTGGAAATGAGAGTTGCCCTCTAAGAATTACGCTTTGTTGTGGTTCAAGAGCGCAGCATCAGCACCGCAAGGTGCTTTCTTCTCAGATGTACAATGCACAGGTATTGCACACAGAGAGTTCCTGTGAAGAGAAGTCTCGTGGCATAGGTAAGGGAGAACCTAGACTTTTTGTAAGCTCCGTGTACGCAGCAACCTTGCCGCACGGATACATGAGAAATACCAACAAGTTGTACAAGAAGAGAATCCGCTCATCTTGAACTTTAAGTATGTTTGTGGACTCCATGGTCTCGTGTACTATGCAGTGTCTCACCATATCTCTGGGGTGCTCCTTGTTCCTGCCTGCTGCTTCTGTAGTTAAGTTATTGCTACTTCCAACAAGTGATAAACATTTTTCTATTTGAGATTGTAAAAAATAGCAACCTCTCCTTCCATATATTGAAATTTTTTCACCCAATCACATGTCAAAAAAAATTTCCACCATTTTCGGGCAAGGTGAAATAGCTTAAGTTTCCTCGTAAAACTTAGATGAATTTCCTCGTTTAATTTAGAGATCTTTATGATTTTATGATTTAATATTTTCGGCCTCAAGAAGTATAAACCTTTGTTTCGACCATTTGAATTTATCAGAAATCAAAATATGATTTTGTGATTTTTGAACATTTCGTCACTGCTCAATATTTTTCGAAAATGCTTCACTTCTCCAAGACCTCTAAAAATTGATGTACAAAGGACTGGCATCACACAAATCAGAATGGTATAGAATTTTAGAACTTTTGAATTGCAAAATTTGTAACACCTTTGCAAAATTTCCAACACAAGCACAGTTAAAGTATGAATAGACCTTTTTCTTCACTTCATACGCTAAAATCTTTCAATCTCGGCGTTCAATGATTATGAAAATTCGAGGGCCTATAAGTAGAAAATTAGATCTTGCGGTTGGAGATGAAAATAATGACTTTACTTTTCGTTTTCACTCGTTGCAGTATAATAAGCAACTTTGAAGCGTTTCTGGTGAGAAGTAGTTGAGAAAATTCACGGGTATGAAAACTGATAGCAAGCATCCTGTAAACCAACCCATTTTACTGAATATAATTGACGTCTTCATCCTGTATAAAGCGCGGCAGACATCAGAAGCGCAGGTGCTACAACTACTACCTCTTCTTTCTCTTCCTTGAACTTCCTTTGCCAAGCTGCCCAGATTTGAAGGCAGACTCTTGCTGCTCTAGGAAGGACAATGCTTTGTTGTACTTCTCCTCACGTTCTTGCTGCAACACGGCGTTCTCCTTGGCTTTTTCGTCAGCTAAGAACCAGTTGTCTTTCCGGAGCTCTCGAGCTGCGCCCTTGGCATCCCGTTTCAGCTGCTTCTTCAGCTTCTTGGTCTCTGCTCTCTGCCGATCGGGATCATAGTCTCTGCCCTTCACATAGCTGCAACACAACATCCCCCAGAGCCCCTCAGCAAGTTATCCTGGAAGTGGACAACGAAAAGAAGAATCGATCAACACAAGTCATTGGAGGCAGGCATGGACAGCAGCTTACTTCTCTTCGAATTGGGGGTTGAACGTCTTGATGGGAATCGGCTTGCTCATCCTCATGAGCAACGGCTGTCGCGAGCTCTCATGCTCCTTCATCTTCTCCGCGATCAACTCGTGCACTTCGGCAGTCAAGGTCCTCAAGCCCTCTGGAAGAACGTTCCCTTTTCTTAGTGCCTCCAACAAAGGTACAAATGGCGAGAAAACCTCCGGGAACGACGATATGTCAGAGTATATGTCCACAAAGCCACTCAGCGTCTTCATCACACTGAACAGAATCCCAACTCTGCGCAGGCAGGCAATCAAGAAGAGCACCGACCGTCCCAAAGTCAGAAACATCTGAGTAACAGGGAACACATCTCACATGGTACAACTTTTACAGTCGAGGGGATTCCATATTTACTGCCAAGGCGTCGGCCACCACAGGTATATATACAAACGGTAGCACCCAAGTCAAGCATCAAGCTAAGAACTTACTTGAATGAGTCGGACTCTAACACGGTCGCAGAACCATCTGCCGTGAGCAACCTTATGAAATCTAAAGGTTGAACATCCCCCGCTGCAGCCTTTGAGCTTGAGATCCGCAACCACTGTTTGGAGGCTACATATTCCACCAGATGGGAAGGACAGTGCTGCATGCCACATGACCAGATTACTATCAGCAAATTATGAACCGAATCACAAAACTAGTACTGGATGCATGATGGAGGTGTATTCATGATGTATGTTGCATCAGTAGCTCCCACCAAGAGTGTTCCCAAGACGATGTTATTTTCTAGATGATTCAATAAGGAAAGGGAATTAGAAAACCAGAAAACATGAGAGAAGTGGGCAGAAAAAAGATGGTAAGCAGGAGTCGCCTTACCAGAGCAACATCAGGCAAGGCTTTCGATCGATCCATCTTAGGCAGAGCGGACAGAAGAAGCGCTTGCAGAAAGCTCAGAGCCTCGGGACAAAATCTCTTTGCTGGCCTCATGACCTGCACACAGTTCCCATAGATTAGTCAATGGAGTGAAAGCATCACAGGGATGCAACAAAAGCACACAAAGAGAAATAAAAATCCATGCCACTATGCAAATAGGGCTGTGCTACTAACCGAAAGTAGGAGTGAGCAGATGAAGGTGCCGACGGCAACGTCGTGACCGGATTTGACGGGACAACGCAGCAAGTACTCGGACATGAGGAGCATGGCCGGAGTCATGACGGCATGGCGAAAGTCGGACGGAGGAAAGATCATGGACCAGAGCCTGAACAGCAACAAAATTCGATTTGACGGCCAGCAACTGATATCGTCTGTCACAACACCACATTTAAACATTAATTAGCGAAGACACAGGAGGTTGTAGCACATCAGATGGAAAAAACAATCACAGTTGCTAGAATGCACTTCGCAACAGGACACCACGATATACTGTGCTCTGCAACAATGAAGAGAAATCAACTGTAATACTGATGGAGTAATATGAACTTAGTCACCAAGGTGGGACAGTATCGGAAAGGGTGATAATAGTCCATAAAAGCATGACTTCCCAAAAAGTTGAACAATTCAATCTCTTATCAAGTTGTTTCAGGCAGGCTGAAAGTACAGAGCAATGTATGAATTCTACAACAAGGTCATGATACTCCCAGGCATATCATACCTGTGCTTTGAAGGTTCTCGGAGAGTTGTTTCTGCATGCGTATAATGCGCTCACGGGCGCACGTAGCAGCATAATAATGGCACTCTCCACTGAGTTCTATCAACGGCTTCACTAACGAATTGATTCTTTGCAAACTCAAAGGCCGTTCGCCTGCCAAGGTTGCAAAGTACTGAACCAACACATTGTAGAAGACCTACGCGCACACACACCAAAACAATATGGTTAACAGAAGAAAAAAGTGTTCCGGAATGCCGGTGGCCCCTGCTCCTAACGTAGGACACAACACTAAAGCACATGTTGTCCAAGGTTGTTAAGGGCATCACAACCTAGGACCATTCCACATACAGAATCGCTATTCGTCGTACCAACTGAATCAACTCCTGTAACTGGTCAATGCACTTAGGTTCACCACCTGTTACTTTTGCAACTAACTTGCTACCAGAAATCAAATGAGAGTACATTTGGAACGAGGTGGAAACCACATAGAATCGGTTGACAATATCATGTAGGAGGCGCACCTGCATCTTCCTCCGATTCTCAGCAGCCAAACTGATGGCATTGCACTTCCTTATCCTTTCCACTGCAATTTCCAGGTCCTCGATTGATCTGCCATCGACCAATTGACGAAATTCAAGCAACGTCTGTGGCGCATCAATCAGATACGGAAGAGCATTATCCACCGCAAATGCTGCTGCTGCTGCTGCTGCTGAGAGTGGTTTCTTATCTTTCGGCGGCATTTTGCTTTCCTTCTCCAAGAGATCCTTGACTTCCTTTTCTGCGTGAGGGCCTCTCTTCGCTGCAAGAAGTTTGTCCAGTAGATCTTGATCCTTTCCGGATAGCTTCGGTATCCCCTCGATACCTTCCAGCTCGTCTTCACTGCGCTCCCAATCGTCCGATTCACTTCCATCCTCATCCTCAGAGTCTTCTAATGAAGCCTCCTCGTCCTCCGAACCCTCATCATCATCATCATCCTCGTCGTCTTCATCACTGTCGTCTTTTCTCGCTAACACTTCATCAACCCAGCCTTGCTCAGGCTGATACTCGTCCTCAATCACAAAGTTCCCGCCAAGATCATCGCCTGAGATTTCTCTCCTCTTCTTCTTCTGCTGCCGCCGCGACTGTTCCTTGGCTTCATCACTTTCGTCAGCGTCTTCGTCGTCATCAGATTCTGCTATCCCAAGCATCCGTTGCTTGCGTTTTTTCTGCAAGGACGACGACACCAATTCAGAGGGAAATACAACTCATATTGAGAGAGACTCGTTCTCTCCAGCCCATGTAGAGTAGACATGCGTTGCTTTACAACGATCTACAACCATAAGTTCTTGTTTGCAATACAATACTTAAAGCTTGTCATGAGCCGTGGAACAGTAGAAGAATATTGTTCCTATGAGTATTTGGAAACCTCATTACCTCAAGCTCTTCCAAGCGAGTGCGCTCCTCCTTAGCCAATTCCTCCACGGTTTTTGACCGATCTGAGGCATGAGCCCTCATCTCAAAGCCCATCTCTTTCACCAGTTTATCAAAATCGTCGGGCTTTTCCTGCAACGTCCAGGAAGGAAAATTCAATGTAACAATGTCATGCTGTAGAAGCTGAGGTAAGATAAAATAGCCCATCCTATAAAAGAGACAACCAAGAATTGAACTCATGAAACGTGCATAACACCGTTACTTGTAAAGAAATGTTACCTTCACCTCTTCCGTTTTGTCACCGGCTTTCGGTAGTTTCATGGCATCTACTGTTGATCCTTTTGCAAGGAGAGACTTCAAAGAATCCCCCTTCTTGGGGCGAACAAGAGACGAAAAAGCACCTGACTGAACCATTGCGGTAAAGTCGGCGTCCAGCTTCGCCTTCAGGTCATGATCCTCTTCCTTCTCTTTTGCCTTTTGGGCCTGCAGAGCGCTCATTCTTTCGTTATGCCGAAGAAAACCGGAACGTTCTTTCCACTCACCTAACATACAAATACAATTGCAGGAAATCCTGGAAAATGATGTATAAACTGCCGCTTTGAGCAGAAACTTGCCTTGAAATACTTGCTCTTGGCAATAACTTCCTCCATAACTTCTTTCTTGGAGCGCCTCTGAACAGCAATCAAACACAACATCCAACTTATTCCTAAAACCAATGCAGCAAACCACCACTTGAAAGAACCCTCTACCCATCGACATGGCCCTGAGGCACGTCCATCATGAATAAACAACGTTGCGAGTGAACAAATCGGTGCCCCAAGTAACTGGTCCTCAAACCTATAAGAATACACAAATAAAAGCTAAAACCCTGTGAACGCACCTTTCCTTCTTCATCTCCATCTTCGCCACCTTTCTTCCCCACGAATCCACCGCCAAAATGCAGGTCCCTAACAACATTTGCACTCACTGCAACTCACAACGTGTAACCCACGGTCAAAACAATGTCAACAAACTGGTAACAAAACAAAAATAGGCAAGAGAAGATCGTACATCCAGCATCATCGTCGTCCTCGATAGATATGTCATCTCTGAAGTCGTCGAATGATGAGAGTGCATTTCCGCCGTGCGTGAGCAACTCCGATGGCTCGCCATCGTCGTCGTCGTCTGCGTCATCCAGAGTAAACTTGCTCTTTTTCTGCATTTGAACCTGAAGCAACACCAAACAATAAAACGTCATGCCATGAACCTGGAACACAGTCACTCCAGTACATAGACACACATAACATCTCCAATTAAGTTCGCAATCTAACCAAAACTTCGGTCAAGCGTCGACCACATTTAGATTCATGTCACTCAACACTTGGCCATTTTATAACACCGATGAAGAGGTAGGATTGCCCACTACCATTCGCTCTTTCTGAAATCGAAGAATCGCTTTGTCCTCATCGCCCAAACTCTCGTCGTGCTCCCCGAACCGATGGTCTAGAAAGGCATTCGTCTTTCCCCGCTGCTTGTACTCCTGCAGCAGTGATTTCTTTCTCTGCAAACACGTGCAAACACAACTGCCATCACTGGAAAAATTCAAACACAACCACTGTCACATAAGAAGAAAATGTCAGCAGGACTAGCTAAGAAAAACAATGGGCAATCCTGATCTATGAGAATAATTGCTTGCAATCCGAAAATTCACACCGGCGACTCTCTCTCTCTCGCACCTTGTCCAGCGCCGCAGACCGCGCCTGGCCAACGCGCTTGGCGTCCCCGCCCTTGTGCTTCTTGCCCAGCACATCGAACTTGCGCCGCGTCCAAAGCGTCTCGAACACGTTCTCCTTGCTCCCGCTCGCTGCCTTTGCCTTCGCGCCCCCTTTCTTCCAGCTCCCCTGCTGATTCCCCCCGCCCGCCTTGTGCTTCCCCGCAGGCACCTGCAGCAGCCACAAACCCATCAGAACCAACCCACTCCCTTCACTCCCGCCACTCAAAACCCCTCACCACCCCCGCAGCCATACCTTCTTCTTCTTCATGGCGGACCCAGATGCCAAAACCCAAACCTCAACAGTCGGCAACCCTCTCAATATCGAGAGAGAAAACTCAACTCTGCAAGAGCCTTAAACCCTAAACCCTGAAGCACCAGAAAATTACAAAAAAGTAAAAGTCTCTGAATGTATGATATTCGAACTCTGTTTGTATGAATTTCGTACTTTCATCCAGAGGATAGCGAAGGACGCGAAGGACGCGAAGGACGTGGGAGTGGGAGTGGAGTTCTCGCAGCGTCGGAGACGCAGGCTGCGAGCGCCATGGATTCGAGCGCAGCGTTGCGGGCGTTGCTGGTGGTTGTGGTGGTAGGGATGCTGGTGGGGTCGCCGGACGGGTGCGGAGCAGCGCACCATCGGGGCATGGGGGAGGCGGGGGTGGTGGTGGAGCGGGAGGACGTCTGCGTCGTGGGGTCGTCGCAGGTGGAAGCGCGCTACTGTGCTCGTCTGGCGCTGCGCGATGCTAGTAGGCATCCCACGCGCCTCAGCTGGTTGCGCATCGAGAGCGCCGATCTGCTTCTCCAGGTGAGTTCCCGGTGGGATGTCAGAGGAGAGGCATTTTCATTTTATGTGATGGTTCTTGATGCGGCGGATTGATTGCATGTGTGTGCAGGGTGATGGGGTCGGACCCTTGGGCTCGCGTATGGTGCTTGGCCTTAATGGATCTGGTGAGGCTCTCAATGGTGCAGCAGAAACTTTTGATGCGGCAGACTTGAGCAGGATGGAGCAGCTCTTGAAAGAGATCATCGGCGGCGAGGCCATCGGCTGGAGAGCGGTCGGAACGGATCGAGACGCCAGAGTGGTAGGGCGGGGCGTCGTTGTCTGTCATTGTCGGATCCGTGCTCTAGATAAGAATGTGCCGGCACGTTTGCAGTTGTACTCTGCGCATCTACCACCATTAGGGTTTAGGTCCTTGGAAACGTGCGAGTTGTTCTCCCTGTCTATTCCTTGATCGTATCTTCTCATGTGATCAGATCCAGTCTCCGTTCAAGACAATGGTGGTTCTTCCAGGAGGAGCCGGCCTCGGCGTGGAGATAGAGGCCCTGGTACCAAAATCGTTCCGGGGCTCCATTCCAGATCTTAACACTTCCGGAGCCATGGCGGTTTCAGCTATGGGGCTGTGGCATTGGCTTCCTGCTTCGTCGTCCAACTGGCCGTCATTCTTCTCGTCGTTGGGAGCGGCGCCGTCCGCGGTGAAGCCAGGTCGGTTTCTGCCGCAGTGGCTGGGGAGTCGTGCATCAGTTTGGAGCAGGGAGCTCTCTTCTTCCTCGCAATGGCAGGTTATCCTCCCTTGATGATTGGATCGTTGATTGTCGAACTTGCACTTTTCTCTGCTGGTTACGTTCTGATCTCGTCTTGTCGTGGGGGATGCCAGGTCCACCAGCGGAGTCTGACCCTTGTCTTGCCGCGGGAGAAGCGCCAGAGCCTCTCTCTGGCGTACTGCGAGTCGGCTCGTTCGAGCTCGCCGCCCAAGTGCACCGCCGACACCCTCAAGTCAGGCGGGTCGCTCGTGGACCACAATATCCCGGGTCCGGGAGAAGAATCCGAGCTGCTCGTGAAGCTGCAATCGCGGGATCTGTCAGCGTGCAGCAGCCCCTCTGCAGGTGACTCTTACGATGAAGGCGGGCGCTGGGTCCTGGAAGGCATCGAGCGAACGCTTGTCGGCAAGGGCTCACACCGCGTGGTGCAATCCACGGTGACTCTGTCAAGGCCAGCATCCGCATTGACTTACAATGGTTGCCAGTTGAGAATGCTGGAGAGGCTTCCCAACGGAGTGTTTGCGGATCAGTTCGAATTGCAAGGCATTCAACGCCGTGGAGGTACGTTGCTTGCTTGCAGCGTTCTCTCTCAGCTTGTTCGTAATCCAGCCTCTAGGATGTCGAGACAAACCGTCTCCTCATGTTCGCGTTCTACCGTACACGTTTCGTGTTTACTCTCAGTTTCTGTGAGCACTTGGTTCTCCCTTTACTGAGGTACAGTTTGGCGTTTGCAGGGATCAAGCAGGCTTGGATCCACGGCGACACGGACCTGGAGCAACCCGCCCTTCTCTCGACGCAATCGATTGTGGTTGTGGATGCGGGCTTGCGAAAGGTGAACCACACCGCCAATGCGGAGTCTCTACTACTGCAAGCTACGGTGGCGATTCCTCTGCATGCTCGCTATCCGGTAAGTAGTCATCACGCCATTGTTATATTTACCGTAGAACCACAGATCTTCTCTTTATCTCACTGTCTCAGCACTGGAAAGAGAAAACTCGAGAGTTGGTGAAGTCAGGCTCTATGGTGATGCTGTGGATCTCTCTCTCGAGGCGCTCTGATCATGCATCATGTTTAGAGCCTCGGACCCACTGCATGCACTTTGTCTTGTAATTTGGTGTTGTGTGACCATGATGCCTGAGGTGTGTTAACAAGGTGAAACGACCAATATGCATGCAGCCTCTCTCCGTGGACAGCCACAGCATCGTGCACATCCCCACGCCCCATATGTTTGTGGCTTGTCAAGAAGAGGACGTTGATCTCCCCAGCAGCAGCAGCCGCAGGTGGAATGAAGTCGTGATGGGAAGTAGTTTAGGTAAGTCTGGTGGCGCGGTGCTGGAGTGGATGGTGCCTGCCGGGAACCCTGCAGATTACAGCGTTGTGGCCCGCTTCACGGCCATCAGCGCGCTCACCGGCGTGTTGGTGGTGCTGGGCGCTTCCGTGTCCGGCGAGCGCCGCGGATAGTTCTGTACAGCTTCGTGTGGTGACTTTTGAGGATTCGTCCATCTGGTATCCAAGTCAGAATGTAAAAAAACATCTTTTCTAGCTTCCTGAACAGGAGCGTTTTGCGAATTTGCTCTTTTTTGATGAGAGCTGTAATTTTTTCAACATGAAAACACTTGTGTCTAGTTTCTAAACACGTCTTGAGGAAGGTGGAGTGGAGTTGGGATATTTGTGCCTGGACCCACATTGACAGCATTGTTTTAATGCAACTTTACTCTTCTACTAGTGCACATGTGTTTTCCATGACACAGGATTTTCCGGCATTCATGACATAAGACTCAGGTCACCAACGGGGAGCAACTTCACAACTGAGGCGCTTGTTGACTCGGTCTTCTTTTTATATCAATTGAGGGCCCCTCTCTCTCTGTCTGCAACAATTGGAAGTGGAATTTCTGAGGCGCTTGTTGACTCGGACTTTTTTAATATCAGTTGAGCCCCCTTCTCGCTCTGTCTGCAACAATTGGAAGTGAAATTATTGTATCACCCAATGGGTGATTGATTGAAAGCATGGGCTTCACCCTTTCACGCTTCTGCGACCCGTTGAGGGTTGATTTTGGTGCTCTCGTTGTTTTAACTTCTTTCACAATTGGCTGTTGTCGTCGCCGTCTTCAGAAGGCAGTTCAAGCAAGTTGTTAGTTTTCCAATGGATCTCTGTGATCTCCAATTGATGTAGGCATTGGTGAACTACAGTGATTTTCATGAAGTGTGATTGCAGTGAAGTGTATCCTTTGTTTAGATGATGTTATGCATAATCTATTGTTCTCATAGATTCTCCCATTCCTTTGTTGTCCACTTCCTCGTTAAGTTGTGTCAGAAACCCTAATATACAAAATGGAACGTTCTCCTCAACATGATTCTATACCATTTTCTTGTAGGTGTTGGAATAGAAGTAGTCCAGCAATAGGGGAGAAAACTTCCAGTGCTACACTAAACATTGCATTTAGTGTAGTGCCCAGTAAATGACTTGTAAATGCTATAAGTTTTTACTTTAAGTGAATATTTTTACCAACTATGTTTATGATGATCCTCTTATTTGAATACTGTAGAGAGTTGTGCTCTTGGTAAAAATTGGCATCAAGAGTAAAAACTTATAGCATTTACAAGTCATTTACCGGGCGCTACACTAAATGCGATGTTTAGTGTAGTGGTAATACATTAATCTTTTTAAGGCCTTATGAGCTCACAAGGCTTGGGAGAATCTACCAATGTATTAGAGTGTGTAGAACATCTACGCAACAAATACAATTCATCATGACCCCACTTCATGGAAATCGCAAAGTTTACCAATGCTTGCATAAATTTTGGTGGCATTGGTGACTGTGGATGCTCATCTTGCTCCGCCACTAAATCATAGTTCAAATTTATCATGGAGGTGGTCATGGATTAGCGTGCCCAAACGACCAATTATGGTTGTATTGTACATTGATTTCAAGTGAAGTGCTTGTGCGACACTGTTATCATTTTAGGGAAACTTGGGCAGCACGCCAGGGAGTAGGAAGCTTTGTGGGAAAAATAAACCATGGTCCTGAGTGGTTGGACCTTTACATATGTTGAAAGTAACGGAAATTGTAGTGTAATGTTGCAAGATCATGCATCTACATGTGATGCTAAATATTTGTATACCAACTAGTATAACATTGATTTCCTGTAATAACGACACTGATTGTCCCTGATAGGTTGATACTCTGTGTGGCACTGATTCCCAAAGTACTTTCCATTTTGTAAAATCTCAAAACTACACTAAAGATTGCATTTAGTATAGTGACACAAATAGTGTAATTACTCTTGGACACTATTCATAAACAAGTTGACAAATAGTGTGTGGCCGTGAGTCTCATTAACCCCTAAAGGACCACGACCTAATTCACTCTAAAACCAGTCCAAAACTGCCACTGTCAAAAAGAGACATGAAAATCACATTTTAAAGTGAATTTTGAATTTTCAACCGTAAGATCTTAAAATAGACTTCGATATAAACATGCCAATGGATTTTGGTTGCAATCCACCGCGCGGATTGATAGATTTTAGTGTTTAAAGTCAAAACAATGGTTCATTTTCATCCCTGCATTGAGTAGATCAACTGACTTTGACTTCATTTTGTATCAAATTTTTGCATTGTACAGGGTCTAAATCTTTTACCATTGTCTTAAGCATGAAGTTATTCCCCACCACACCTATTTTTAGAGGTAAAAAAGGGGTGTAGCATATTCAAAACAAGTGTGCAAGGAGTGGAGGTTCAAAAATTGCCATTTCACGTTTTATTCTTTTGTGAACTACGTATGTATTCAAATGATAATCCAAACCGTCAATAAGAAGGTTTTCACCATATATTGTTGTTGAAAAAAAAAAAAGTGAAAAATATGAAGATCTCTAGGTTTTATGTAGAAAAGATGAAGTTTTTTTCCCCCGTTGCCCGACAATGTGTAAAAATGTTTGACTTGGAATAAAATGCCTTTTTACACTAAAGACAAGATTTTTTTTAAAATTTTCTCAATAAGGAAATATTCTTTATATGTGTGAAAAATCTCAATGTCAATAGAAACTTTTGTCAAAAATTTTGGAGGTGCCCGGTGTCCCCACTTTTGGCTTTAAGTGGTACTAACTTTCAAACCACAAATCCAAAAAATAAAATAAAAATATGTCCACGAAGCTCTTATTAGAGGCAATCTAGAATAAAAATTTCAGAGAAAAAGGATTTTTTTTCGAATTTTAGGAACCTGCCCAAAATCAGAAATCCCCCCGAAGGAGACTCTGGTCCTTTTGGGGTTAATGTGAGCCTCAATCAACCGCCTACTTACAGCCAACTCAATGAGTTGCCTACTCAATCCACCTCCTATCCATCTTTCCCTCATTCCCAACTCTTCCTTTCTCTTGCAGTATCATTCAGCGGGGACTTTCCATTGCATTCCCTTGCATTCCTAGGTGGGGACTTTCTTGAGTATCCCATATCGTGGACGGGAGGGGGGCTTATATAAGTGGCCTCTTTCTTTTCTGTTGAAGCATCTCATTTTAGGTCGAAGTCACCCTCCGATTGGAGTCGGTCGAAATCTTGCAGCCAAAAGTCGCAGCAGAAATCCTAAACAAAAAAACAACTTTTCATTGGAGAATTGGATCCCGCAACGAGCACGGCGGCTCCCACAAGCGATTGTCTGACGCCACGACGCCAACGGGCTCTACAACAAGTCTCCACAATCCAGTCACGTCAGCAGGTTCTCGCCTGGATGGTTGAAGACCAAACGCTACAAGGCCAACAAGGATTGTATGGCCAGACAATCCACGCATTCTCAAAGCATTTTCGAGGTCAGCACAACACAAACATAGTCCAAGCAACGCGGTGGTGGCCGCTCAGAGAAGAAATTCTACCTCCCGTCAATTCCTTTAACAAAGTCATATTATTGTTTACCTGCAGGACCATGGGCAAGCAAAAACGAGTCCTAAACAAAGTTGCCAGCAGGCGGAGCCCACAAAGGTTGGCTTGGGTCGAGTGGCGGCTACTCCATTCATTCGAGGTTTTCAGAATTGTTGGGGTAAAGTTCTTTAACGCCGACCTTCTTGAATTCGCACTCTTAATTCTTCTTGCCTTAGACTCGCCTTATAACGCCCAATCTAGAGACCCTAAGGATGATAGACTCTTCACACTAAAACTCACACTCTCGTGGGTAAAACAATTCATGGATGTAGATAATATTGTTTTACTATCACAACAAGGCCGATTAACTTGTAGTCCAAAAAATTCTATCCCCAAAGTGTGTTACTATACCAGCCCAAAAGGTTAGATGAACCAATCCATTTTTCCTCATTACTCTGAGGACCCCCAAGCCTATCAACCAAATGTTCACAACCGCGCTAAATACATTGGGGTAGACAATTGTACGGCGCACACCATCACCCCTAGATTAGCCACGATTTTAGCTCAAACAAGATTTGTATGCAACTAATCTTTGTCAACTAGCAGACAATTTAATTATTTCCAAGATCAAAGATGCATGGACAAAACGGTGGTAGACCAAAAAAACCCAACTTATTGAAATGAACGCTTAGCAAAACAATTCTTGTGGTGATAGTCAATGGTCTGGGAAACTTACCAATCCGGGTGAAAGATTTTTCCTCCAATTAGCAACACTTGCGGTTGAAGATGTTAATCATTTAGTCAATTGTAATAATATGTCATATGCGCAAAAATCTATGATTAGATGTGGCCTAGCATTAGGATTAGATGGCACTTGGACTATTAATCAATTATTTCCACACCTTCAAGATATCATTGCAAAACACCATCCATATTTTGGAGTAGAGGTGCCACATTTGCCCATGGCAAATTAATGTATGTTTATGTGCCATTTTACTTATTAAGTTGCCATGTTACTTGGCTTATTATATCCATTTTCTTATTTACCAATATTTTCTTGCAAATGTATCCATTTCTTTGGTTGCAATTTTACTTTCCTTCCATGTCTATGTCATTCTTTTTTCACTTTTTTTGTTGCACATATTCCATTTTTTCACATTCCTCCCATGTCTATGTCATTCTTTTTTCACTTTTTTGTTGCACATATTTCCTTCTTTTCACATTCCTTCCATGCTTAAGTCCTTCTTTTTCACTTTTTTTTTGCACACGTTTCATTTTTTCATTCCCTCCATGTCTAAATTCTATTATTCTGCATTCTACTTCTTCCACATGTTTCAATTTTCTTCCACATGGTTTTCTTGTTGCAATTTTATTTTCCTTCCATATCTATGTTCTATCTTTCCAGCCTTTTGCAAATGTTTCTTTATTCTTAATTCAATTTGCTTTCCTTTCTAATCTAGGTTCTATTTTTTCCAATCATTTGTTGCAATTGCTTGTTTTTCTAAATGTACAATAGGGTGACATTCAAATTGGCCGTTTAGTAGTTCCAGGGATAGTGTCCTACACTCCTGCCAACTTTGACACCCTCCCCAAAGCTGAGAAATTGTTATTTTACCATGAAAATTTGGGGACAACATCATCTTTATGTTGAAAACATGCATACCAAATTTCAAGTCCAGGAGACTTATAAAAAAAAACTTATGCAAGATCTACCAACATGGGATAGCTGTGAGAAAAGTGTTAGAGCTGCCAACTTTGACACCCTCCCAAGAATTGAGGAAATTTTTTTGCCCATGAAATTTTTGGAGCAAAAACATTTTTATGTTGTTTGCATGTGTGGAAAATTTAAAGTCCAAAAGACCCATACAAAAAATAATATTCCAAATCTACCAACATGTGTAGTTTTGAGAAACAAAGGGGAAAACCATTTTACTACTTCCAACTTTGACGCCCTCCTTAGGATTGAATTTTTGTTGATACATAGTGAAATTTTTGGCACAAGATCATCTCTACGCTGGTAACATGTGAGATAAATTTCAAAGCCAAAAGATGTACACAAAAAAGTTATTCCATATCTACCAACGTGTATGTCCTCCATTAGCGTCAATCACTGCTAGTAACCTAGAGGGCATAGAATGACATAGTTGAAGGAGCTTTGTACCATTGACTAACTTCCACTCTCTTTCAAGAACTACCTTCAACACATCTAAGCTTCTAGGGCATTGTTTGCCATGTTGCACAACATCTTTTAACATCCTCCAAACGTTCTCGATTGGATTGAGATCGGGAGAGTTTGTAGGCCGGTTGAGCTTTTCGAGAAAGTGGCTTTGTCTCCATTCTTCACATATTTTGCTCCTATGGACGGGTGCCCCATCTTCCATAAGCACTCCTTGTGGAATTTGACCCATGAAATGAACCAATTTGGCATCGTAAACCACTTCTATAAAATCCTTAGCAGAACGTTGACCTTTAGGCATAAAGACAAGTTCTGACTTTTGTCCTCCGGCAAATGCGCCCCAAATCATTAAAGAAGTCCTTCCACTTTTAAAAGTAGGAGCTAGACAACTTGATGAATAACGCTCGTATGCACTTCTCCAAACATGAATTTGCCAAGATTTTTTTCCAATTTCAAAAGTAGATTCATCTGTCCAAACAACACGCTCCCACTCTTTTGCACTCCATCCACGGTACTTCTGAGCAAAAGCTAATCGTTGAGACATGTGACGAGGTGTCAAAAAAGGTTTTTTGACTGCAATTCGACTGAAAATGCCATTTTTATGTAAGACCCTTTGAATAGTACGTCTACACACTTGAGTAGAACATGCATTGGTAATCTCTGAGAGTGAAGAGCAACGATGAATTTTTGAGTAATGCACAATACTACGAACATCTCTATCACTAAGCTTTTTAGCGTGACATCCACCGCAAGGTTTGCGCTTGTAGGTTCCATCTTCTCTAAATGTTTTTACTAACCTTGTAACTGTTCTAATAGGAACTCCAATAATAGCTACAATTTGAACTCCTATAAATCCTCCCTCACTCAAACCTATGATGCAAGCACGAATTTCATCTGAAATTGCCATCATAAACTTATAGAGTGCGTGATGCTAGCTACAGCAGTAGAGTAGGGGTTAGAGCAGAGCAAGGGGGAGAGAAGGGGGCCAAGGGACTAGAGCAGAGCAAAGAGGGTTGCACGATTGACGCGTGACAATTGGCAGAGGAAGGAGAACAGGGCTGGAGCAGAGCAAGGGGGAGAGAAGGGAGCCAAGGCGCTGGAGCAGAGAGGAGAGAGAAGGGTCGCCAAAACACAAGCCCATATGCATACATGAAAAATCGTTTTGCTCTTAATCACTCATCATGTATGCCCAATGTGAATCAACACTCATGCATCCCACAATACAACACTCTCTGTTTTGAGGATTGTCTCAACATTCAGTCTATCACAAATCACACACACCATTCCTTTTACATAGTGTTCAATAGATATTTAGAAGAAAATTTTTGTCATGTGTCTAATGCACACTTTATGGCCAAGTGGATTCTTCTGCATGGAACACCTCTTCACTTCTTCATTTAGATGTTATTGATCTTTTTGAGAAGCATTTATGTTTGGTGGCTTACTCACATGATTGAGTTCAATGAAAAAGCATGAGGTGTCAAAGATATTTTGACATTTTCAATATGACCTTCAAATTGTTTATCATAGTTACACATGTTGATAGATATGGAATAACTTTTTTTATATATGTCTTTTGGCTTTAAAATTTATCCCACATGTTATCAGCGTAGAGATGATCTTGTGCCAAAAATTTCATTATGTATCAACAAAAACTCAATCCTAAGGAGGGCGTCAAAGTTGGAAGTAGTAAAATGGTTTTCCCCTTTGTTTCTCAAAACTACACATGTTGGTAGATTTGGAATATTATTTTTTGTATGGGTCTTTTGGACTTTAAATTTTCCACACATGCAAACAACATAAAAATGTTTTTGCTCCAAAAATTTCATGGGCAAAAAAATTTCCTCAATTCTTGGGAGGGTGTCAAAGTTGGCAGCTCTAACACTTTTCTCACAGCTATCCCATGTTGGTAGATCTTGCATAAGTTTTTTTTTATAAGTCTCCTGGACTTGAAATTTGGTATGCATGTTTTCAACATAAAGATGATGTTGTCCCCAAATTTTCATGGTAAAATAACAATTTCTCAGCTTTGGGGAGGGTGTCAAAGTTGGCAGGAGTGTAGGACACTATCCCTGGAACTACTAAACGGCCAATTTGAATGTCACCCTATTGTACATAAAACCTTCTTCACCAATTGTACACCAAATGTTCTTCTACTTTTCATACACTAAACATCCACAAGTCAAAAAAAATTATAATCTTTACTTCAATTGACAATTAGTGTAAAATTTGGCATTTAGTGTATAGTTTTGTGACTATACTAATTGTTGACTTTGCAATTAGTGTCCAGGTTTGTATTTAGTGTCTACTACACTAAATGCAATCTTTAGTGTAGGAGGGGCTGAAAATTTTACTAAGTGATACTACCGTACCGTACGCAGAGGTCACATTTGGCACCCACCTGCTGACCTAATTATTCTTCCAAATTGCAATGGTTTGGACACAACGGGTATCACCTAAGTATTACATGGATATCACCTAAGCATTACATTGGTATTAGTTTGGTATTTTATGGGTATCAACTAGAAATATCTCTCAAATTTTCCAAAAAATTTGGACATTCTTCACTGTAAATTGATTATGTATAAAAGTAACCACTGCATAGTGTAATTTACAACCTATAGTAGGACGTTGAGCCTTTTGCAAATGAGATGACCAGACACATGTTACTAGGAAGCCTTTGACCCCCAAACCCTAAGTTGCACATGACACTAATTTTACAATAAGGAAAATTTCAACATCACCTTCAATAAAATTCCTAAACCCTAAAATATTAAATTAAAAACTAGGAATAATTGGTGTAGAAATATATATTAACCCATAAAAGTTTGAAGGTGCCATTGGTAGCCACAAGATTCTACATGTATGGTGTTGTATTTGAAGATAATAAGGTTCAGATATTGAAATGACCTCCAAATGAAAGATGTTAGTTGAAGGACTTTAACCCAAAGGTGTAAGTCTTGCTAAACATTGATATATTTTCTATATTGTATAGTGTAAAATTTAAACCTGTAAATTTGGTTCCCAACTTACATTTAAGAGTAAATCTTAGTGCAACTTGAAATAAACATGAGGATCAGAGGATTAGAAGTCTCCGTTTGTATGCAATTTATATTTCTACATGATCTCTTTATTTAGCATGGTCAAGCGTTGGTCCAGACCCAAGGCTTCGTGAGCCGATTGCTTCGTCACCTGACATTGGCCATCTAATTTGCAACCGGTTCCGGGCCCTCCACAACGTCGCCCCGCCACAAAGCCCCCGCCATGTCGCCTGCCCGCCACGGTGGCCAAGTCTCCTACGGAACCTCTCCGCCACACTAGCCGCGCGTAGCCGCCTGCCCGTCCAACATCCCTCGCATGGTTTCATCCTCTTCCAGTTTTAATCCGCCTCCCTAACCATCGGCTTGCCACTTGAATTTTCCACTTCTTGAAGATTGCTCAACTGCCTCATCAATAAATTCAAGTGGTTTCAAAATGGCCACCACAAAATTAGTTCATAGTTTGAGTGTTTCGAAGGGGTGATGGTAGTGCGTTTTGTTGTTCTTGTGCTCTTAGTGCATTTTGTTCATGTTGTGCTCTAAATGCATTATTAGCATGAACTTGGATCACTGTCCTCTATTTTGATTGGGTGTCACACCACATTATTCGTATGCCTCATTACTCTCTTTCCCAACTATGCAGGTTTTGCCTTTCCTTATGTGGTTTGGAATTTTTGGTATACAGCTTGTCCAAAGTTCTTGAACTCATTTCAGCTTCTTCCTAGGAGTTTAAATCTTTTAAGCTTTTTCTTGTATTATGGATATGGTGTCAAAGTTTAGAGATTCATGGTGTGCACATAACCTAGAGCAGTAGGGTGTGCATTCATGGATAACAAGAGAGGGTTTACAATTTAAGAGTTCAGTTTTGGACAGGGTTTATGTTGTGAAGCCTATTCTGGACAGGGTTTAAGGTTTCAGGGCTTAGAGCCTATTTTGGACAGTATGGAGAGAGCCGTAGACCTTGGTGGTGGTGACGAGGTCCACCAATGGACATACAACGCTTACAACTCCATCAATACTAAGGAAGACCTCGTGCGCGACCCTAAAGCGGACGTCTTGTGCCGAGGCAGCGTCGCTTCCTATGTCCGCCAGTCAAATGTTGCAAACACCATACTTCTCATTTACAGCCTGAACCCTTGCAGTCTCTCCGGCCCCCAAACTTGGCTTACTTTGAACATATCTCCAATACAATCTTCCCTTGCCTTGGCGACGTCTCCAATGAAGCAAACATCCCCTGCCAAAATACCGTTTGCATTGTAGCAAATTCCACCTTTGCAGCGAAAGGAGCCTAACTGGGAGCCCCATGCACATCAAATGTGAATTTCCCCTTCAATAATCCCTTCGATGAAAATGCCACGTGCCATGAAAACACGGAATGCTTAGGGCTATCTTGGCGAGCCCCTCCTAAGATGTACAAGTAGCCGTCTTGGAGGAAAGTAATGAAAAAAGTGTGTGCATCTGTCCAACTGCCGGAAGTAGGTGCCTTAGACCAAACCAACCTTAAATGGGAGGAAAAGGTTAATCAAGGAGGAGAAACAAAAATTGTCAAAAAAGCCACCATTTTGTCACTTGTGAAGCCGCTTGGACAACTCCCTTGACGGGGAAAGTTCAAGACAATTTCCTTACACATATGTTGAAGAAAATACCCTTTGTTTCTGTGGCAAGGAAGACATGACACAAGTCCGAGCTGAATCAACCATAGAGGAGATCAAGTAAGTCACGGACAATGCCAACTTAGGTGAATTCCATATTCCTCATCATTTACACTGTCTTATTTGTGATGAAATTGTTGTCCTAATTAGTACTCCCGTGAATACGGGTGTGAGGACTACACTAATCAATACAAGGTAGAGGTTCAAAAGGTATTTGCACACACATTGAAGGACCGCCGAAAGTCTACCAACCAGAAGAAGGCTCTACAAAAAGCAAAAAAGGTTGTCCACCAAGCGGAAAAGGTTGCAGCCGTGTCTGTACGGGCATCTAAGAAGTCTAGGACACATCCAATTATTGACGTAATCACCAACCGAGAAGAGAAGGACCCCGACAACATGGCTATGGTTTAGGCAGTCTAAGAGATGCTTCGGCTAGCCCAACAAACAATTAAGGGGGCAAATATCGTGAAGCACAAGATCCACGTTGGCAAAAAACAAGTTGGCATTGCTATCAAGCGTGGCTGCCAATGTTACTTTGTTGCTAAGCAATTGTTAATTGATGAAACACATTGTAAGATTTACTTCTGTGGGAGTCTAAAACTCCCACTTGGTCGCCCCTACCAAAAAAATTAGTGAAAATAGGGTTTTTAGTACTAGTTAATTAGAAAAGTGGTTAGTATTGTGTGAAATTAGATTAGATAGCCAATAGAGAAAATAGATAAATGCTTAAGTAGTTAATAAGGTTTATAATGGTGATAAAACCGGGTCTTAAAATCACTAATTTGAGTCCCCGGCACCTATATCAAAAGAGTCCCGGAAGAGATCTCGGGACGTAAGTCTAAAATCACCACTTAAATCTAAATTAACTATTTAAGTTTAGGAGGTAGTTAGAAGTAGTTGAGTTCTTCTAGATGCTAATTCTTCTTTGAATTAGTAGTAGTGGTAGAGAAAAGAAAAGAAAAGAGAAAAAAAAAAATTAAAAAATTCAAAAAAAAATAAAAAAATTCAAAAAAATTCAAAAAAATTCAAAATTTAATAAATAAATAAAAAACATACCCGGGTATCAATCCGGGTATGAACTAACTCGAGTACCAACCTGGGTATGGGCTGATACCCGGGTGCCCGGGTATCTCCAGCCGTCATGGTCGACCTCTCTCTCCCCGAAATTTGACATGTCCTCTCCAGAGACTCTTCCCCCCTCTAGAACTCTTCTCTCTCTCCCCCTCCTTCTCTAAAAATCTCCCCCCCCTTCAAATTTTCTCCTCTAGCTCCCTCTCTAGTTCTCTCTCTCTCTCATAGGTTCTCTCTCTCTCCCTATTTCGTCTTTGTATGGGGTTGAGGTTTGAAGAAGTACTCAAAGAGGTGGTGCAATAAGGGGTTACAACTAGGATTTGAAGAGGAGGTAGCGCAAGAGGTTTGAAGAGGAGGTATAGCGCGCTAAGGTTTGGTGGAAGAGGTGCACAAGCTAGGGTTTGGTGAAAGACGTGCACGAGCTAGGGTTTGATAGAGATTCTAGGGATTGTGGAAGTGGAAGAGATTTGTGGCCGAAGCGAGAAGATAAAAGAGACAAAGAAAGGAGGTTGTGGGTGCAACATCAAAGGTGACTCTTGCCCATGTTGGGTTTTTTTTGTTTGTGAGAATTTCTTGTTTGTGAGTCTTTTCCTCTCTTGTCTACCGGGGTGACTCCCCGGTAACATCCTCTCCGGTCTAGAGAAAAAGTCCCCCGGGGAACTTCATCTAGACCTTATTCTTTACATGTGTAGTTGTTGTCGATTGTCCTAGCCCTGTGGCAAGTTGTTATTTTAAATTGTCTCCCTCCTCCTATCATTTTAGGTCTTGCCCCCAATTCCTATCTTTTTCCCGGTCTTCCCGGTCAACCGAGAAAAACCTCTTTCTAAGTCCTTGTCTCCAAAGTCTTCTCCTAGTTACGATTATATGTGCCCTTGTGTTGTTAGTATGTTGCTAGATGTGTGAAACACCTATATCCACATATTCTAGCAAAGTGTTCCGGAGTTGTTTATCGGTTGACCGGTAGACTTGTGTTTCCGGGCCGGACCGGAATTTGTGACAAGTTAATAGGGAGATTGGTGGAAGTACAGGCATTTTGAGAATTTTGTCCACCCGAGACAACATGGCTCTCCGGTGAGTCGGGTGGATTCCCTATCCTCCAAGGAGTGGAGCTTGAAGGTCTATAAGAGAAAAAGAAACCTCCCGGTAACTTCTACCGGGAAGGAACCGGTAGACCTCCCTTCCTCAACCTCGGAGTCCTTGGTGGAGTCCTCTGCAGCTATATTAATCGAGCTTAAAGAGATTCCGCATGTATCTATAGATACACCCAACCTTCCGGTGGATACCGCCACTCCACTGGTAGACCGCCTGGCGGATATTCTCAATCCACTGGTAGACCTCCCGGTTGAGACATCCGACCTCCCGGGGGATTCTTTTGACCGTGTTGGTACTTTCAGATGTGGTGACAATCTTTATACGTCTCAACCGAAAGAGTCTTCCGGTTGAGTCTTTGTTATATGTTATGTGTTGATTTACCTCACCGGTTGGTGAGATGTCGTTTTAAGTTGCTAGAATTACATACTAGGGTGAGAGTAGTGATGTCGATGGGGCCCCATTGCGCACCCGATCACTACCACTTGAGTGGTTTCTCCGGCTACTTATTTTTGTTAGGAAAAGGTTCACCGGTCCCGGGACAGCCGGACCGGGAGTCTTCCAATTTACCGGTCTATCGGTAATCCGCCGGTGACTAGGCTACCCTTGATTTTAGGATCTAGATGTCGTTTTGTCTTTTAGTGGAGCTACTTTTGGAGGGTAGCTATTGACTTTAGTGCACTCTTTAAATGCCATTTCCACCTTTTGGGGATCTAGTTTTGGAGGGTAGCTAGTGGCTTTTGTGTACTTAAGGGCCTTGGGCTCTTGTGTTATGTACTCTTCTCTTTGTTGATCTCCTCGTATCTTGCCTTCATTGCTTGTGTCTAGAGTTTTTGTTGAGCTTGTGTGAATAGACCGGGAGAGGGTTGAGTCCTCCTAGTGTGTCTTTGCTAGGTGTGCAAGGTTGTGACTTGTTGTGTGTTAAGTGATTGAGTGTGAGTAGAGACATCCCGAGGGGCTAGGCTATCCGGGTTAGATAGGTAGAGTGAGGTCCGGGACTTGTGCTCTAGACTTTTCACCGGTGGGACCGGGAAGAGTTGCTTTACCGGATGGGATCCGGGAAGCCCACGGCTATTTATGATAGCCTCCCTTAAGTGGAAAGTGTTCGGATTGGTAGGCAGTAGGGGGTGACATCCCCCTTCTCTCGGTACATCGGGTGACATCCCGGCTAAGCCTGAGTTCGGAGAATACCGGGATTATTACCCTTGCAGTGGATGAGTTCCGACGATCCCCGTGGAAGGTTGTTTTGCTCATATGATTTGCTTAGTACTAACTTGTTGTGAGTCTTGTATCTTCTTGCTTTGATTTATTGGGTGTGGTTGTAGTTGGAACTCGGGCTTGCGTGAGCGGTTTACCGGGACAAGTTCCCGGTAGATTGTGAAGACCGATGAACCGGCTGCGACCTTTTAACTCTTTCAAGGTGTAGGGTTAGATTGTGGATATTGTGGCCTCTGGACTGCGAGAACGGAGGGCAGTGGCTTTCCGGGCACTGTAAAAACTTACCGGAAATCTACTCTGACGCTCAACAGAGTTTAACTGAAACACATGTGGTTACTTGTTACCGGTTACTAAGGTACCGGGGAAGCCATCTTCCGGGATGTGCTGAGGTATTATCTGTGAATTGTTGTTAAGATTTAAAGAGTTTGATGCACGATAAAAATCCCTGGAAACGATCTGGTAAGGTGGGCTTGCTTAAGGTTAATTCGGTTAATTTTGAGAATAACGAACCACTAGACTACGACACCAAGGTTTTGACTTTGGTGGTGGACACATATTATTTGTAGTGTGGATGGTTCTATCCGAGGCTTTTTTAGTTCAGGTGGAATAGTGGGTTCTTCATATGATATTGAATCTACTTCAAATAAGGCAATGATATGAGAGTATGGAAATGGACTTTTGTGTTGGTTAAAGTTTTTGTACTAGTTTTTACCTGTGGTGATGATGAGTATAGATGTGTAGTTTGGGTCATTTTAGGCAGCAAGGCGTGCCCAATGTAGTGCTTGTTGTGTTTCTCTTTGTTGTGGGGGTGTGCTATACCATTACCTATCCATTTGTGGTCAAAGGCTTTCTCTACGGAGCAGAATATTTTATCTCTTTCAAATGGAGAGTAGAATTTTTGTAGTTTTGTGGAGCATGTGATAGTGGAGGAGAAGTATGATTGTTCTATGTTAAAGGATGCTATTAGTGAGTCTAGGATGGGGGTGGATATTGTCTATTGTGCATTTTTAAGGGGGTTGTTTTTTGGGATTCGGTATTTGTATCTTTGGTATAACCAGATTTATTCGGTTTCAACTGATTGGGTTGTTGGTTCCATGTTCGAAGGTGTCCGAACTTTTGTATTGTATTGGATCCATAGCCATTGGAGTCCTCAGTCTAGTAGCGGTAATGGTTTGCAGATGTTGGCCATTTTCTTCATATAGATGTTCTAGGTTGTTGTCTATTTTTGTTGTGTTTGAGATTGTGAGGATATCATGTTCGGGGTTACATTCTATGGTGTAGATGCTTAGGAGTGGGATGATTATTGGTGGGGTTACGGATCTTGTGTCTTGGAGTTATTCTTGGGGGTAGTGGGATTGAATGATTTTGGAGTAGGATTTATTTTGGATCCTTTGATAGTATTGTTTTAATTTTTCGGTATTATGGGTGGAGGTATTATGGTCGTGTCGTGGGAAGAGGCTTCTTTGAGGGAGCCACTTCTTAAATGTATTGTTGTTGTGTTGCCATTGGCATAGATATCTGGTGTATGTATTTTGTATGTTGTTGATATCTTTGTGTTGTATATGTGTATGGTGTATTATTCTATTAATAGAATATAAGGTGGAGTTCTTAGGGAAGTGTGTTGGGGACTAGCGGTGATAGGGCAGTGTTGGGTTGGGGGGGTGGGTTTGTTGGAGGGCAGTTCTTGGGGAGATGTTGTTGTTGGTAATGGTGAATGAGTCTTCTCGTCTATAGGAATATGGGTGTATGAGGCAAGGGGTATTGCATGTTGTCGGACATGTTGGACGGCAGAAGAGTTGTTTGGCAATATTTAGGGCGGACTTAATTAATTTGGATGGGGTAAAGTGGTAGGTTTTGAAGTCCTCATTATTCATGATGTGTCTGCCATTTGGGAGAATAATTTGTTTTAATTCAAAAATATTTTTTGAGAGGAGTTTTTGTAGGAGCTTTTTGGAGTATTAGGGATTGAGTGTATTGTGATTTTGGTCCAGTGGGCATTGTTTTAGTCAGAGGAACGAACCCACACTCTATTCACGCCGGCCTCCTTTGAGATTGGTGTTTTTTTTTTTGTTTTTTTTTTTTTCTTTATTGTGATTTTGTGTTTCTTGGCGCCATGATACTTCTAATGGTGTGCAATCAAGGAGGAAGTTTGGAAGTGTGCTTTTGAGGTGAACTTTAGCTATATGTTTTAATAGGTAGAGTGTACGAGTTATTGGTGATCTTATGCAATCCGTTTTTTTAATTTTGGGAATATTTTTGGCTCCACCGTGTTGAGCTAGGACATATTGAGTTAGCCCTATGTGTATTTTTTTGAGACGTCCTTTGTCATTTAGAGCATTTTGTAGTTGTTCACCTATGCATCTGAGATAAGCATTTTTAAGGGAGAAGGCTTTGAGGCCAAATAAATTCTGTGGGAGTTGGATTATCGCATTTGACAATCATTTTGGCATACCACAAATGGTTTTTTGTATGGCTATAATTTGTTTATCTAGTTTTTTATGGTTGGCATAGAGTATGGTACAACGTAGAAGTTGTATGCTATTCCTGGTCGTAGTATAGTGTCAACCATTTTAATTTTTTGTTTCATAGTGGCCGGGCATGTTGTCAGTTCCTTGCATTGTTTAATGAGTTTTGTTGTTCTACTGTGAATTTGGATTTTCTATTTTAGTGATGGAACTAGATTTGTACCTAGGTATACATATGGTTCATTTTGGTGTAGTATAGGGATTGGTTGGTTCCTGAAGTTGATGTTAGAGGTTTGCATTATAGCTTTGAACGTGGTTGGGTTAATTTTGGATTTATTTGGGCATCCAGTAGCAGCACACTTTGACACTCCTACTTCCATACCAGTCCATTTACAATAGCTGTCGATTTTATTGATTTGGGTTTGTAATGATTTTATTTTGTTGATTATGGTCGCGAGGTCATCGGCATATGTGGCAAAATTTATGGTGATTTGAGAAGTACCAAATGTGTACCCGTTATTACTTCTTTCTAGCCATCTGAGTAATGGTTCTAAGAATATGATAAATAGGTATGGACTGAGGGTGTCTCCTTGTATAGTTCCTCTTTAAATGGGAATGGATTTGGTTTTTCCGAAATGATCTCCAATGTAGTGAATAGATGATTGAGAGTAATTGTTTCCAACTAGTGCGGTTGCATCTTCTGGGTAGCCAAGATTTGTCATTATTGCTAATACTCTGGCGTGATCTATAGAACCAAAGGCATTGTTGAAGTCAACATAAAGGATATATATATCTTGATTTATAAATCTTGCATCTTCTAGTGCGGCTATTATGGTTTGTATTTGTCTCGATGTGCTTCTTTCTGCTCTAAATCCTTCTTGACTGTTGTGTAGGATTTTGAATTTTTCCCCGCATGAGGATAGTATATACGTGAGTGTACTAGTGTATAATTTAAAGATTGTGTTAGCTAGTGCAATTGCTCTATGGTTGGATAGTATTGAGGGGTCTCCTTTTTTGTATAGTAAGATTGACCTAACATCTCACAATTGAACAAGTCGTAAAATCCAAATAGTATTAGTAGTGAGACACAATTAGAACAAGGATTCACCTCATTGCATTGATCTCAGCGTTGACGTTGTCTATTACAACATCGTTCGGCTTGCAATCCGGTTTAATCTGAATGCAACGGTCTCTAAACTTCTTTAATCACACAATAATGTCTTCTTCTTGAGACTTTCCTTGGATGCTAAATGCTACGGGGATGCCTTGCTCCCATTCATCAAAGACCATCACAATATATAGCGGATACTGTAAGAGAAGTATTTTTGGAAATCATAATTTGCCATTGCAAAAGTTGGACATCAGTACAAGGTCTTGAAAACAATGTACCTTTTGCAAATTGGTCCCAAACGTGCCATCCATGGCCAATGCCCAATTATGGCTATGTCGCACCATCATGTCTAACTGCCAATCTCTTTGAATTGCGAGGCAAAAGGGATCGACGTTGGCGGAGGCTTGGTTTGGGTCAATGATCCCGTATTCTAGTAGTAAAAGAAAGCAAGTGGATTTATTAGGGTCCACATTTGCACACTCATTGAATCACGTGGATGCAACTCCCACAATTCTTTAGCCATCTTGTTTGCAATGTTATGAATATCATGAGGGAGCATGAAGGTGTCTCTATTGGGTAGTAAGTTTAAGTTAGCACATCTCAAGACCTCTTCTTTATGGCCAGCTATAGTATAGAAAATTCTATCGTCAATTAAATCAATCAAAACACCCCACGCAATTCAACTCCAAAAACTTTTTATTGAGAATGGATCTTTTTGTTTAGTGTAGAAGTAGCTTAAGGTCACATGAAGGTAGTAATTGTATTTATTATTGAATTAAACCAAGGTATGTTCTTTAAGAAATTAATTATCACCCGAAAAGCACTCTTAGTACAATCAATTTGATAGTATCTTTAGTATCCAGTTGATGTATCCGTGATCAAATTGATAGTCACACAATTGCAGATTTATTTACTTTATTCTATATTACAAATTGTAATATGTCGTGTTGCATAATTGAAATTAGGATTTTAATACTTAGCTCATGCAATTCTCCCGTTAATTCTTTATTTCATCATTACTTCTTGTAAACTAATCTCAATCTCTAATTGAGAACACCTTGCATATGTAAAATGCATTGATTACCATTCATAGACTCCCATGAGTCAACTTACACTCCTAATCTTCCTGAATGCAAAGACTTAATAAATCCCAATCTTAGATATAGTATTCTATTTGATGAAGGCTCCGTGCACCTCACATTAAATAAAATACCCTCGATTAGATTACTGCCTTTACATACCAAACCATTCAGTAAATCATCTAATAGATATGGTTGGCCAAACACATATCCAGTAGAACAAAATTCAATCAATCATTCACATCTCCTTTTTACTATGTATTTCCTATCTATAATTTAAACACTGTATGTTAACCTCACTCTTGGCAACACAAAAATTAAATCCAGTTGATAGAAATTCATGTCATAGCTATCATGTCATAGCTATTGTCATGAATAGGATCGTCATCTCTACAATTAACTTCTCTAATCCATTGGATAGTCATGGCTATAACTCTCATTCAGCCTAAAACCTCTTTTAGACTCCACTTATCAACTTGATCTCTCTCTTATCCAGTTGATACTACAACCACGGTTTCCAACTAACATTCCCAATTGTGACTCAACGTACGACCCTATAACAACTCTCACTTCTATTTGATACTATAATGAGGGTGTATACATCAGTGAATCCAATTGGTATGTCACGTTGAACACCGACTCATCCAGCGATCCGACTAATGTCGATTTGATATTGTATATAGTAATCCGAATGGTGTATCACAATGTAACTATTATCACTATATAATAATAAAACTCTATAATTGATAATAGAGTATGATCAAGTAGATTCAAGCTAAGATGATGACTAACGTTGTAAAGTATAATTGCTCAAAACTAAGTATGTAGTGTTTCCTCTCTCCTTCATCCTTCATCTTATAGTCCTAAGTAAATATATAATTATGCCTTTTCATATCCTAACTACCAAAACTACTTTACATATCTATTTGATGCTTATTTACATGTCCAAACCTAATTCAAGTGGATTTAGAGACCCTATTTACACCAAAACACCGATAACTACATCAATTAAAAAAAATTACTATTACATCAGCCATAACTTGTATTCGGTACTATCCACTCCTCAAGGACACCTTGAATCAATCTTTGGTGGCCTGTAATAGCCTTCCAAAGAGCCCTGCTCTCTAACCACCAAATTCTAAACCATGATACGGTTTGCCCTCCCTATTGACATGGTCCATAGAATGGAAGTTGTTCTAGTCTAGTGGTTCGTTATTCTCAAAATTAACCGAATTAACCTTAAGCAAGCCCACCTTACCAGATCGTTTCCAGGGATTTTTATCGTGCATCAAACTCTTTAAATCTTAACAACAATTCACAGATAATACCTCAGCACATCCCGGAAGATGGCTTCCCCGGTACCTTAGTAACCGGTAACAAGTAACCACATGTGTTTCAGTTAAACTCTGTTGAGCGTCAGAGTAGATTTCCGGTAAGTTTTTACAGTGCCCGGAAAGCCACTGCCCTCCGTTCTCGCAGTCCAGAGGCCACAATATCCACAATCTAACCCTACACCTTGAAAGAGTTAAAAGGTCGCAGCCGGTTCATCGGTCTTCACAATCTACCGGGAACTTGTCCCGGTAAACCGCTCACGCAAGCCCGAGTTCCAACTACAACCACACCCAATAAATCAAAGCAAGAAGATACAAGACTCACAACAAGTTAGTACTAAGCAAATCATATGAGCAAAACAACCTTCCACGGGGATCGTCGGAACTCATCCACTGCAAGGGTAATAATCCCGGTATTCTCCGAACTCAGGCTTAGCCGGGATGTCACCCGATGTACCGAGAGAAGGGGGATGTCACCCCCTACTGCCTACCAATCCGAACACTTTCCACTTAAGGGAGGCTATCATAAATAGCCGTGGGCTTCCCGGATCCCATCCGGTAAAGCAACTCTTCCCGGTCCCACCGGTGAAAAGTCTAGAGCACAAGTCCCGGACCTCACTCTACCTATCTAACCCGGATAGCCTAGCCCCTCGGGATGTCTCTACTCACACTCAATCACTTAACACACAACAAGTCACAACCTTGCACACCTAGCAAAGACACACTAGGAGGACTCAACCCTCTCCCGGTCTATTCACACAAGCTCAACAAAAACTCTAGACACAAGCAATGAAGGCAAGATACGAGGAGATCAACAAAGAGAAGAGTACATAACACAAGAGCCCAAGGCCCTTAAGTACACAAAAGCCACTAGCTACCCTCCAAAACTAGATCCCCAAAAGGTGGAAATGGCATTTAAAGAGTGCACTAAAGTCAATAGCTACCCTCCAAAAGTAGCTCCACTAAAAGACAAAACGACATCTAGATCCTAAAATCAAGGGTAGCCTAGTCACCGGCGGATTACCGATAGACCGGTAAATTGGAAGACTCCCGGTCCGGCTGTCCCGGGACCGGTGAACCTTTTCCTAACAAAAATAAGTAGCCGGAGAAACCACTCAAGTGGTAGTGATCGGGTGCGCAATGGGGCCCCATCGACATCACTACTCTCACCCTAGTATGTAATTCTAGCAACTTAAAACGACATCTCACCAACCGGTGAGGTAAATCAACACATAACATATAACAAAGACTCAACCGGAAGACTCTTTCGGTTGAGACGTATAAAGATTGTCACCACATCTGAAAGTACCAACACGGTCAAAAGAATCCCCCGGGAGGTCGGATGTCTCAACCGGGAGGTCTACCAGTGGATTGAGAATATCCGCCAGGCGGTCTACCAGTGGAGTGGCGGTATCCACCGGAAGGTTGGGTGTATCTATAGATACATGCGGAATCTCTTTAAGCTCGATTAATATAGCTGCAGAGGACTCCACCAAGGACTCCGAGGTTGAGGAAGGGAGGTCTACCGGTTCCTTCCCGGTAGAAGTTACCGGGAGGTTTCTTTTTCTCTTATAGACCTTCAAGCTCCACTCCTTGGAGGATAGGGAATCCACCCGACTCACCGGAGAGCCATGTTGTCTCGGGTGGACAAAATTCTCAAAATGCCTGTACTTCCACCAATCTCCCTATTAACTTGTCACAAATTCCGGTCCGGCCCGGAAACACAAGTCTACCGGTCAACCGATAAACAACTCCGGAACACTTTGCTAGAATATGTGGATATAGGTGTTTCACACATCTAGCAACATACTAACAACACAAGGGCACATATAATCGTAACTAGGAGAAGACTTTGGAGACAAGGACTTAGAAAGAGGTTTTTCTCGGTTGACCGGGAAGACCGGGAAAAAGATAGGAATTGGGGGCAAGACCTAAAATGATAGGAGGAGGGAGACAATTTAAAATAACAACTTGCCACAGGGCTAGGACAATCGACAACAACTACACATGTAAAGAATAAGGTCTAGATGAAGTTCCCCGGGGGACTTTTTCTCTAGACCGGAGAGGATGTTACCGGGGAGTCACCCCGGTAGACAAGAGAGGAAAAGACTCACAAACAAGAAATTCTCACAAACAAAAAAAACCCAACATGGGCAAGAGTCACCTTTGATGTTGCACCCACAACCTCCTTTCTTTGTCTCTTTTATCTTCTCGCTTCGGCCACAAATCTCTTCCACTTCCACAAACCTTAGAAATCTTCACCAAACCCTAGCTTGCGCACTTTTTCCAACGTTAGCTCGCGCACCTCCTCTTCAAACCTCTTGCGTTACCTCCTCTTGAAACCCTAGTTGAATCATCTTTCCACTTCTTCAACTACTTCTTCAAACCCCAACTCCAAAAAGAGACCAAATAGAGAGGGATGGAGAACTTATAAGAGAGAGAGAACTAGAGAGGGAGATAGAGGAGAAAATTTGAGGGGGGGGATTTTAGAGAAGGAGGGGGAGAGAAAAGAGTTCTGGAGGGGGGGAAGAAGAGTTTCTGGAGAGAAGAAGAAAATTTCGGGGAGAGAGGTCGGCTAAGATGGCTGGAGATACCCGGGCTGCTGCCCGGATGATATCCGGGGATCCAAGTATTAGCCCATACCCGGGATGGTACCCGGGCTAGTTTATATCCGGGTTGATATCCGGATATGTTTTTTTTATAAAAAAATTCTAATTTGTTTTTTTGAATATTTTTCTTTTCTTTTTCTTTTTCTTTTTCTTTTTCTTTTTCTTTTATCTTTTTCTTTTGTCTTTTCTTTTCTTTTCTCTACCACTACTACTAATTCAAAGAAGAATTAGCATCTAGAAGAACTCAACTACTTCTAACTACCTCCTAAACTTAAATAGTTAATTTAGATTTAAGTGGTGATTTTAAATTTACGTCCCGGGATATCTCCCGGGACTCTTTTGAAATTGTTTCCCAAGACTCAAATTAGTGATTTTAAGACCCCGTTTTATCACCACTCTAAACCTAATTAACTACTTAAGCATTTATCTATTTTCTCTATTTGCTATCTAATCTAATTTCACACAATACTAACTACTTTTCTAGTTAACTAATATTAAAAACCCTTTTTTAACTAATTTTTTTGGTAGGGGCGACCAAGTGGAAGTTTTAGACTCCCACACTTGGCATCCTAGAACAACTAGAAGAACTTACCTCCATTGCAAAAACTCTGAACATTCACCGGCTATACACAAAGATGGCTCCACTGACACCTATGCAAATACGCGTCAATAGAAACAAATAATGGTCAAAACTAAATTACAGCAACAATACACTAGATTATATTTTAACACCCCCATCCCTCCCAAACTACCAAACTACCACCTCACCAAAATTTGACCCCGCATATAGCTATTATACTCATGGCTCCTTAAAACCACCAGAACAAATTAGCCCGGGTAATTGGCGTAGAGAAAAAGCCAGTTATGGAATATACAATTCTACAAAAGAAATCAAATTAGCCAAAAGACTACATGGACTACAAAATATCCTCAAGGCAGAACTCATGGCTATCCACAAAACACTGGAAATTGTCACAACAAAATACATCAATGAACCAGCACACATATTCACAGACTGCATTAACGCACTATACTTAATAAACACCCAAATAACACACCCTACCCTCCACAATAGCCACCCCGACCAAATCATACTAGAATCAATGATTCAAATGATACTAAAAAAAAGACAAATCACAACCCTCCACAAAGTTCAAGCCCATGCTGATATTGATGGTAACAAACAAGCCGATAAACTAGCAAAAGAGGGCCAAGAAAAAACACACAAAAATGCCAAAGATCCACACAAACACGCCCGCGCCACCCCATACTACTTACAAAAAAAAAGACTGGCCCTCCAAAGAAGACACCCTTGATAAAGGCCCGGTTAGATTCTTAAGAAAATACTTCAAAAAACAAGACCTACATAACAACCTTGACACAATCTCAGATAACTTCCCTAACATAGAAAAGTAGACTAGTAACAACAACATAGACAATGAACTCTGTACAAATTTCTAGAAAAATCCCATCATCACCGACTCACAAATAACATGCCTTATAAAATTCCGTACCGGACAATACATGGAAAACGCCCAAAAACAACTCTTCTTTGAAATAGAAAGATTCCCATTCATAACATGCCCAATATGCATTTCCACGGATCCCAACACATGGCTACATGTTTTACTTAAATGTCATAACCACCACATACACTCCCTAATTGTCAAAAGATATAACAAAGTTGTATGGTAAATCCATAAATTAATTACCTCTCATAACAAATCGAGATGTTTTATCCTCATGAATGCCGGCACCTACAATAACAACCCACAAGAAAATACGGTGCCACCATGGCTACTCCCATGTAGATGCCTCTGCAATGCTAGACTCAAACTCGACATACTCTGTGTTAGAGGCCTACCATACAATGACCCCCCACCCGACCACATAAACCAAGATTACACCATTCAATTCATCGAATTTACATACTATAATGACAGATTCTCCCTAGAAACAATCAAAAACAAATTCAATAAATACCAACCCCTTATTGATGACATCACTGCCCTCGGATGGAAAGTGGACCCCCTTATTGTAATCACCGCCGGCGCTCGCGCCACCACCTTTATCCCATCTATAAAAACCCTGGAAGATACCTTCAAAATTCCTATTGATACGATTACAAACACTTCCAAAAATATAAACATCATCGCCACATAACATGCTATGTCCATCCTTCTAAATAAACGCAAAATTGAAAACAATCAAGCCCTCCCCAATACACAACCCCCATAAAATTATCCCTTTTACTTTATTTTTAATCCCTAACATGTGAAACACACCCTCCTCTCGATCTTTCCCTCCTCTCCATTTCTCTCTCTTCCCTCTCTCCTCCCCGCTCCCTCCTTCCTTGTTACTCTTTTGATTGGTTGGTTTTGTGGTTTTTTGGCTATTTGTCACATAGTAATACCCTCAAAAGGGGGAAGTAGTTCCAGCTTACTAATTTCCTGAGCGGTGGGCACGGTCTTAGTAGTGGAACGAACAAACACTTTATTCATGCCGGCCTCATTCGGGGACCAGCGTTCTTCTTCTTCTGAGATGTTAGGTACTATTCAGATTTCCTTACAGTTAAGTTTCTTGTCATGCAGGAAGGTGTGGCCTGAAGAAGACAACGTGAAATTCCTACTTTGCCTATGGCATGTTCATAAAGCTTAGTTGGAGAATGTGACTCAAAAAATCAAGACCAACTAGATAAGAACCCTTGTTTTGCAAGAGTGCGCCAATTTAATGTATGGAAGTCGCATCCTATAAGGTGAAGTTGCGGTAGAGGTATCCTTGGACAAGTTTAGTCACTTGCGGGCGAAGTATCTTGCAACTAAAACTTTCTTCAACTACTTCCACACGCATTTGATACCTAAGCTAAAAATATAGGTCATTGGTTATCGGTGCATCCTCCATGCAAAACAGGACACAAACATAACAATTGAGAGCTACCACGGGAACTTGAAGTGTATCTTGTCAAAACAAGATAGAAGGTTGATGGCCGGCACGTGGATTGGCTCATTTACCACCTTGCAAAGGATGTATTTACGCACTACTGGTACGATGTGCAATATAAGTTATATGGCTTCATCAAGAATGAGAAGGCATAAGAGATGGTGGCTAGTGCAGTCATACGGGCAAGAAAGATTCCACACAAGCATGTATCGATAGCGCCCAAGACATTGCATACATGGCGAGCAAGACAAGTTTCCTCGGAATTTGGGTCATTACAAGCCCCGCCACGGATTGGACTCATTGCTTATGCCCTCTTGGTTTGAGAGGGAACATGTGCAAACATAAGGTGAAGGTCTTCAAGATGTTGAACAAAGATGTAACAGACGCAGCCATCATTTGTTTTCAAGGATCACTTTCTGGTACCGTGGCTACAAGAGTGTGTCTGGTGCCTTAGACATTGTACACGATAGAGTTGACAACCCGAATGCCTCTTCCAGGGCATTTGTCAAAGAGAAGGGATACCGGAGAATCCAATGAAGCAGCTTGTCGATCTCGGGTCTTTGATCACTAGTATGCAGAAGATGGTAACGGCCAACCCCACTTTACTCAATCATGCACTTCCAGGCCCTTCCGAATTGAACAAGAAGCTTCTTAACATGAAGGTGAAGGCTAACGCAAGCGTCCTATACCTCGCATTGCAACCAACCTTTGAATTGAATGAGGGAGATAGAAGTAACAAGCGTAGAAAGTCTTGCAGTGAATTCACAGGTTGCACGACAGGGTACTCCAACCATTGAGGATCCCGTCAGGATTGTAGGGAAATGTGGTTTGAAAAATGTGGCTTAAAAAATGTGGTTTGGAAGTATTCTTATCGCATGGTCTACATTAAAAGTCTATGAAATATGAATTGGACAAGTTAAACCCAAAAAAAACATTTGAATGATATTGGGCACTTAACCATCAAAAAATTTATTTTTTTATTTTTTTTTATTTTTTTTCCCAATTCTGCATATTTAACACCCGTACAACATACTTAGAGTCTGTAACAAAATGCTTGTTCAGGGGTCTACAACGTGTCATTCCTCATAGCAGCTTGTTTTTAAGCCATACAAGTTCTTGACTATAAAAGTTCTTTATACCTCCAAAAACTAAGTTCAAATCATCATTGCAGCCGGTTCAACAATTCTAGTGACCTGAACATATCTAGAACCATGAATCTATCATACAACTTGAACGTAGAATACCAAACCATGAAAGTAGTTGACAAACAAATCCTATAAATACTCGTGCCCAACACTGTCCCAAGGCACTCCATTGTCTTCATTGTCTTAAACCTCATCGCTCCCCACCGGGTCTCCACCACTCCCACTATCTTTAGGTGTCGTATTTTCAATCGCATCTCCATTGCCTCGCACTGCCTATAGAGGCCCACCCAAAAAACACACCACTTCAATAATTTGATGAGGCACATTGCCCAAGCCTAGAACAACATTTGGTACCTCCACTGAATCAACAATTGTAGAGTCTACAATGTCCTCGACGACGTGCTTCTGGCCTACCTCGACAAGGTCAACAACCCCTATAGGTTGGCAAGCAATATCACCAACATTGACAACGCCTCCCATGGTTGTCAAAAAGGACGGACATGGCCCAAATTCGGCGGACCAGACAGACAGATGAACCGGTCGATCCTAGACATTTTCTAGACATGGCTGTCCGCTAGAAAAAATTATTGCAATCATTCTTTTATATGATTTACCAGAATTTAGAATGGTATGATGATATCGACAACTCGTAACACCATGTATGCAAGGCGTGCGTGTGCCTCGGAATGGGGCGCGAACGCTTTCATGGGGGGCGCGAACGCTCTGGGGGAGAGGGGGGCGCAAACACCTTGGGAAGGCGTTTGTGCCCCCCCCAAGACGTTTGTTCCCCCTCTCCAAGGCATTTGTGCCCCTTCCAAGTTGTAGCGATCAGAAGTTGTTGATATAAAAGAAGAAGAGGCATACACGCCCCCTTTTCTGAGGCATTCGCACTTCTAGAAGGGGCACGGAGGCTTGGGGGGGGGGCACGAACATCATCGGGGGCGCAATCGCCTCCTATTTTTTCATATCAATAACTTTGGATGGCCATAACTTGGTCAAATACTGTCCAAATAAAGCATATTAGATGTTTTTTGACATGTACAAGAATATAGATGTCAAAAAACATCTCACAAGCTTGATTTGGACGATACTTGACCGAGTTATGGCCATCCAAAGTTGTTGATGCGAAAAAACAGGAGGCATTTGTGCCCCCCTCCAAGACATTTGTGCCGCCCCCCAAGAGGTTCTCCCCTCCAAAGGCGTTTGCACCCCCCCCAAGCATTTACGCCCCTTCAAAAAACGCAAATGCCTTGGAGTGAGGATATGTACGCCTCCAGTTTTTTCATATCAGCATCTTCTGATGGCCATAACTCGGTTAAGTATTGTCCAAATCAAGCTTATGAGATGTTTTTTGACATCTATATTTTCTTTTGATGTCAAAAACATCTCATACGCTTGATTTGAACAATATTTGACTGAGTTATGGCCATCCAAAGTTGCTAAGATGAAAAAATAGAAGGCGTTTGCACCCCCCCTCTAAGAACATTCGCGCCCCCAAGGCATTTGCGCCTCCTCTCCAATGTGTGCCCCCTCCATGTCCACTTTATTCTTTGGAAAATTTTGTGACATGTCGGATATGTGGCATCCTAGGTAGACAAGGTAAACCTATTTTGATGATTTAGACGGTCAACCCTAAGTTGACCAATAACGGACCTCCCTTGACCCTTAACGGACAGACATGCGGATCAAAGAGTCCTTCAGATAGGGAGGTTCTATGAACAACCTTAACCTCACCTCCAGCAATGCCTTCGACAACATGCTCAGAGGACAGGGTCCTTATCAATGGCGACGCCAGACGTCATTCCAAGAAATCCGTCGAGATGTGGGAGTGGCGAAGCTGGCTAAAATCAGCCGCTATGCCATCAACCTTGATAATATTGAGTTTAGCTTGGCAAGATACCAACCCCTCTTGCTACCACGCCAAGGCTACGTGGTGAAGGTTTTGTCCAAACGGAGACCACCAACCCATAGCCTCCAAGTCAACGGGAGCATACCTTAAAGACAAGTTCTCCTTGACGACGAGAACATATTGGAAGCTTTCAAAGTTTGTACACAGCTCCTCCCTGCCACCCCCACCTACATTTGGCAAAGCTTGCCATCCATGCCAAAATGGAGTAAGTGACAACATGCTTGAACGTACACCGTCCTCTGCCACACCATACACAGATCAACCAACAAGGACATGCACAACATGGACTCCAAAACTTGCCTAAACTCCACAACTCTTTCATTGTGGTGTTGATGGGGGGAAAAAATACGCATGATCCTCTATAGCTCTTTCATCGTAAAAATAACTTGTTCCCCCCGTTTATGAAATGCATCCTTAAGCAAATCATTGAGACGGAAAATCATGGCCACTTTGCAGCCATACTTGCTTTGCAAGAACAACTTCAATGCACAAGCAAATGGCGGAGGAGTTTGATCCAATGCACCAATGTGCTCCTACTTTAATATCCACCCTGTGAACATTTGAACCCCTCTTCCGTGTGCTTGAACGGGCGCTTTAGGCATTGTGGCGTGGAAAAGGATTATATTGCTATCAACAATGACCACCAAGACCATGCGTAGTAGTCGATGGCAGGATGCATGGGCGTTTGGCGGACCGCTCAGAGGTGCCCCTTCTTTCCTGACGCCTAGAAGTGCCTCCACGCTAGCAATCCTTGCTGGAGCTAGACTGTACAGCAGCCTTGTCCGCTCCCTTCGCATCAGCTCCAACATCCTTCCCCCAACAATCCTCATCACTTGAAGTAGCCTTCCCCGGACACTCCTCATCGGTTGTAGTGGCCTTCTCCGAACACTTCTCAGCATTTGTAGGAGCGTTCCCTAGACTATTTGCAGCGGTTGGAGTTTGAGAACGACGTTGCACACGGAACTCTGCCATGGTTGATGGAGTCACGGAGGAACCCCTTCCAACGCAAGAGTTGATGATAGGTCGGCACTTGCGAATAAGAGTTGAGGTATCATCCTTGCCAATGTTGAGGCACTCCACGGGGATCAAAATGCCAACCGTGTCCTGGACATTACCAACACTCGACCCGGGTCTTTGACTTGGTATCTCCTACACCGCATCAGGAATATACATGTTGTACTTATTAAAGGACTCCCGTATCTCGCCATTCCTTTTTTCTCCATGCGAGGGATAAACCTTCAAGTCTCCATACCGGTCATAATTGTAGCTCTTGCACTTCTTCATCACCCGATGCCACCCAAGCTCGGCCATGTCATTGAAATTTTCATGACAGTATCGGCAGTAAAATGGGACCTTTTCTCTCTTTCCAGGAGACACTTGCTTTGGATTGTCATGCCGCCAAAGACAATTCACCTCCACCAATTGCCACTCATAGTCGCTCCACATGTACGCAAAACGCAAGCACGTTCCTTTCATCATTGATCGAACCTAGCACACAATGACATCTTCTAAACCAAACATGTCCAATAAGTCGAGCTCCAAGGGCATCAAATAAGGTAAGATGGTCAGAGCAATGACTGAACAATGTAATATCCCAGCCATAAATGCATTAAATACTTATCCCCTCAACATGCCCTAGCACACACGTCTCAATTTGAAGACGCCACTCCTACAGAAGGTTATCAATATTAATTATGGTGGCCCTCTTGCGCAGCACACATACAGCTTCTACATATGAAAGTTTTCTACAGTGTGGGATTTGACAACTACTAACCTGCTAGTTGAAAACAAATGAATCCATTAAATATAGTATCCATTGTCCTTAAAGTACATACAAACATGTGATGTGAAAACGTACACCTTAACAGAAGAAGAAGAAGAACGCCGGTTCCATTATGGGGGACCGGCGTGAATAAAGTGTCTCTTCGTTCCACTACTAAGACCATGCCCACCGGATACACCTTAACATGCAATAAACAAAGCAAGCAACATGAAGAAGGGTTTTGAGCCTCACCGGATCCGTTGAGTTGGACGCCATAGGTGATTGGATGATTTCAATGAGTCTTGACGCAAAAGAGTACCCTTAACATGTCCTATTCAACTACTTCTAAAATCTAAAGTAATCCTAGACAATGAGACACCTCACCCTAATTGCTAGACTTACTCTAAAACCTAATGATGCACATGATGTTGTAGTCTTATATCTCTAATCTTTTGTAGGATACTAAGCACATTCACAAGAGTAGTGGCCTACATATGGACACGCTAAAAACCCTGGAAGACATCCCACAACCTCAAGTTGGTATGGTGAAAGTGGACAACAATGACTACAAACGTATAGGTTCATTGCAAAAGGTAGGACAGGAAAAACAATCCTAAACCCCAGACCAAGAGAAGTTCCAAACTCTAATTCAAGACAGGATGTTGATTGAGGAAACGCGTACTTTCTTGGTGGCGCTCCAGCTCTTTGGTCGCCTTCACTGTGGGTTGGGTTGAAGGTGCCCTCGACAGCCGACAAGCGGCATCCGCAACTTCCAAAATGCGGGCTTTCCTCCAGGTGTTGCGCCAAGCCGCGCCTCCCCACACACCCAATGTAGCAATGCCGGAGCGACCTCCTCACCACGCGCCTCGTGCTGAGTCAAGCCGCAGTTAGTGCCGGAGCGAGCGCCTCACCACGTCCCTTAGAACGCGGCCAGCCGTAGTTGTTGCCTGAGCAAGCGCCCTATCACACACCTCAGAATGCGCCCAACCACAGCTACTGGCTAAGCGACCGCCTCACGACATGGCTATAGACGCACGCACTTGCAGGTGTGGTCGCTCCCAATGCGTGATTCCCTTCCACCTCAGTAGCCTTCCACTTCTCGCTCCTTCCAAGTCGCCTTCCACCTCCACCGCCTTCCACTTCCCGCGACCACGTCCTGCTCCTTTGCCTTCCACTTCACGCATTTCGTGGTCGCCTTCCACGTCCTACTCCCTTGCCGCGACGAGCACCTCCTTGCACGCCCCAACAGCGCGTGCAACAGCTAATCCGACCATGCACAATGACGCCCCAATGAAGCGCTACACAATCACACCGTGTCGCTCGACACCCCTTCCTCATTGGCCGCCCGCCCGCCGGACACCCCTTCCAAGTTCCACCTCGGTCGCCCTTCCACCTCGGTTGTCTTCCACGACGCCTAACACCCCGTCGCCTTCCACTTCCGCCCGACACCTTGAAGTCGCGCTCGGTCCAGCACCTGCCGGAGGACGTCACGACCAAATCACATCTCCCACCCTCACACGCACTGAACGCGCAATTCCACTAACCCCAAAATCCTGATCGCAGCCTTCCCAAAACCCTAATCCCTCTCTCACGATTCCAGCCTCCCCTAATTCCTCTACTCTCTCTAAATCAACCGCTCTCCCACATTCCCTTGTTGTTCGTCAATCCCATGTTCAACCAATGCCTCTCAGTGCAAAAACAACAACACAAAAAGCTACTCGGACAAGGAAAAGTTTGTCTTGCATGCGTCGGTCACGGCAAACTGCCATAATTGACGGCTTCATTGAATGCCAAAGGCAACTGTAACCATTCAAGACAACGGCGCAATCCGGACAACAGGGCATTTAATCCCTAAAGGCCCAAGGCATTTTCACGCCAAAAACACTTCAAAACTCCTTGTTCTAGTGCAATGAATATGGAGGTAATTGAAACGTTTTATTTCTACATCTAACCCAAGGATCTAAATGAAGACTTATTCATTGACTCCCATTCAAAATTTCATAAACTTTGACCACACGGATTGAAGTAGAGAAAACGGCACGGATTGATATAGAGAAAACGGCACGGATTGATATAGAGAAAACCGCACGGATTTGAAGTAGAGAAAACCGTTTTTTTTTCTTCCAGGCATTGAGTAAATTAGCAGACTTCGACTTCCCTTGATGTCAAATTTTTTGCACTATAAAAGGTCTGAAAACATTACCATCATGTTAATCATGATGTTATTTCTTTGACCACCAATTTTTAGAGGTAGAGCAGGGGTGTAGCGTATTCAAAACAAATGTGCAAGTAGTGGAGGTGCAAAAATTTCCAATTCAGGTTATATTTATTGGTGAACTAAATATGTTTTAGAATGATAATCCGAATGGTGAGTATGAAGGTTTAGACCACATCTTGTAGTAAAAAAAATTATGAAATATGAGGATCCCTAAGTTTTATGTGGAAAAGAAGAAAAAAATTTGGTACCTTGCCCGACAAAGTGTGACAATGTGTTAAAATGTTTGACTTAGATTATTATGCTATTTTCCACTTAAGATAAGAGATCTTTCTTGAAAATATGAAAGGAAATGATATTATTTTCTAGTAATGACAATCTGACATTCAATAGAGTATCCTAGCAAAAGTTTTAGGAGGTGCCCAACCTGCCCGCTCTCCCCTTTTGAAATTCAAAACCCTATAACTTTTGCATAGAATGTCGGATTTAAGAAAAAAACTAGACTCACACAAAGCTTTTCGCAATGTCCATCTACAGTAGAAATTTCAAAAAGGAATGTTACAAATTGACATAATAAGAACCTATTCAAACCTTCAAGAGTCCCCCAAGGGGACTCTTGGGCCTTTAGGGGTTAAGTGAAGAAGCCGTCTATGGACATTGGTAGGTAACTTAACTTCAAGAAGTGGCAGGCCAACGGTTAGGGAGGCGGATGAGATTAGAAGAGGATGAAACCGGGCAAGGGGTGTCGAGCGAGCATGCGGCTAGTGTGGCGGGCAGGGGACGTGGCGGGCCGGGAATGGGTTGCGGGCGAGAGGGCCACGGTCGGGCAACGAACTAACCGACTCACCAAGCCTTAGGTCTCGACCAACACTCGACCAGGCTAAATAAGGAGATCCATTTCTAGTGAGTGAGAAAATTTATCCAGTTGATCATGTCCAAGTGCATTGGAAAAGGAGTTCAGAGGTACTTTATCGGCTTTTACTGCTCCCTGGCCAGACTCTGCCGAGTTGAAGGTGATGGAGCTAGGCTTTTCTTGATGAAGCTATGCCAGAGACACACAATCTTTGTGATGGATGGATGCTCAAGGCGTAAGGGACACTCAAAAGGCCCCGCATCAAAATTGTGCGGGTCCCACTATTGTGATTCCTTTTGGAGGTTGAGTGTCTGAGAATTGTTTTGTGTTACTAAGGGAATTATTGAAATGCATCCATATGGATATTGGACAAATGCAAACCCTTTATGCCTCTTTTTTTCAAACATGGTGGCATCGTTAAATCAATCATGGAGGCATTGTTAAATCAAACATGGAGTCATTGTTAAATGAAACATGGGGTCACTGCCAAATCACATCTTGTTACAAGGCATGCCAAAAGGAATTGCTGCACATAATAGGAAGTGCTAAAAGGTATCAGTCAAATGTTTTTACCCCCTGAATTCTGATAGCTCTCAGGAAGGCTTTTTTTTTGGTTGGTAGGTCCCTCTCACGTTATTTTTGAAGATAAATATCACATGGGAGTGGCTTCATCTTGACATGCTTCATCTTGACATGAGCACGTGAGTGGCTACATCTTGAAATTGGATTACAGTTCTTGATAAGGTGAATAGAATTATGATGACTTAATCTAACAATTCAAAAAATCAAAAAAAAAAAAATCCTTAATTTCTATGTGTTTTTAAGTGGAAAAAATGAAGGTAGTCAAGAACTTTCCTTCACAACTGCCTGCCTTCGAAAAGTGCAATTGTTAACTCTAAAGTAGCACTATGCATCTCTTTAGTACCCTGACCAGCTATCAAAAGAGTCAAGCTTTATTATGTTTGGAGCACCATAACTTTTTCACTGTAAGTCCCAAATTTTAAAAAAAATCTTGCAAAAATAATATGTATTCCTATTTTCTTTAAAAATTTCAAGAAGTTATCTTCAAAAATGGATTTAGAAACCTTCCCATAATCAATTTGTCATGCGCGGGGAAAATTGTCCTTTACGGGTTACACGTCAGAAGGTGCCACTGGTGGCCACAATATTCTACATGTATGGTGTCATATTTGAAGATGATAAGGTTCAAGTATTGAAATGACCTCCAAATGAAAGATGTTAGGTGAAGAATCTTCAAACCAATGGTGTAAGTCTTGCTATACTTTAATACATTTTTTGTATTCTATAGAGCAAAATATGTGCCTGTATATATGGTTATCAATTGGCGTTTAAGGGTTAATCCATACTAGTCAAAGCACATGCTTCATAATGTATAAATGTGTAGATTGGAAGGTTGCCGTACGGTGCTTGCAGTGAAGAGAAAGTTTTAAATTTTATAACATTAAGGTGTACCTGATGTTAGTTCCTTATACACCAAGTTTTAGAGGTAGAGGAGTAATATAACTTTTTCATTTAAAAAAAATTTGTACAATGAAAGTAGGTTCAAATATTGTCAAAAGGTTATTTGATTTTTACATAAATTTTATTTCCACATTGATTGAAAGTCCAAATGGTTGAAGCAAAGGCTCATGACACTTCTAGAAATAGAAAAATGAAATGTGAAAAACCAAGAAATTTCTGATTTTTGTGTGGACATGGAAAAAATTAATTTGCACCTTAACCAACAGGGTGAGAAACTTAGAGTCCTCTTGTAGTGAAGTTTTTGCAATATGGAAGGCTATTCTATTTAAATCTTGAATTAAAACATGTAATATGCTTGTATAATAATTCTCTCAATTAATAAAAGGATGAAAGCAACAAAATGTGAAACTGTCCGCTCTTAACAAAACTAGCTAAAACCTTTCTGTGTAAGTCTAATAAACATAAAATTTATATTTTTCATGTAGCTACCACCTTCTTGCATCTTAACACAAAATTCCAAGAATTGCAAATATAAATTGCGATTGTGAGAACTTGCCCAAGGTTTGCAAAGCCCATCTTGGGATATTGCTCTTTAGGTGCTAATTGGACATAATAATAAAAAAATCATAGTTCCCTATTCAATTTGTTCACTCATAGATAGTTCTACAAAAAAATATTGGATCCTTCCACTACCTCTAAATATGAAATGCAAGTCATTAACCTCGTAAGGCTGAGTGTTCATTTGGTGGACAAATGAGATTAGTGCACATTGTTCCTAAAATTCTAATTTTGAATAGTTGTATTTGAAAATTCTATTGGAAATATAAATATTGATAAGCTTCATTGGGGGTAATTTATTTTATTTTTTGAGTTTACATCGAGAATTTTATGGCACTTCAAACATCAAAAGTAGGACTTTTAGGCAGCTAGGCACGGTACTAAAGAGCTAAATGGTACTACCAAAGAGGTGAATAGTGTAATTTTTGGAGGCTCTGAGCATCAAAAGAAATTCCATGGTAGACCTCATTAATTTTACTTAAAGATGCATAGAAATGAGAGATTTCATTATTTTTAGAATTGTATTCTTTCCTTTGAGAGATTAAGGCATGATGCTTTCATCTGCGGTTCAGATTTCACATCCAACAATTGTTCATTTGATTGTAAGAAAGTAATCCATTTTACAAGCAACTTTGTATTCATATTTCTTTTTAAAAACAACCCTCTCCAAAACAAATTCATTTTTCTATGGCAACTTTGGCGAGGACGAAAACATTGGCAAAGGGAAGTACAAGTGCAAGCTCAGCATTGTGGAGAAGGACCTCTGCCCGCGGAGGAGGCTGTGTTGAAGGCATGTGATATGCTGCTAGAAACTCCAAGCTGATGTGAAACAAGCGGTGCCCAGCCATTGCGCAGGTCAGGCCCTTTGTCTGACTCCCATAACTTATCAATATCATTTCCATGCTCTGATAAGAGGATGGATTTTCTATTGCAATGAGTTCCTCTTACATGTGCTGGCCCCAAAGGACACATTTATTCCATTTAGTCCTTGCCACACCAACCATAAACATGTTGGAATTTGAATTCAACAGAAGCCACTGCTTGGACCACTTTCACCCTTACTGTAAGTTACATGAATCTGAGCCAGGAGGCAGGCGCACACAAGGGGTGGTATGTTTGAGCCCTCCAGGACCCCTTCATACTCTATGTAAATTATGAATGAGAATGCATATGTGACCGATATTGGTCACAAGTAAGGTTAGATGACCTATAACCACCAACTTAAGCTTGCTGACCTATTTATAGCGTTTGTATACGTGGTAAGACATTTTTTTGGGAATTCAAAATAGGATTTCATGAATATTGCAATTGTCGTGACCATTTATTTCTTCATATTGAAATTGCTACAAATTTTCAAAGTGGATAGTAAGCCGTGACCCATTCCTCGACATACACAACTCTCTATTTCCACACTAAGTTGTACTAAAAACCACTTCTGCATTGACTAAAAACCGGCAGCTTTGAACCAATCATGAACTGACACCCAATCATATATGACTTCCTAAAATTTCGGAAATGGGGTGGGTCTGTGGTGGTTTTGGTACACTTTTGCTTATCCGTTATGGGGTTCGTGGTGGTTATGGGTCATCCAACCTTACTACTAAGTCACATTGCAAGTTAGGTCTCTGACATATATATACCGCATCGTACCAAGATGACATCGTGCAAATTGGATTGGAAGTAATTTCTCACTGCATTTCAGATTTAACCTTGGTTGATAATAATTTTAACACATATATAAATTACTCCTAATTGGGATTTTCTTTGTATTGTATAATGATGAGACTCCTTTTTAATTTCAAAAGGGGGGTTAGGGCCTAGGAGTATATTGAAGTTGTGTATATTTTATTTCATTTTTGTGAACACAAAATCTGATAAATTTGAAAGAAATGTAAAGGTGTTGTGATTTTTACCCTCAACTTTCATAATTCTTAGTTGAAATATTCTCAAATTGGATTTTTTTTCACTCATAATAATGTAACTCAAGAGTAAGTGAAACTAGCTTGAGAGATAATCATACCTTTCTATATTTAACCCCTAAAATAAATTGGTGTCTCAAATTCACCCATGTAATTCTATGAGGCGCTCCTCCTCCACATGGTGTTCAGTTTCAATCATAATAATTGATGAGTTGGATTATAATCCAAGTCTGGTTTTTGTGATAAAAATCTGAACTCGGTATTAAATGTTGTAAAGATTTAAAAACCATTTGAAATGATGAATTTAACCTTTAAATTCAAATTATTCTCATTAAAAACTAGGCAACTTACTGACATTGCAAGGTCATCTTTTTTTTATTCGTTTTTGTTCTTACATATAGATATTTGGTACATTGTGTTCTTAAGATTTATAATGTTTAATATTTCTGTGTAGGAAAATATTTGTATCTGAAAAATAGCCTTGCTTCCTAATCTAGAAGGCCCTTCCTAGGTCTAAATTTAATCCACATCATTTAACCCCCATAGGACCAATTCCCTCTAGGGGGATGTTTTCCATTTCGGGCATGTTCCCAAGGTCTCAATTTTGACCAATTTTTTTGAATTTTTCAATGAAGATGCGGCATAGTCGTAGCTTTGTGGAAATGTCAATTTTTTTTACAAAAAACCTTTAAAAAGAAAGTTATTCAAATTTGGGGACTCCGGGCACCTCCAAAATTTTGCTAGAAGTTTCTATTGAGATTAAGATTTTTCATATAAAGAATATAACTCTCTTTGGAGATGTCAAAAACATTATTGTCTTTAGTGCAAGAAAGTATTTTAATCCAAGTCAAAAAATTCACACATTATTGGGCAAGGGGGATATAAACTTTTTCTTATACTTCAAACGCTTAAATCTTAATATTTGTGTGGTGGATTGCAACAAAAAATATATGATATGTTCATATAGAAGTCTGTTTAGAGATCTCGTGGTTTAATGTCAAAAAAATCACTTTTAAATGTGATTTTCATGCCTCTTTTTGGCAGTGGCAATTTTGCACTAGTTTTTGAGCAAAATTGGGTGTGGTTCTTTAGAGGTTAAAATTCATTCTTGCAAGATTTAAGGTTGAGATTTCTATACCACCCATTCATCTCTAAAAATCTACAAGCAATTTTCTTTTTAATTAAAAAATTCTCATAACCTTGAGGTGTTAAATCAATTATTACTAGGAGACAATTAAGCTCTTATTTATATAATAATATAGGGGATTGAGAAGTAAAGAATATATATGAGCATACTTCAAATTATGAAACCTTCTAGATAATATTAATATCTCATAATATTATCTACCATGAACTTCAATATAAATAGTTGTAGTAAGAACTCCGGCCTTGAAAGGAAGTCATTATGATTGGAGTGTTTGTTTGTTCTTGTCACTATACTTTTGTCCATATGTCAAAGATAAACAACTTAGTATGATGATATTATTGTTGATTATATAAAGAGTAACTTGCATTGAATAATCATAAAACCATTAACAATAAAGAAAGTGGATAAATGTTTTAATTTGACATATTGATCAATCATTCAATTTATTTTATAAACCCACATCAATTTATAAAAATATTATATCAAGTGCTTTTAGTTTATAAAACTTTCATGATTGAATTAATATTTAACTACAAAGGACATTTTGAATTTGCGGGGTGTATTTTAAGAATGGACAAGTTCCTAAAAATCTGATTTTAAAAATTAATTTTCGAAAATTTGTTGAAAATAAGTGCACAAGTTATCGTTATTGAGTATTTTTCATTTCTAGATTTAGAGAGAAACAATATGGTGTATCAAACATCAAAAGCTAGACTCCAAGTTAGTTAAACAAGGTATTATAAAGTTGTACAGTGCAATTCCTTTAAGCAGGCAATTATGCAAGAAAGTTCTTGGGAGCCCTCTTCATTTGTAATAATAAATGCATTTGAACTAAGTATTTCATTTTTTTCCAGATATTTTCTCAAGTAAAAGAAGGAATAATGAATATGTACCATTTGGATTTTAGATTTGGTTATAAAATATTTGATTAAAAATAATAATTGCTATGCTAAGGAAATGACTATGTTCAATATCCTTGACATTACAAGAATGTTTTTCTCATGCTAAACCCTCTCCTCTAGTTGTGACTTTTGGAGTGCTATGACCCAACATACGGTACAATATAGTTCCATGAAAATTATGCAATGTGTAGTGGAAAATTATGCTATTATTTTGAGCCAAAAGGGTTTGACAATATAGTTTTCTTGAGCAGACTTTTCAAAGACAAAAGTGATGAGAAAGATAGGGTGAGATTTTTTGATGCATTGAAATAGATGATTTCGCGTTTCATACTCTCTTTTTCTACACCAATGAAATGCATGAGTATAATGGCAATCAATGCTCTTGGGTGCAAGCTAAAGCTCCCTAATAATACAAAAAATTCCCAAAGACTTGACCACTAATTCCTTCACACCATTCCCAAGCAAAGTCACCATGTCCATGTGGTCCCAATTACTCAAATAACTCCATAAAGTACAAGATGGACACGTGGAGTCATCTGCCTTTACTTTCACAAAACTTTCACAAAAACTTTGATGTTTGCACTGAATAAAACTATCTTGCAATGAGTGTGGTCAAAGCTTACAAAATTATTTAAGTGTTTTCTTGTAGTACTAAACTTTAATCCTAGATCTTAGAATAATAATAAAATATCTAATTATTCTTATGTTATCTCATCTTAAAGAGACAATTTTGGAGTGGTTTCGGTAAAACATAGTCACAATCCTTTCAAGGTCAAATAAATGTAAAAACATTGGATTTTAAATTTCAAAACATCATAATAGTTAACAAGTATAATAATTTGCTACATAAGTAATTGTTACAATTAATAAGTATAATAATTTCCCATCAAAAAATTGTTATGAAAAATATTGAATAAATTTTCATTCATATTCTTGAGGAAAAATATAATAACTTTGTTTTTGTTTTTTTATCATCCATTAAGATGTGATAAAAAAAAAATTGGTTAAAATATTGGTATCAGAATTATGCTAGTGCAACAAAATGACATCAAAACATTGTTAGGTAACTCAACCAATTAATAATCAGTTATCAAACAAAATCTGACTCTCATGTAATGGAGTTAGATACGTGAAGAAGAACTTCAGTCTTTAAAGGATGCCAAAGTGGAAAAAGTGTCTATTTATTTCACCATTAAATTTATGTCCACATAACATAGCTTAGGAGTACAAGACTAGCTCCTCCTCTGAAAGGTAAACAGTATCAATTTACTTATAATTAGTATTAAACAACACATGGCCAATAGCACATTGTCTAGTGATATTGGGAGTGGCAATTGATGGTTCGAGTTTATTCGGTGTATTAAGTATAAAATGTGTTTTGTTTGGTTTTTTTTGCCAAGTTGTAAGTAAGCTTCTACTAGTTGGGTGGAGTGTATATTTTATATAATTGGTCTAAGTTCAAACCTTAGTGGACTTGGTTGAGCAAGTGAGATGATATGTAGTGGCTTTACGCTACAAAAGTGAAAAATCATAGCAACCAACAATTCTACTTTAGTGACAAACAAGGTGCTTAAATATGCTAACATATGGTAGTTATAACCACTAAATAACCAGTAAGTCATTACTTTGTTCATGTCTTTTGTTTTGTTCTTGCTTCACAAAAAGGCTGATTTGTTTATTTAGTTTTATTTTGTGTAGGAGGATACACATGGCATGTTGAATTGCAATGTTTTGATACATCTGTATTAAAGTTAGTTGGTTTTTTGAATATTTTTTCAAGAAGGTGCATGGATGGATGAAATGTGTATTACTATTGTTGCAGTGGTTGTAATGACTATGAGAGGGTCAACCTTCCATCCCTGTACAAATATACTATTAATGAGGGATTGGTATTTATCTAGATTACAAGATGTAATTAGTAGAATACTTTAGTTTATGTAGTCTACTTTAATTTATCCATTTAGTGTATTAATTTTCATGACCTTGTTGTATCAACAAGAATCATAAAGTATTAGGATAAAAAACTCTTTTAACTTGACATTCTTTGCCAAGTATTATGAATGTACAAGCCTCGGTACCTGTCGTTCCGACCGGGGAAGGTTTTTAATTAGTGTTCCTCAGAATAAAATTTGTTTGACGTATTATATTTTAGATTGCAATTTGCATCCCTTGGAACGTCGTGCGTTGATCCGTGAAACGTCGTCATTCCGTGCGGCAATGATGGCATGACTGCTGAAGTACTCGCGCGCATTTGCTTTGACGTCGGCAATTCCTCCGTAGACGGCATAGATCAAGCCGTTCAAGGTATGATTGCCGACAATCATTGCTTGTGGACACCTAATCATGTCATCCTTCACCTTCTCCAGTCTGTCCTCCCCCAGCACCAGGAGCCACTCTGGAAATGTACGGTTGCCCAAATTTCGGCGTTTACCAACAACAGCACGTATGTTCCAGCAAAGTCTTAGGTTTAGGGTTTAGGGTTTAGAATTTAAGGCTTAGGATTAGGGTTTAGGGTTTAGAATTTAGAGCTTAGGATTAGGGTTTAGGGGTTTAGGTTTAGGGTTCGGGTTAGGTTTCAGGTTTAGGGTTAGGATTGGGGTTTAGGGTTAGAGTTAGGGAGCGGCGGACAGACAAACTGTCGCCTATTATATAGGTAGATAAAAAAGAAATTATTTGGTTTAAGATTGAGTTATTTAGTAATTCTTGAAAGCCGAGGAGGTGTTATGGAAAGTCAATGAGGCAATAAGAAAGTTTGCATTGTTTAGTAATCTACATAGAAGCGCTGCCTCCAACAGACTTTTCATTAATGTTGTTCAATAAAGCCAATATTACTCTTCTCTTTTGTTGTTTGAAAGTTCTTCCTAAACTTACATACTTGGACTCTCCTTCTTTACACTTTGGAAAGTATGACTCTTCTTTTCTTCGGCTTGAAAGTTCTTCTTATAGCCTTGGTGACCTAATTAATAGCATTATCTCCATCAAACTTTTATATTCACATCGGTCAAAATGTCAAAGTTGTTGTTCTTCTTTCTACAGTTTCATCCTTGAGTTCTTCGTCTTCGTTTTGTCTACATTGTATGTCAAATTTGGCTATTATTTAGTGTTCATAATAATGAAGGGTGTGTCATATTCCTTAACCATTTGAGGACAAGCAAACTTTATACAATGAGAACATCATTAAATCAACAAGTACATTTCACTTTCTGTCCATGGTGGCTTATATTTAAAGGGTTATAGAATGATCTTATTGTAAATTCTTGTATGCTTTTTGGTTTTCATATTCTATAATGGTCTTCATCACTCAATATGTTGTATTTGGCTATTTTATATGTACTCATAATACTATATTTAATCAATTTGTCACATTAAACTATAAGAGGTATTTAGCCTACAATATTAGAAAAACATATATACTTGCCACTTGGCCCAAATTCAAACTTACAACAACTAATACGTTGTTTGCTTTTCATAGGCTTCATTCAATCCACCAATTTTTACACTTAAAATAGCCAAATTTGACATACAATATCGACAAAACCAAGTGAATTGAATATTTTACATGGTGATCCTTCTTAATACGTGTACTCCATATCTTTCTAGTCATATCCAACTCATGTTTCTTTTCAACAAGAATAAAAAATCAAAAATCAAAAATCACTGGCATGGCCATGGTTGCCATTAACTCTTCACTCAACAACCAAATAGCTCTAAATGCAATGATTTAAAAAAAGAACTCTCGTCCACCCATCTTTTTACCCAATGATATTTTACAATGAACATCTACAATGGACTCTCTTTACAACAGTCACTTGCTATTACAACAACATCCATCAAACCAAATTGTCATCCCGCATGACATCCATTCAAAATAAAGCATGTCAGAACTAGATGAGTAGTGTCACCTTTAATAGAACCACTCGTCCAACATTCCCATGTAATAGCCTTCACCCACCCTTTCCATTATAATAACTGCTCAATATAGCAGCCTCTATGTATAACAAGCGAAACCAACATGGTTGTTGTAAAGGAAGTTGATTGTATCCAATTCATCTATTTATTTCCATGTCCATCTTTTGTTTCCTTCCAACAACCAAAATAATAGCCAACATCCACCAACATTTCCATTAACTTGTCACTCAAAAATAGCAACAATGAAACAAATCTAAATTTCAATAGACATGAAAAAACATATCCACCATCTACCTTTCTAATTTCAAAACAAAAGCAACAAAAAAATCTTTTATACAATGATAATCCACAATGAACATACATCAAATTCTATTTGATCATGTTCATAGCACATTTTGTCCAAAAAAACAAACAATAAACAACATCCACAATTATTACCATTGACTCATCTCTCAACAATAACAATGACCAAAACAACACTAGAATTTGATAAACATACATCACATCAATCATTAGTTGTACTTAGGTCCAAAATGCAATAGTAGGGGAACAATAGGGACGAGAAGACAAAGGCCCTACCAAGAAAAGAACAAACTATAGATTTCATCAAATCACCTTTCCTCTTTGTCTTCAACTTTAGCTAAAAAGGACCAACAATTGAAAACTAAAATGAAATAACTACTCAATCATACCTCCAAATTTGCCACCATCACAAAGGTGAAGGTTTATTTAGTTGATTGAGTATTTGTGAAAGTGATAAGAATTGACCTTGTATATAACCCCACTATTTTACAATCTTATCAACTAGGATCACATGGAAATGATGACTTGTCTTGATAAACTTATAGAAGAACTACTAATAGACTCTTTGGGAACTTTAGGCACTATAGAAGGGTTTAGTTGCATTGAGTAGGATCTAAGAACATTGATTGCCCTTCTTAATTAAGTTAATTTATTGTTAGTGTGGTAAAAAAGAGCATGAAATTCAAAATACTCCATTTCTTTTTATATCAACATCAAAACCTTTCTTTCTCTTTTTTTCCCTCTTTTCAAGGACTTTAAAATAACTCTAATAGATGTTATATATCACAAAACACCAAAACCCAAAAAACTCCTAGAAGCTCACAATAAACAAGTAATTTATTTGGAAAAGGAGGTGAAAATTTTAAAACATTAATTACAACTTGTACCCAAATTGAGAATGCGATAGTGGAGGAACAAACAAGAAAATGGGAAAATAAAGACAAGGATCCTATCAAAAGGAATAAAATGTAGAACATGACAAAATATCCTTCTTCTTGTGTTCAACATATGACTTATACTAAACATTGAATCTATGATAGAAACTCAATCATATTCTACCATGACAAAGGTAAAGGTTTATCTGGCTAACGGATGTTATTACTATGGTATGAAACGACCAACAAATATACCAAACAATGACCATTCCTGAGGTTACCAACCCAAAACGGACTACTCAAGCAATGTGCATATATGGAGAGAAAAAATAACAATACATTTGATCTTTAACAACAGTCAATAGAATTACAATTTCAATTCCAATGATTTCAATTTTTGCCCAAGAATGCTATTTTGTGAGCGGTGAGCCTTGAGCAGCAAGCAGTGAGCACTGTTTTTTTGGTTTTTTTTGCAAAAAATTTTTAAAAATTGAAATGGTAACTTGTGACCGTGGATTATATTTACAATTTTTTGGCATTAAAATGAAAACATGCAACAATGAACAACAACAAGATATTTGGACATAGTGATGACTAAATTTTTGAGGTTTAGGATTGTAAAAATTTGTCTAAAAACCTAAAGGGACACTTATGGCCGTCGATTGGGATCTACTATATCCTTTTAATACATGGGTGATATCCATCTAATACCTAGGCGATACCCATGGTGTTATACTACTCTGAATTGGAAAAGTTGGATACTTTGAAAGTATTTGTAGTTCAACAAATATAGTTTGAGATTGTAAAAATTGCGTGATCAAAACATTCAATGAATTAACATTACACAGATGGTAATTATGTTGGCTAAGTATATGTAGAAAGAAATCGTTATTCCTAGATAAAATACAATAGATAGACTACTGTAATGAAGATATAAAAAATCAACACGCATTTGTTAAAAAAAAAACAACCAAATGGATAATTCAATTTTCCTCCCTTGATAGCTCATCCGAGCTATCTTCATAAATACCAGGCGAACTACTATCCGTACCACTACCAACTGGTTCTCCATCTATGAACTGCTCTGCTGCGGACCTGCGCTGGGCTACTCGTGAAATTGGTGAAGGAGATGGTAATGCAGCCATCGCATGTGCGATGCCTCAATTCCAAGGATTCATATGATACGAGCGAGGCGGACTCATCATCTCCTTTGACAAACGCGATAGCACCCCGATCTGAGATGTTGATGGTGAAGCCATCAACGACATCGACCGACTGCATCGATCAAGTGGAACGTTGATGTCAACGAGTGCATATTATCAAAGGTGGTAAACTTCAACGGAAAGTCATTCAACAAAGATGGGACCCTAAACTAACTTACAAATTCTCTTGCGAGCGGTCTTCACCTCGGGCTCGTCATCATCGACCTCCGATGGGCGTTTTTTGGAGCCTTCTTGCACTGGTGGCAGAATTGCGGACTCTACTTCCATGGTACTGGGAATCAAAGGGTGGAGGATCTCATCAACCAAATCAGCGTCCTCTTCTAATGCAAGGATATGGCGCTTGAAGGCCTTACAAGCCTTGATGGATGCACCTATTCAATTGAAACAAGTAAATAGAAGTTAGCAGCTGTGGATAAATCAACAATGATGGAAGAGGGAGTCTGAAGAACACTTACCAATGGATGCTGTAAGATTGAGGACGATCTCATCTTCCTGGGTACAAAGGTTAATAAGAGCCTCCATGAGGTTAGAGGACTTCTCGCGAGCTCTACGCCATGGTTGGTTGGTGCATCCTCTCATTGTCAGGGTATCTTGTGTGATCAGATTGGTCAAGTGACCATCTGATGACAATTGAATCCCCTCCAGCAACAATTCCATCCTATCATTGAATGAAAATGGAACCCAAGGCTCCAACTTCCTCACATAGCACTTTACCATGAAGCAATTGTGAGTGCCCCCGGGATGGCCCTCGCGCGAGAGAGACAAACCGTTAATGGCAAACCACTTTGTCTCCTCACGGAAATCTGCCCACTCTGCCCAAGCATGAAGTTCGTTAGAGATAAACTTCGAGTTCGGGTAGAACACGATGAGCGGTGCCCCATCGCGAAGCAAGGCCTCTGCCATCTTGAAATACCAGTGAATCCAATGGGATTCACACTTTACTCCATCAGAGTGTTGAGTTGGAAGTATGTTCCAACTCGGCATCGTGCCACCGCCCTCAATTTCAGGGACCGACAAATCCTCTGGGACATCAAAAAGTATCATGTCCACCACACCGTCATCGCAAGGCTCTCTACGGTGATGTTGCAACCGCGAACGGGAATGTACCTTCATAAATTGGCGCATCTCTAACCAAACAGATGGCAAGTCATCCTCTTCAGCAATACTATCAAATACAGTCATAATGTTGAGAGCGCTCTGACATATCACCTCCACTCCGACAGTAGACTCCATATGCTCCACTGCTGGAATTGTGTAGATCGTCTGCGAAGGCTTTGCCACATATGTGGAGGGTCGACTGCTGCCCGAGGAGGAAATGCCATGCGTCGGTCCCATGGCAGCTGGAATAGCGAACGCTGCTGCCCCTCTAAGCTGAGCAAACACTTCTCACGCCCCTCCTTTGCCACCAATGCTACCAACTCTTTGTTCCTCTTCCTCGTCTCCTTCTTCAACGTCTTTGCTTTGAGATTCTCCATCCTCAAAGCCTCCTTCTCCGCTGCCTTGAGCACTGCCTTCGTTGCCCTTTCCACAGCCTTTGCACGATCTTTCCCCAAGAGAGAAGCGTCAACTGGCTCAACCATTGCAAAGACAGAAGAGGGAAGCATGTCGCCATCTCCACCGGTGGCTAGGGTGTCACAATCCCTTCGAAGCTGAAGCTCTTCACCCGGAGTAGGATTGGAATTCTTCAATTCCAAGTACCAAGGGCACTGCACCAAGTGATGACGAGAGAAGCGTTGCTTCTGCTGCTCGCTGAAGCTGCAGTCTAGTGAAGTAGGATCCGTCCACTTCTTGAAGCGGATGGGCATTTGACTCGATAGCAAGACTCCTTTAGCGACGAGCTCCCTCCAGAAGTACCGAAGCACCACCCGCTTCATGGTCTTCTCACATCCCTCCTGCTTTAGAAACTCCTTCGACTTTGAGAAGACAACTTTCCTCCCAAGGTGGTCTTTGAATGCCTTCGCCCACAGCATGATGCTCCAGGCCTCCATCCAAGAACCAATGTCTTGGATGGGATTAGGGAGCCCGTCATTCTTCAATACGACGTTGTCCTCTTCAACAAGCTCGAAGAACTTCTTTTCAATTTCCTCCTCCAACTATAACGTACAGTAGAATCTCTTAGACAAAATCACCATTAAATATGAAAAGTAAAATTCAATAGACAATAGGGATTTGAAAGAGTCACCCTAGCCCAGAAGGCAGCAGTATTGATCCATCCTCGGAGACTCGTGTCTGAAGCTGGGGATTTGGGGAAATTATACTCCGCCCTGTTGTCCTTTCTCATGTTCCACCATTTGCACCATCTTCCCTTGAACTTCCCAGCCACCTTGGCCGTGCAGAAGAGCTGGAGCTTCTCGAGTGTCATTTCTGGCTTAGTCTGGTAAATATTGAAATGACGCATCACCTGCAAAAGGGGCACATAGACTTGGACACAGTTCTGGTTCAACACTGAGTTAGTTTGAAACTAAATGAAAAATACAGAAACTGTCACCATCAAATATGGAATTCACATACTTCCTTAAAGAATTCCTCACCGTTTGTCGGATTTGCAATGGCCAACATATGTGTGAATGTAGTCTGACAAACAATCTTCTTCTTCTGGACAACATCGGTGCAGAGTCTCACCAACTCTGCTCGACTTCCAACGTGATCAATACCAACGCATGTGACAAGGCTATCCTTGTAATTTTGTATGCACTCTTCCTGGGCAGCAATAATCTCCCGCTAGAAACCAACAATCGTCAGAAATAGATAAAGAACAGAAAATAATTTCTGAACTAGGCAACAACGGTAGTTGAATTTCAGTTGTGCCCTGACAAGCTTACCTCAAACATGAGCTTCTGAAATGCGTCATACGTCATGTGATGCCATTTTTTTGTTGCCCTCTTCCCCCACTCGTGCACGCTTGCTTCGTAATCGTCTTCGCTTATCAAGCCCTTCAACTACTCGAAGTCCAACAATCCAAAACGTTGGACCCTCTTTAGCTCATGTGATAAATGTTGCGTGACGTGATCGGCCCCTTTTTGCCTACAATACAAGAACCACCATGTAAATACATGCATGTACATAATCTTTTTGAACCACTGAATACAACTATGGCAATAATAACAATACAACACAGTAGAATTATTATTGACATAAAAGAGTTGGATTGCGTTTTACTTCTTGAGATCAGTCATAGCGTTGAGAAGAATATGGCGGTTTGCCAAACACGGCTCAAGAAAAACTGCCCTCACAGGTGAATGGAAGATGAAGTTTGGAGAGTGCATCTGGGATATCACCTCCATCCACGCAATATGGCGGTGGTTGCCATCCCAGACAAAAAAATACTTGTTAGAGAACGATTGCAACTTCGGGCGACTCTGCAACATTGTCTCGAACTTGCGATCCTCCTCTTGCCAAAGTGCAGACCAGTTGGCTCGCTCGGAAGGAAGCACGTCTTGTTCACTCAAAGAAAAACTCTTCACCGCTACATAGAAGCATGCAGATCCGGGTCGATATCCCTTTACGAACTCTGCCTTGAGTTTCTCTACATCACTCTTTAATGGGAGATGAACCTTTGTCATGGGTAGCATGCGGCATAGGAGAATGAGGAGCTCCTCGACTGAAAGGTAGAGAAACCTCTGTAGGACAGCTGACGTTGTCCCTCGAATAGACTTCCTCAACGCTTGCTCGGTCGATTCTATCATGGAGTCGGCCCCCATGTCATTCATTTCTTCCTCCACAGGTTGATTCACCGGGTCTAAACCATCACTACTAGATACGGCCCCCAGTTCATGATGTGCCGTCTGTAATTTGACAACACAAAAAGAAAACTTCAAATTAAAGTCACAAACAACCCAACCATCTCTCATCTCAAATGCACCAACTTACCTTATCGATGCTAATGCTCGCTCCACTCATGATGACTCCACCTTCAACACTCGTTGAGCGCTCCGGACTCAGCGGCGCCTGCAATCAACAAACATGATATTAGTGATAGCATGATGACATGATATATGTGATAGCATGATGACTAGACTAACTGAAATGCAAACCACACCAATGCGCAACAACCTGGCAGCAAAGTAGGGCAAGTCAAGGCATATATACGACGACCAACACACAAGCTTGAACAAGCCTAATCAAGGACTGGACAACAAACCAGGAGTAAAAAAAAACTTGGGGTGGCCCGAGGGACCCTCGGATCCGAGAGTCATCCCAGACGTGGAAAAAAATCTAAACTCACCTGAGCTCCACCTACAGGACCTCGAAGGCGAGCACGTTCCAAAGTGCACTCCCGAGCGACACCGATGTAAGATCAACCAGGCAACAAAGTCCTTCAAGTCGAGGCGGACATACGACGACCAACACACGAGCTTGAACAAGCTTAATTGAGAAAATTGTGAAGCAAACCAGGAGTAAAAAAAAACCTGGGGTGGTTTGAGGGACCCTTGGATCCGAGGGTCATCCCAGACGTAGAAAAAAAAACTAAATTCATTTGAGCTCCACCGACAGGACCTCAAAGGCGAGCACGTTCTAAAGTGCACTCCCGAGTGACACCCATGCAAGATCAACCAGGCAGCAGAGTCCTTCAAGTCGAGGCGGACATACGACGACCAATATACGAGCTTGAGCAAGCCTGATTGAGAAGTGTGGAGCAAACCAAGAATTAAAAAAAAAAACCTGGGGTGGCCTGAGGGACTCTCGGATTTGAGGGTCATCCTAGACGTGGAAAAAAAAACTAAACTCACATGAGCTCCACCGACAGGACCTCGAAGGCGAGCGGGTTCCAACATGCAATGTCGAGCAACACCGATGCTACCTCCAGGGAGCAGAGTCTTTCAAGTCGAGGCATACATAGGACGACCAACCCACAAGCTTGAACAAGCCTAATCAAGGACTGGACAACAAACGAGGGGTAAAAAAGAAAAACCTGGGGTGGCCCGAGGGACCCTCGGATTCTAGGGTCATCCCAGACGTGAAAAAAAAAACTAAACTCACTTGAGCTCCACCGACAAGACCTCGAAGGCGAGTAGGTTCCAAAGTGCACTCCCGAGCGCCACCGATGCAAGATCAACCAGGCAGCATAGTCCTTCAAGTCGAGGTGGACATACGACGACCAACACACGAGCTTGAGCAAGCCTGATCAAGGACTGGATAGCAAACCAGGAGTAAAAAAAAATAACCTGGGGTGGCCCAAGGGACCCTCGGATCCGAGGGTCATCCCAGAGATGCAAAAAATGATCAAATCTATCCACCTCAAGCTGGATGTCGGAGCCCCAATCGAGTATAAAACAAGTGCTCTCTCAACCGCGAGTACACCTATGTTGCGCGAAATCCTAGAAACGAACTCCGCTAATGAGAAAGTCTGCCCACACGCTCGGTAGATATCACTGAGACTAAGTTAAAGAGTACAAAAAATAGGGGTGGTCATCTGAGGGTGGTAGCTCACACGGGGTTTGCAGACGAGATGCCTCACACAGGGTTCACAGACGCGGCGCCTCTCACGAAGTCTCGCAGACGCGGCGCCTCACATGGAGTTCACAGACACAGACCCTCACACGGGGTTCACATCCACGACGAGGGAAAGTAGGGCTGCTGAAGATCGTTGGGTCGACCGTGAAGGTCGCTCGCGACCATCAAGTGGCTGGAGCGGAAGAGAAAGGGGATGAAAAATGCTCTGACTTGAGGAACCCTCCGCACTAAAGTGGGGATATCCTAGAGCTCTAAAAATGGCACGAAAAGAATCTACATGATCTCTGATGATGGAGCTTGCTCGAGCCTCTCCAAGTAGGTGCTCGGTCTCAACTCGGTCCTCATCTCCCTTACCCCTTTGCATCGAGCAATCCGATGCTCCGGATCCCTAATACTGACTCATCATATTAGCTTGTACAAAGTCCACTTCCACTCTCCCCTCACGTAATTCTTTAATAGGCCTGGTTAGCTGAACAACGTGGAAAAATAATTGTCCCTCAATCACACCATTCAACTCATTTGCATCATACAGTTTAGCAAAAAAAAGGAATCACCAATCAAAGAATACCTGAACGCTAGATCTAGATGAAGAAGCTCCTTTGTGGATAGTAGTACTATCCCTAAGTTTGGCAGTTGGTACTGCTTTGTCTACTATTGTATTCTGCGAAGCTAATATTGTTTGCTGCTCTCGACGTTTCTTCTGAGCGCGTACTTGCTTAGGATTTGAAAACTTAGTAGCTCTTCTCTTTTGTTTAGCGTTCTTAGTCATCCTCAGCACTCAATCCTTAACAGTCCCCTCCACTCCCTAAACACCACAACCTCGCAGACAAAATCACAAACATGTTGTCACAATTTATAGGACGACTAGCGTGCAATATATAACCCATAATGCTACCTAGAATATGGAGGGGAGATTTATTTCACTAAAATATCGCATCTTGACAGGTTTTAATTTGAATGGAAACAACACTGTAGTCTCTATTAAAGTCCTTAACCATATATATTCCTCCCTTCGGCGCATTGTCCAAATTCAAATATGAAATAGTGCATCACTATTAAAAAACAACGGCAAACAAGTAAGAATAGCAATGGGCAACCGTATAGCTTCTAAGGGACCCGATTATAATACTATATATTAAAAAATGTATAGAGTTATATAGCTTGATTTCCATTGTTTTTTGTCGTATCCATCCATGAGCCAAACAAATGGCTGCATGAGGATCGTTCTCATACTACACTATAAGAAACCCGTGTTTTTTGTGACAGGGCAACTAACGTGCAATTATGTTTTGTGCAGCATCCGGCACGTCAACGTTGACATCCAAAAAAATCAGTTATAATTGACATGCGAAAAACATGCCAAAATCTAAAAAAATAGGCCTACGTTTTTTAAAACGTCACAAAAACTTGGGGGTTGAAGGTGTTAAAAATCTGCCATGTGGCTGCCACGTCGCGTCCACGTCATCGCCACATGGATGGGCAGTGCCACATCCCTAACTTTTTCATCCGGGCCCCTGGTAATGTGGCCCATGATGTGGCGCATGACGTGGCATACGATTGTGACTAGGCTTGCATACGTGGACCCGCCATTTTATGACGTGGCACCTTTAAAATATGACGTGTCACTTTTAAAAATATGACGTGGCATGTCCAATAAGCATAGTTTAATGCAATAATTAATTGTGGACAGTGTAAATTGGGATGTCATTTCTAACACGGTATGTTTTTTGTGACGTTCGTTGTGACGTTTTCTGTGACGTTCGTTGAGATGGAGGTCACCAAAAGCAAGCACCAAGTCAGCAAAAGCAAGTGCCATGTCACCAAAAAGAAGCGCCATGTCATCAAAAAGTACCGTATCACTTTAAGTTTTAAGGGTAATTCAAATTCATCCAAATAGATGGATGAAAGTGAATCACTCTTGATTCAAGTGTGATGAGATAGGAGAGAAGACCTATATATATACAATGGGATGCACAAGTGGTGACAATCCATATGGAATTTTTGGATTTGTCATGGTGTTAGCATAAACATTAAAATGTCACAGTAGACGTCCATCCAGACGTCTGTTCCAACATCCTCTTTGCCTACGTGGCAACTGATTTCAACCTTGCCTACGTGGCACAAACATTTAAAAAAGAATCCAATTTCTACCTTGCCTACGTGGCTCAAACATGTTTTTTGTGATGTCAGTAAGGACATCCACGTTTTTTGTGATGTCAGTAACGACATCCACGTTTTTATTTTTGTAGGGGTCAGCCCATCTCCACTGTGTTTTAACCGTTGGGCAGTGTTTTACGGGAGGTTGCAGTAACAATCTCGAAGTTACTGACAGCGAAGCTGAAACCCCCCTGCCGACGTGGCATTGTCACCTTTCTGAGGACGTTGTCTAAAACATGACTATGTTCACTAGGACGTCCCGCAAAACAAATACGTTTATGCTAACATCTCTGCGTTTTTCCGCTAATTTTTCCATGTTTGGTGCAACATCCACCAGAATCCGAGAGCCCAAGGCTCGGCCCGTTCGCAAAAACATGTTTTGAAAAACACACTTGATCACAGCTAACGTCACAAAAATCACGGGTTTCTTATAGTGCTATGAATACATTATCGCGCCGCAAAATGGCTTCTTGGACCATCTTACTTGAATGTGGACGCAATGAGTTATCCGTCTCTATATGCAACCTCAGGCCATCTCTTAGTTGCTAAACCATCTTTGAGAGTCCTTGAACATGGCGTCACTTTCTTCGTTCCGAGGGGGCATCCCTTTTCTCATGCCCGTTGATGATCGTGGCACTGTCATTGTCCCAGAGTCTTTGCTCTGTCTTCGTTTCGTATTTAGGAGTGGAACGGTTCTAGTCGAACAAGAAGTATTTGATAGTACGGGATTCACACGCAGTCCATTTATCAAGTGAAAGATCATGATGCGGTAGGATATGTGTGGAATTTAAGTTCTCGTTCGTTCAAAGTGTACGGTGTCTTAGATGCTCAGATGTCTGGTCATGCTTCTACTGCCGTCAGGACTTCTTTAGACGATTTCGGAGATACAATACTCCTGCCTGGATTGGGCACGAGCTCTCTCCCGATCCTCTATACTCTTAGCGACACAGACAAAGAAGATGTCACTGATCCCAACCTTGGTAACTCGCGCAATCTCATCAATTGTCACAAGTCATTTCTTCCCAATATGACTATTTCACCTGTGTCTAGGTCCAATACATCGCAATTTGTTTCTGTAGGGAAGCCACCAATCGATCCTACCTCCAGAAGGATACGAAGTATTCTTTTGCAAGTGCGTAAAACAGGTCTTAGGAAGGGGTCCACGTCAGAGTTGTCACAAATTGATGTGGATAGTCTAGATTTTAAAAGAGTGAAGTATTTGCCTCCTGATTACAATGGAGACCAGATATTTGAACTACCACCCCAAGGGTATCCCCCCACAATTTGGAGGAGGCCTTGATGGGATGAGTAAGCAATATGATGGTCACGCCTGGTACAGAACGATGACTACAAACATCAAGAACGACTTCGGCCTCACATACCGGAAGTCAACGTGTACCGGATATCTTCAGTGTCTCAACGGTAGTTGTAACTATAAATGCAGAAATGAAGGTCGCTCGAATCAAACTGAGTGGAGCGGTTTCGCCCTCACCTCGTTTTCCGTCAACGGAGCACCTTCCGAGAAGTCAACACTCGCATGTAAGCTTTGCCGGACTCCTCCTATTTGTATATCTCTTTGTGATGCTCGTATCTACTACGTGACATCAACCGATCCGTCACGCACTCATGTGGCCATTCATCTTGGACATCATGATCATCCCATCTTGAAAGGCGTCAATCAATGCGTGATGGACGTCGTGCACGACTGTGTTGCCAAAGAAGTCCAGCGCACACCGAAGGCCACGAACTCAACAATCATAATGGCAGCGAGCAAGAACTTTCTTTCGGACTACTTGATTCGTCCAACGTCCAAGTCATCTAATTTGGAAGGAGCTTCTATGGACGTAGTCCTTGATCAATTCGGGACACTTTCATCTCCAAATATTAGAAACCTTGTGTCAACTTGCAAGAGGTTCTACAGTGGTGGAAAGGGAGTGATGGACAACATCATGGCCCTGAACGAGTCATCCAAGTTTGTGATCATCCACAAGAACAAGTTCCCCGGTCAATCCAAAGGTAAAGTCTTTGTCTTCAAGATGTGAGTCGATCGAGCAGGTAGTGGTGTAGATCTCGTGAAGCGCATGCAACCAGGGAATGACCTACAGGATTGCTGGTTGATGTTTCAACATGTCAAGCGGGTCAAGGATTGGACTACCATGGCATGTCATGTATATGATAGTAAATATTGTCAAGTCATGACAATTGCCATGTGCAATATGCAATCCGAGGATGCCAATGCCCAGCAGCTGTTCTGGGAGAATTTGAATGATACAATGAAGAACCACCGACTGGAGGCAACGAACTTCAAGGGCTTCATGGCGGACAGTGCTGGGGCGAACTGGCACGCAGTCCGTCGAGTTTACGGCAACAGCGACAAAGACAAGCCAGTGGAAAGCAGGGACCGCACTTGTTTATTCCATTGGACCAAAGGTCTCCAGCGAGCCACCGCTCGGAACATACTCGCCGGCTTCCAAGACAAGCATATTGCCCTCTGCAAGATTTGGAAGAATGCACAGTATCAAGAGGAGGCCGAAGCGCAGTGCAATGTAATAAGAGGATGGTGGGTGTCCTCTGGTGCCACTACCAAAGTCGGACAACGAGTTCTCGAGGATTGGATGGCGTTTTGGCACTTTTGGTATTCACAATGGGGCGGTGCAATGCAACTTGTAAGTAGTCTCTGGTTTTCAACTTCATGTATTTCGCTCCAGTACACCTCTTGTTCTTGCGCTTTTAAATCGTATCATGTCAATCATTGACTCCTGCTAGGATCTGAGAGAGCGGACATGCCTTCATGTTTCAAGCATCTGGAATCTCGATGACATGCTTGTACGCTGCAACTGTAGACGATCTCATCCGTGTTTTCATGCAGATAACTTCCTATCGTGCATGGTTGAATGGTGGAACATCTGGTACAAGATCGGATAAAGGCACACTTCGGCTGCGTTCTACTCAACGTTCAGGTGATCCTAAACTCATTGCTGAGGCTGTTAGGAACTTTCCAAATGCTGCAGATCTACTAACCCGAACGGGCGGCCTAGAAGGTTCAGAGATTTTTGGATCTAAGAAGCGCAAGCTTGATTTGCCCCTAGGGTCCGAATATGATTCCCACCGTTCCGATACGATAAACTACTCTATTCCACGAGATGGGACGAGGGTGACTCGGGCACGTATTGAGGAGTCACTTAGCGGTCACGATTCTGGAGTTTAGCACACAACATTCGTTTTTAAGTCGGATTGTGATCCATTGAAGTGGCACATTGCTCGCCTTCCCAAAAAGTCCGCTCGAAGATGCCAAATATTGCAAGCTCATAGAGGTGAGCAGTGCAACGCTAGAGTACAACGTGGAAGTCATGGAACTCCAGCCCCAACATATGCTGGTTAGAAGAAGGATTACAGGAGTCCACGGAATGTTGAAGTGGAGTTCTGGTTTTGTCCTGATAACATTGGCCGCCGTGTGAAGGGGTCAAAGCGGTCATTTGTACTGGATTGGCCAGTAGTTCCGATGACGTGGCCTGTGAAGTTTGGCACAAACCTAACAGTGCAGGAGGTATTGGCGTTAGATGAAGCTGGTTTTGAATTGCAGCAACGTGGTATTCTTTCACTGCAGAGACAATTCCAAGTGTCTATGGACATGCCCTTTCCCCGTTCCCACTTCCCGGTTCCCTTGAATCCGGATTCATCCCACACCTTTTGGCATGGCTATGTGATCCGTAGAGGCTCGGACGTTCCCACGATTGAGCGACGCAACAAGTGGTCAAGCGCTACTCTTATGAATAACTGCTACGTTTGGAACGTCGTTGCCATACCATACCAAGGTTGGGGTATGTGTTATTACCCTTGACACAGGATAAGAAAAGTCCTATTGCATCACCTTTACGGACCTCCAGGGGTGTTCTTGCCCTGATTTCTTGAAAATGCAATCGGAGGCATTGGGAAAGAAGGGGTAGTGGAAGTATTGCAAGCATGTGTACTACATCCTACGTTACCTATGTAAGATGGATTACAAGGTGGACGTATTCATGCACGCTCCCAGCTATAGCTTCAACGAAGTGATGCGCATCCTTGAACTTGCCAACATTGCAAAACAGGCATAAGTAACTCACAGTTCTCCGAAAGATCAGACGTCGTGATTTGGTCTTAAGTAGCATTTTAGGAAACGTACGGATTTCAAATTATACATTTGAATTGGGGAGTAAACTCCAGAATTCAAAATATACAAGACTTAGCTATTGGGCTAAGTAATAAATTATCATACTCTTAACACCAGAAATCAGAAATATTATCACAATGTGGAGTGACCACGGTTATAGGTTACTTACTTAATTTAGTATATTGCATCAAACTTAGTGTGCAACTTTTGCATTTCTGCGGATTTTTCCTTGAATTTCACATTTCCAAAATAAAAAAATTTAAAAAAATTTAGAGTATTTTAGGCTCGCTGCTCACCGCTCACAAGATAGCGTCGCTGAATTTTTGCTAATGACATGTCATTTAGTTATGAATTTTCAAAGTGTGCTCCCATCTTTAGCCAGTGGCCACAATAAGTACCCACAAAAGCGCCAACCAAAAGAAAGGGATCTTGACTAATAGCACACTGCCATTTGGAGTTGAATGGATGGTCATAGGATGGATATACCCGAATTTAACAGGTGTCGATTATGGACTTTGGTTGGTTAACAAAAAGGTCACTGTAGTACAGTTTGCCACTTTTTGGTATACATAATGGTCATCTCACACCATCTTTCTAGTACACGGTTCATTGAACATGATGTGGATTTATTATTGACGTGGATCACCTACACTGATTTACATCAAACACATGCATGTCAGGGTTCTGATTGGGCATTCGTTTCCAAGCAAGTGTGTGTCAGTCAATGATAGCTTGAAAATTTCCAATCAGTATTGAATCTCGAACTACTATGGTCCACACTACATTTTGAGAACGGTGTACACCGTTCTCTGTATGTAGTATGGACTAGGATATTTCAAGAATCTACACTAACTGGAATTTTCAAGCAATAATTGACTGACACACACTTGCTTGGAAACAAATGCCCAATTAGAACCTGACATGCATGTGCTTGATGTAAATTGGTGTAGGTGAATGACGTCAATAATGAATCCACACTATATTCAGAAAACGGTGTACACCGTTCTCTGAATGTGGTATGGACTAGAGTATTTCAAAAATCTACACTAACTCAAATTTTCAAGCAATCATTGACTGACCTACACTTGCTTGGAAACGAATGCCCAATCAGAACCTGACATACATGTGCTTGATGTAAATTGGTGTAGGTGAGCAACGTCAATAATGAATCCACACTATATTCAGTGAACGATGTAGAGTATGTATCACAAACACTAAAAATAAAGTTGAAAGAGTTGAAAAAGTAAAGAAAAGTAAAAGTAAAAGACTCGAGGGGTGAATGATCTGGAAGAGGAGGCGAGCCTGGGAAAGGAAGTGCGAAGGAGCACGGAGCGCAGTTTACCAGGCACCACGGAATAGGCGCGGCTTGTCACCAAACTTACGTGCCGCTAAACTTGTCGCGACTTGTCGCTAAACTTACTCGGAGTGGCAGCGACGCACTGACTGATTGATTTCATTATTCTAAGCGCGCGGGCGGGCGAGCGAGGGAGCGAGCGAGAACGCGACTGCGCAGGCTCTACAGTAGTAGCAAAGTGGGGGCGGACACTTCATCGCCGTAGGTGGGTTGGAAGGAAGGAAGGATGCAGTCGCGTTGTCGTCTTCGTCGCTTGCCTTCGTCGTCGTCGTTGTCCACTCTCGTCGCCTGACAGCAGGTGACGAGTGAGCGAGCATGGAGCACACAAGAGAAGAGGCCAGGCGGAGAGCTCAGTCGTGCGCTAGGAGCTGCTGCTGCTGCTGCTGCTGCTGTGAATGAACCTCCTCCATCGCCATAGCCAGCCAGCAGCCCCCGTCTCCACCCTCGCCCCAACGCAGCAGCTTTGCTTGCTTCCCTCCTTGGGCGGGATACTCCTGGGGGTGGGCAGCACGCCATCCCGGACGAGAGCGGGCATGCTAGATGGAATACTATGCGCCAGCCAAAGGGGCGCCTTCCTCCTTTGCAGCCGGCCAGCAGCAGCAGCAGCTTGAGCCGGCGCAGCTGCTGGCCGCGTCGGCGGGAGTGCCATTCTACGACGACTGGCAGCGCCATGGCGTCGCGTCCAGCCCGCACCACCACCAGGGATCGCCGCCTGGGGGCGACTCGGCGTCGGAAGGTAGTGTCAAATTTGCGGTGGGGAGTGAGAGACGGGGTGGGGTGGGGTGTTGTCTGGGTGCGCAATTCGGCATCTGGGCGGGATGAGAGGGGGCGCAATTGGATCGGCGGCGAGGGATTTCCGTGCCGCGAGCTCCAATTGGGTCTCGTCGTGTCAGATTTCCGACGCAATACTTGAATTTTGTGTAGGGGGCTAGATCTTGTCCCTGGGGGTAGCTCCTCCACGTACAGCATTTAGTCGCGTCACGATTTTCACCAATTTTGCGTCAATTGTTTGCGTTTGCGTTTGTCAACATTGTGGGCGCAGGATTGCCAAGTGGCGGTCGTTTTGTTGGTGGAGATGCGTCATCGCCCATTGTGTAGGAATCAGGGGCACTGACTGACTTTGGTTGTGTGTGTGTGTGTGTGTTTTGTTGGGCGGCGCAGAGGCCGTGTGGCCGTCGATGGCGATGCAGGGGCCCGACTCCGGCATGGACGGCGGCCAGGGCCCGTACCCCGAGCGGCCGGGCGAGCCGGATTGTGTGTACTACATGCGCACGGGATTGTGCGGGTTCGGGATGACGTGCCGGTTTAATCACCCCCAGAATCGCAAACTGGTGCGCTTCCTGTGCAGAGACGGCGCGCAGACCTAATTGCTTATCGCGATTGCAATAGCACTGTTAACCTTGTCGGTAATGTGGCGTTGGCTGTGATGCAGGCAGCCGCAGTTGCTCGGGGCAAGGGCGAGTATCCGGAACGGGTGGGCCAGCCAGAGTGCCAGGTCAGTCAGTCTCCGAGAGCCATCAATGAATTCCGTTTCCGATCGATTCTAGTGTTGGAATGTGAGCCTGGTGGTCATTAACAGCGGTGTTGGTGAGAGTGTGTTCAGTATTATTTGAAGACTGGCACCTGCAAATTTGGAGCGACGTGCAAATACCATCACCCGAGAGAGAAAGCCGGATCGACAGGCCGTGTACATTTGAATGTGTTAGGTCTTCCATTGAGACAGGTGATTTGTGCATTCAGTCTCTCGCTGATCTGTGCTCTTGCTGATCTTCATTCTGTATATGTCTAGGGCGAGGCGGTGTGGTTTGTGTAGGATAGGAGGTGTGTTCATAGAGGGGCGGGGCTGTGCTAAGAGTGGTCTTGCACTGTAGGGGGAGAAGGAGTGTGCGTATTACATGCGGACGGGGTCGTGCAAGTATGGAGTAACCTGTAAATTTCATCATCCGCAGCCTGCGGCGGTCGGGGCTCTGGTGTCGTTGCCGGGGCAGTTCGGGGGCGGCGCGGGCGGGCCGTCGTCCGCCGTGGCGCAGGCCCAAGCGTATCCGGCGGGAGTGCCGCAGTGGCCAGTGGCGAGGTCGCCGTATCTGCCTCCGCGGCTGCAAGGGCCCTCGAGCTATGGCCCAGTGATGCCGCTGCCCCAGGGGATCATGTCCATGCCCGGCTGGAACACATACCAAGTAAGTGGGGAATGGAACATGCTGCTGCGTCTTGGTTGCGCTTCACTGCTAGGTTAGGGCAACAGGAGTTCACTGTGGAGACTTGACACGCCACTTGCGCTCGACCTATCTGCGTCCAGTGGTCTCGCGTTTGTCATGATGGATTCGAAGAGTAGTAGTTTCTGAAAAGCTTGCAGTATCATCTGGAATTTGGAAATTGGCGTCGTTGGAGTTGACAGCGTTGTTGCTGGAATTAATTTCTTGATGCGTTTTCATCTCGACGAGTTCTCGTTGTTGCTTGCAGCACTAGAATTGTTGTGTGAAATACTGAAGCATAGGTGACCAGGCTTGTTAGCCTGAGACCGAGGGACCCATCCTCGCAGATTTCAGTTTGCCTTTTCTGTGTCTTTGGACTGAATTCGCTTTAGTAGTTGACTGGTTTTCTACTTAGTACTGGGGAGGTTTTCTGCATTGTCGTTCCCTTGTCCTGAAGGCAGTCTTGTTTGCTTTGCAGCAGGGTCCCGTTGGGCCGCCCGACGGGCAGCAGCATGGGGGCTACGTGTACGGAGGGTCGCCGCAGGGAGAGCAGATGCCGAGCTATGCGCCGTACATGCAGGGCTCGTCGGCGATGGGCGTGCCGGCCCACCAGGCGCAGTCGGTCGCGGGGCAGAAGGACACGGTGTTTCCGGAGCGACCCGGGCAGCCGGAGTGCCAGTACTACATGAAGACCGGCGACTGCAAGTTCGGCACGACGTGCAGATACCACCACCCTAAGGACCGCGCCACGCCTTCGCCGACGTGCCACTTGAGCCCCATCGGCCTCCCTCTGCGCCCTGTAAGTGTCCTCTCCTCTGTCCTCCCCGCGGTTCTGTCAGCATGTGTCTTTCTGGGAACAGGGGCTGACTGGTGCGGTGTGGATGCAGGGAGCTCCGCCATGCTCATTCTACACGCGGTATGGCATCTGCAAGTTCGGGCCGACGTGCAAATTCGACCACCCATTGGTGGGGGGATTGACATACAGCCCGTCGGCGTCGTCGCTGTCTGACATGCCTGTGGCGCCGTACCCGATCGGGTCGTCCCCGACTACTCTGGCGCCGTCGTCATCGTCGGAGGCGCAGGCGCTGGACGGGTCGCTGGAGGCGTATGGGGACGGCAGCATGAGCGGGCACCAGCGGATGAGAGGTGGTATGGATGCTGCAGGGAGTGGCAGCCCATCGGTTGGTGGAGCGGGCGGCGGACTGAACGATGGAAGTGGGCCGAGCCGAGCGGATAGTGGTGGGAAGAGTTAGGGGACTCCTGTCGTTGTCCAAGCTAAAGAATGATTCCTTCCTTGCTTGATGAATTGGTTTGGGACCCTGGCACACACCACATTCACGCCTGATTGGGTTGGGTCAAAGCCTTTGTATTTGGCCAGTGTGAAGTGACCAGTGTTAGCAAGTATTGATTGGGCTGTGCTTCTTGGGGTGACATGACTTGCAAGGCTGCTGATGCTGCAACCTGTAAATTGGTGCAAGGGATATGGCCATGTCCCTTCTGTCCATTTCTTTTCCCTTTGTGCTTTTTTTCTGTCCCGGATCTTGTGTTGATATCTCTCTCTCTTTTGTAGCTCGGCATTGACAGCTGTTCTGTCCAATTAAGGAAGAGTCAATTCTTTTTCCCTTGATTGGTAGGAAATTCAATGCCTCTGCGTTCCCTTGTAATGAGCGGAACTGCCCTGTAGGAGACTTTGTTCGCTTTTCTTTTCATTGTAGATTGCCTTGTTCAGGCTCCCGTTTGTTAGATTCATTGAAATAACTGCTCTCTGGCACTTTGGTGCATCTTTGGTGGTTGTGGATGTCCTAAGCCCTTGTCTCTGCCGCAACCAACCTGAGATGGCTGGCGCTTCCCTATCGTGCTCCCTATCCGGTATGTAATCAATTCTTCCCAGGATCTCTTTTCATTAGCTCTTGAAGTCTTTCTAAACTTGTTGAGAATGTTCTGGTTTTCTGTAGTAACAATCTGAATTGACGTAGGTGCAGAGTCGCAACAACTTGCACGTTCGTGTCGCCGACGTGTTTGTGTCCTGTTTGCAAATGACGACTTGGCTTTTTCCTCCCGACAGCAGCAGCTGAAACCAGGTTGCATTGGGATATGCAACTTCGGTTTAAGCAGTTGTGTTTGGCGGTGTGGTGCTTCATTGGGTGGTGCTTGCTGGAAACCCAGCAGCAGCAGCAGCAGCAGCAGATTACAAGGTTGTGGGCTGTTCCTTCACAGCAATTTGTGTGCGCACTGGTGTTAGTTTGTCTAGTGAGCACTGTGTATAGTTGTTTTTCAAGAGATCTGTTGTCAGGAGGATCTTTTAGATTCTTTCTTGTAGTGAACATCATCATTCTGTAGCCATGTAAAGTAATGGAAACCTCACTTTTCCCTTCTCAACTTTGCCCTTGAGTTGATGATATGACGTTTTTGCTGATTTTCCATGGAATATGACATTTAAGAAATGGAGCGCTCGGATCGACGTCATGGATAAGTGGATGACATCAGTTCTTGTGTATCATGTTATCATCAGAAGGTAACAGATGGAAGTTGTTATAGTTTGAGCCTATGATCCACTTGCGAGCTCACTTCCCAAACTGTGGTAAAGTGAGACGTGACTCAGCTCGGAAACCTTCCAAGTCAGAGGCCCCCAAAGGCAATGCTATTGGCAGGCTGAAAATGAATAATTCCTGGTAAAACAAGAATAATAATAATAAGGATATCACAAGGACTGCAATAAATATGCCGAGAGTAGACAGCTCGGTTTGCGGGGGGGGAGCGTGGTTGGTTGTTGTGGTTCATTTACGTGATGGACACATCATGGCTTTAAGAAGGCTTCCATGCTTTTCTTCCACCTGTAGACCCTTCCTCACGTCCCACCAGCCCCGCCGTGCATGTACTGGCTTCAAGCCAGATATTCTCAGGCTCCTTTGCCAGTACAACACACTCATCTCATGCCTGACCCACTAGTCTGGTGCACTGCCAAAGCACAGGGCCAACGCTCACTTCATTCACGCCGCTCACGGTGTTGGTGTAAAGCCTGATATGTGCAAAGTGAACTTCTAATACATCTCAGTACACCAACGAACTTAGGACACACAGGTCTATAAAGCTTCTCATTCGTAAAATGCACTACAGAAACCAACAAGGTTATTGACTGAAAAGGAGCAGAAGAGAAGCCTAAGATTTGTGACTTGAACAGCAACTAGAGAAACTCAGCACATACAAGTACAAGCACCACCTAAGATGACGACCATCATTCCCGTTTTCGTCCTGATGGGAGTAATGGATTTTAAACCCCAATAGTGGGCAGCCAAGCGATGAGCGGCTTTATTGACCAATTCAGGATTTATACACAAGGTTGGAGTTTGTACACTGATAAGTGCGTAAATGCAATAGACATGGTATCCGCTTCGGGCACCACAATTTTGTGCAGGTTCAACGTTGATGGTAGGAATTCATGATGGAATAATATTACTCCATCGCATTCAAATGTGTCATTCACATGAATACGCCTGCCTTTCTCGCCTGATTGACGCTTCCAAAACTCCTGGCACATGATCCCACTGCAATGCCTGGGACAAAGAAATCCGACGAAGGAAGGAGGAACTATACATTTGGGCACTTCGGCAGACTTCTTCTGCAGGAGAGATCTCAGGGACGACACTTCATAATGGACCTGCAATACAAACAAAAGGCTGCATCTTCAGTCTTTTCGAACTTGCAAAACTACGAGATTAAAGCAGTAGCCAAGCCACAACCACTTCAAACACATAACTTCCAAAACCCTGAGCAACAGTAACTCGACCGTAACAGGGTCCAGGTACTGCTTGAAACTACATTCATGTCCATTGAGTTTCCAGAACATAAGAACACACGTTACAGCATTGAATGTCGAAGTCTAATTATAAAAATTAAAAAGCTGCTCGCTCGCATGGGGCTATAGTAAAATATCTGGTCACTTCAGTCATGCAACAACAGCAAATTCAAACACCTAAAACAAGTGCCTGACAGACACCGGTAGCTAAGACTTTTCTACAGTACCACTACACGAGATCTGGATGCAGTGAATTTTTCAAATGGCAACCTGAGCTCTCATAAGCAATTATGTTTCCATTAGCAAATCTGGCAACCCGAGCTTGCCCGAAAATCATCACGCCACTGGAACCCTTCTCACTCAAAACTCACGACAAGAAAGGGGAAGTCTCACCTCCAACAGGAGCCGGGGCAGGCCATCCGCTGGGCATGATCATGGAGAACAGCTCCCCCTCGGTGGCGGGCTCAATTGCGGCAACAGCCGCGGCAGGCTCGTCCACCACGGGCTCCTCCGGCGGCATCCAGAACGACCTCTCCGGCATCAACGGCAGCCAGTCCGGCGTCGCCTTCTGGATCCGAAACTCGTGCAGCACCTGCTCTAACCTGTTGGCGCCGCTGCTGCTCCCCCCGACCTGCTCCCCCGCCGCCGAGTCTGACGAAGAATCCGTCGCACTCCCGTCGAACCACGGCTTCGTGCTCATGCTCGCCGGCGTCGCCGCCCGCATGTGCGCCGCTCGCAAGCAACACACCAATCCCCTCGCGCTCCCCGCCATCTTCATCCCCCTCTAACCCTAACCCCACCCCTCCCCACTAAACCCTCCCTCCCTCCCTCGCTCCCTCCTCGCTTCCACAACCACCTCCAAAGCCTCACACCTTCAACAAAAGGTCTCACACCACGTCGAAGAATTCAGTGCGAAAGGTCGTGCACCGCAAGCAAAGCAAGCGCAAAGCTCGCGGAGAAGCAAAATAAGAGCAAACAGAGACAGGTTTGTCTGTCAATTGGGAACTAGCTCGGACTGCCAACTTCCAAGGGTGTTGGACGAAATTCATCTCCATGTGGTCACCCGTAATAGATGAACTTCATCAGTATCCTTGGAATGTTGGATGAAATTCATCTTCGTACACGATGTGCAATGTTCAGTGCATTTGCGTGAGGTAGTGGATGAACTTCTTTCGTCCTGTTTTGATTATTTTCGTGGATGGAATTTATTATCCAGAGAAGGGAATAAAAGCAAAAATGGCAAATTACTTACTTTTGCTTTGGCAGGAATTGATTCTTCGGGCCTTTGGGGCCTAATGCAGTCTATTTAACCCTCAAAGGTCACATGGGGACCATATAAGGTGAGCCCCCCCCCCCCTAAAACCGACACGTTAAGGAATGTGCATATATGGAGAGAGAAAATAATTATACTATTATTTTTTAGTGATAGCGAATAGATTTGCAATTCCAACTCAAGCGGTTTCATATTTTTCCAATGAAAATTGAATTAGTTATGAATTTTCAAACTATGCAGCCATGTTTAGTGGGTGGCCAACAATTGGTACCCTCGTATCCAACGATCAAAAGTAAGGGTCTTGACTAATAGCAAACCTCCATTTGGAGTTGAGTTGGTGGTAATGGGATGGAAGAGGGTTGGATATATCCCAATTTTATAGGCCTGGCTATGGATTCTGGTTGGTTATGGGAGGCTTACCTTTTACGTTTATGTATTTTACTCCTGGGCCACTTCACACGGGGCTAAGTTGAGAGGCTGACCATCAAACTTTGAGCCCAAACAATGGCAAGAGGCCAAACTCTTGGGCTAAAATAATATATTAAATAATATAAATTGAACAAAGTTGATGGCCTCTCAAAAAAAAGTTTGGGTCGGCTAAAACCAGTGACCCAAGTTTGCACTTGAGAGGCCGTCGCTTTGGTGCCAAAACTCTCTAAAAGTGTTGCCATGTAGGTATAATGGATGGTGACGACCTTTGGACTTTGGCATGTGGTGTGAAGGCCGAGAGGCCAAACTTTGGCCATTCTCACAATCTCATTGGTGGAATTTTGACGGCCTTACCAAGGCTTGGTCTTGGTGTGAAGCAACCCTTAGAATACAAAAAATCTATTAAAATTTTGCAAGACATGAATCTTTGGATTGAAATTTCTTCAATTAACATCTTTCATTTGGAGGTCATTTCAATATCTGAACTTTATCATGTTCAAATACAACACCATACACATAGAATACATGACAATTTTGCAACTTCTCAAACATGTAGTAGGTGCAATGACTCATATTTTTTGACAATTTATATTCCAAGTGTCAATCTATACGGATTTTAACTTTGGACTTCGTTTACATCATGCAAATTAAGTATTGAACTTTTAAAAGTCCAAGTGTCCATGAAGGAGCTTTGAAAAAATAGGCAAGTTTTGTGTATTGTAAAGTTTGAGTGTGATTTTTTTTGGAAGGTACGAGTTTGTAAAGGATGAATAGGAGTGTGGTTTTTTATTTATTTATTTATTTATTTATTTTTAATTTAAATTTTTTTAAATTTTTTTTACGTGATGTAGGCAAGAGGGTTTAATTTTTGGCCATCTTGTTGACGTGAGATAAAGACACTTTTGGTACAAAAAAGACAAGGAGTATGTTTTTACCATGACTATGTACGTTTTGCAAAAACCTACAATTTAAACCCTAGGTCAATTAAAAAAAAAGACTAATATAAGTCCCACCTTCCCTCCTCTACCGAATGTAGTACGGAGGTCATACAATGGGATAATGAGTGGATAGACAAACTAATATTTGGTTAGTGATAATAGACAAGTTTTGGTGTTAGCACCTTGACCAAATCCACTAACTACTTGTCAAATCATATAAACATGTCACTCAACAATTTAATGGATGCATGTACATGACGAGGATGACAAGAACTAGGGCAATAGAGCTTTCTTCCTTTTTAATGAAAAAAATAGAACTCTTGAAAGTTGTTTTACTTTCATTTAAAAGTAGCTCACAATACAAGCATTATCTGGGGATCGAGCAAAATCTGGACCTAAGTGACGGCTGAGTTACTTCTCTGCTACATATGTCCAACTCTATGCACGGTCATAGGATCTGTACTTTGCTTCATTTAGGACTTCTTGTCAACATGTCTGGAGATACAAACCTTTACACACATAATTGACTGAGGGGCGGTTTACACTACGGACCAAGAACTTGTCCCATGACCCTCTTAAATCTGTGATTGGCTCCATCAACTCGTCCCGGGATGACTTGGGTTTACACTAGGAGGAAAAAAGAAAAGTGACCAAAGGAGTTGAGGTCCTCAAAAGGCCTAGAAATAGGCCTAATGGATAATGTTGCATGGTCCCCCGGAATTTGCGGCGAGAGAGGCTAAATGGGTTCTCTCGTTGCTGAAACGAGGGGACCATGGGCCTCAAATGCAGTTTTATTATTTTTTTAATCGTTTTTTTTTTTTTTTTTTTTTGGGGGGTAGGGGGCCCAACGTTACTGTAGATACAATGGCGGCCACCCTTTTTGTCTTTTTGGCTTGTTTTATTTTCTTTGTTATTTTAGGAAATACTGCCCTTTTTAGGCATTCATTAAAAAAATCAGCATGCCCACTTTTTAGTACATGGTCATTCCTCCCAGTCCAAGTTCGGTTTACACTTAGTGAGAGGCCCAAGGGCTTTAAAAATGACATTTTTATGAAGTGTGACCATGGAAGTGTGACCATGAAGTGTGACCATGGAATTAATCCATTTTCCTTGGTCACAGCTCTTGGTCTATAGTGTAAACCGCCCCTGAAGTTTGCTAGAGCACACTTGATGTGTTTTGAACACTTCACATGGTGATTTGGTGCAACTTGGTGAGCACGGAAGGAGCTAAGAGCATGGCCACCAGTGATCAATCCCGGTGGATCCCAAATAGTGGACATTGCGTCAGTTCACAAAAATGTAGGCAGGCTTGACCTACCGCTGCCCAGGGTCTGAGCTTGCCCGGTGGGAAGACGACAAATATATTAATGATGATATTCTATAAATAAATAAATAAGTGACCAATGGCCATGGACCGGGCGCTCCAGCCTTGCCCTTCACGCTCACAGTAGCGGAGTGTATGGGGGAAGGGTGGGAGGGCGCCTGGTGGATGGGCCCCGCCACTTTTTCCATCAATGCGCACCGGGACTGCATCCCGGTGGCCATGCTCTAATACGCCGTTGAACCAAACTATGTCTCAACAATATCAAGTTCAGAAATTTTGCACTTTATAGGTTTTGGCTATAGTTTGGTATTGCATGTTTGTGTAATTGTTTTTAAGCACATGTGAAAAGGATAACAACTGTGGGAAGACCTGAAGACACCTCGTCTACGTACTAACTTCAAACTTTGTGTTGGGGTTGTGCATGGGACAAGTGAGGGTCTCCACCTCATGAGCTTCTGCAACTTGCTCAAACTAGTGGATTCACTAAAACCTATTTTCTATAACTTTCGCTCACTACCTTGTATCTTTAGAGGATATATGTGTTGATTGAGTTGATGTTTGCGTTGCACTTGTGTGTTTGAAATGAAGATTTTATATGTTGAATTTTCTCAATTTCAATACAAGCTTTGAGAAACATGTATAGTCTCCGTCCCCGGTCTCACCGGTTTTTTCACTTATGGAGATGCTGCATACACCTTGGAATATAAGGTGTTGCAATTGCCGGTGTGGACTTTCTGACACCGGATTTTCAACCATCCGGTGTATTCTACTTGGCGAGTAGTATGATGGAGGGCAAGGTGTCCATGCTATTGTTGGAGGTGTAGCAGCTAGTGACGGCTCTATCCACCGAGGAGGATTTGGTGGCGATGTGGACCAAGTTGGCAGTGGAGGCTACTTCTGCATTTGAGGCCAACGCAACTTCCACACCTATGGAGCATGCCTCTCGAATTAGTCTTTGTTCTATGAAATGACTTATTTGTCCAAGGTTGCGATCCAATTGGCATGGGAGCGACGTAATGTGCGTCTAGGGGTGATACGTTTGGTGAATGACAACGGAGTCATGGTGGTTGGCCGAACAGACGGCAATCCCATTTGAGCTACTCCCTTGCGCGTTATGTTGGACTCCGGGGCTCAGCCATTGATAATTGACAAATAGCTAGTCCAGGATTTGGATCTAGGTGCTTCGGACCTCGAGCCTTGCCTATTTACGATTGTCACATCGTTTGGGGGCACGGAGAATGTCATAGACTACACCGGACATCCATCACAGTTGATGTTCGACGTGGGGTCTGATCCATTGTTCTCCCACGTATCTCTCCTGTGTGTTATGACTGGTGCCACTAACTACGACTTTTTGGTGGGTTAGCCTCACTCGATCTTGGGGTGGATAACTAGACAAAAGAGGTCTAGATTAGGCCTAGGTGGTCTGCAAGTGATGGCAAAAATGAGCTCATTCCGGTTGTGTTTGCAGCTAGCACGCTGAATTCTATGGCAAACGCTATGTTAGGGTACAATGCTTTCGCATCCAATTTGCCATGTGGTTCTACACTTTTGGAGGAGACATATGCTTTTATGTCGAGGTGTCGGAACACGGTTGTTGTGAGTGCATTCCCTTGAGCGTTTGAGTGCCAAAACACCCCAAGTAGTGACTCGTGTATCGTTCCTGGGATTCTAGTGAAGTTAGCTGGCTGAGAATGACCCGGTTATCATTTCTTTATATATTTCCTATTGTTCTCCTTATCGTGTCAAATCCATCCGGTTAACCACCCCTTCCGGTCAACCAAAAAGTCATTCCTTTCCTCTTGTTTTCGGTTATGGTTTCCGATCCAGGAATATCATTTTGACAAGTACCTGTAATCTAGCTCTAGTTTATCCTTGTGGTGTTAGCTATCGGAGGACACATCCTATCGGAAGAAGGATGGTGCTCAAAACTCTCTTCTTGTAAATTAGAGTGGCAAAAGAATCTACTTATCAACCCAATTACTTCATCAAGAAAACACAAACACTAGCACTAGGGTAATGCATACTTCCTCACAACTATAGGGAATGCCGCCGGACAGCCGATCACGCAAGAAGTACCCACCAACCCTTAGTATACTACAACGACAACTCCCCTCACAAATCCGGATCCGGTTACGGTTAATAACCTGGTACTCACCATCTAAGAACCCCAACCCATTCACGGCATCCTAAGGAAAATCGGATCTATAACCTCCCTTTCTACTACACTTCGGGCAACACAAAGGCAACTGATCTATTAGCTAATGGGTGCATCCACTTTTGGGTTACTTCGGTGCACACAAACTGAAGCTAGAAAAGATTAAAGATTGAAGACATTTACAAATACAGAATATGATAGCGCACTTCCTCACAGTTGTAGGGAACGTTGTCGGACAGCTAGTGCTTACTAATCCTTCCCTAATACTACGATGATGGAATTCGGATCCGGATACAATTATGGCCAAGGAAGGCCTCCAATCCATTCATAGAATCCTTGCGGGAAATCGGGTCCAGAATCTTCCAAGGCCTGAAGGACTATACAAGTTCACAAGACCTGAATGGCGTCGCAACCACCAACCAAATACTTTCCTCACGAGAGTCAAATCCAGGGCGACCCACAATGCACATTGTCTCTGTCCAAGCCCACGATGGCCACCTTACCATCCAAAATTGATCCTAATAGCTGTCTAGTCGTCTTTCTAATGAAAATCCGACTAGATCCGGAAATCTGAGGTCAGTTCCGGCCAAAGTTCCGGTCTCCAAGTGGCTCAACTAGGGCCCCAATTGATTCCAAAGTTTCCTAAATATTTCACTATAAAATTATTCAAGAGTTGTCTTTTTTGAAGGGGGAATAAAAGAGGAGGAAATGAAAAAAATAACACCATTGTTTGCCACAAGATGTTGACATAGACTAATAAATGTGATTGTTAATGGAATATGAGTTCTTTGTTTTGTTATGTGAAATTGTAGAATATAATAAATTGAAAATTTGTAAACTCATATCTATGATGTAAATCAAGTTCTAAGAATATATTTGAAGTAACATCCATAAATTCCAACAAAGGTAGCAAGTTATCACATTGCAATTCAATCTTGGTGATTGACCCACTATAAGACATTGAGATTGAACAAAATTTTCCTCTCTTTTATATTGGTCTAGCCTCATGGATGGTAGGAGAGAATTTTTTACTTGCTCTTGGAATTTTTATGGTTATGAAGCATGTTATTGTTTCAACTATGGCGGTTCATAAGGTCATCATACATTAGCACAATGCTTCAATTATGATGATGGACTTTATATTTAGGAGCAAGGAGAAGATATTATGGAAATTTGATTGGCCACGTTGATTTGCTTCACAATTTCTTCTTGGGTCATAGAGTGCGAAAATGTTCAAAGATCGTATTTGGGACAGTAGACCTACATTTTCATACTTGTGCAATTTTTTTGCACCCATTTTGAGCAAGAAAAATACACAATGGAGATGTTGCATTCCAGTAGAAGATAGAATTTCTTTGACCTTGCATCAATTGGATTCAAATGATGCTTTGCAAACACTTGCCGATTTGTATGGAATGTCAATACTAAGTACTTCGATCGTTGTTAGATAAACTTGTGAGGGAATTAAAGGGCTTTTGAGACCGTTGGTTTTCCAAGGACCTACATTACCTTGGATGAAGCAAATTTGTGCAGACTTTGAGAGTTTGCATGGAATTCCTTATATTCTTGGAGCAGCATATGGTAGCCTTATTCCAATTATTGCTCCAAGTATTGATCCTACTTCATATTATTGTAGAAAAGGATTTTATTTGGTATGATTGCAAGGTGTGGTGGAATGTCACTACAAATTTTGGGTTTATAACTTTGGTTGGGCTAGAAGTATACATAATTGGACATTATCTCAAAAATCAGAGATTGAAAAGAAAACCATGTCAAGAGTCTTTTTACCATATAAATGAATTGGAGATGATGTTATCCAATGCGCCTGTAAGCACCAAATTTTTTATTTGGATTCTCTTTTCTATTTGACAGTGTTAAAAAGTTTATTTTTAGATTGTTTTAGAAATTTTTTAAGGATAGTTATAGTTAATCCTTAGAAATTAGAAATGAGATTTTAGTAGACTCCTAGCCGCCACTCCTTAGAATCTGATTCAAATAGACATGGCGGCTGTACTCTTTGAAATCCAGATATGAAGAGGTGTCAATTTGACTTTGAGGACATAAGTAAAGATTTAAAAAGAAGGAAACACTACAACACATTAGAAAATAGAATATCTTGAATGTGTATGTCACTGGAGAGAGCTTGAGTGAATAGTTTGATTAAAGTGTAGAAATGTTATGAATTCTGGCTCATGTTCAAATTCAAGTTGATGTTGACCTGTTGTAATTACTTAAAGGAATACATTCTATCAATTCAACAATAGTGATTTCAATTTTGTTTTCAACAGAATGTAGAATGTCTCCAGTTTGTTGTTTTATTTCATAAAGTGTGGTTTGTAAATTAGTTTGTCATAATTTGTATTAGAATGAGTTATGTAAAGTCAAATTGACTTAGTTGTAAAGGGTTGTTTCTAGCCATCATGCATAGGTTGAGTCATGAGGAAATGAGTAACAGTCTACTGGACATGGAGTAAGCCAAAGAGCAGTATCAGTTGAAGGAGTTTTATGTCTAATTGAAGTAACATTTTTCTAGTATGGGAGAGTGCGTGAGCAGTGGTATTTTGTCAATTTGACGTACCTGATTGACAATCACTGTTTGTTGTCCTGGAAAGGAGAGTGAATTGCGCGTAGTAAATAACTGGTTAATAAAATACATTTTTTCTATTATCAATAGAAATATTATGGTATCCTGGATATGTGATACTGATTGAGAATTGTAGTGTAATTCTGAGAAAGAAAAACACAATGATGAGCGGACTTATTAATTGAATTATGAGATACATGTAGTAATAGAAGCTATGAATTAGCTTAGCTACCTAATTCATTTGTAATTCTTTATTACAAGGCTTTGGATAAATATACTAATTCTAAATTAAGAATATTGTGATGACAATGATTTAGATAGATTATGAATTATTAAAGATTAGGAGTATGAAGTGAGAGATGTTTCTTTAGGATTGATCACCCTTTTTAGTAACATTGAACATTAATATTTGTTTTAACATCCGGAGATGAATAGTGTGTCATTGTAGTATTTTAATCTAGAACTTTCTTGTAAGTCCATAAATGGTATCTATAATTGAGAATAAGTTGTATGAAAAGGAAGGAATAATAATAAGTTAAAATAGGCACTCGTGATGGAGTGATGGAGATGTCTTGGAAACGACATGCGGGAGTTTGCTTGAGATAAGTAAACTTCTTAGTTGAATTTCGTGCAAGTAGGTAGGCTTTGGTTTATATAAATTTAAGATTAATAAATGAATGGCATACATATGATGGCTATTGTCTATTTGAATAACATTACTGTCGATTTGACCCAGGCTATAACCGCCTGAGGATGTCATGCCTCGGTTATTGTCAAATTGAATCACCCTTATTCCTTATAAAGATAAATGGTAAAAAGAGTGATTTATACTTGGGTTTTGTTTGAGAGAATACCTTGGAACATTAATTTAAAGAATTATCTTCTTTGTAATTTACAAGTGACCATTAATTACACGAAAAATGCTAAACGAAAAGACCTTTCCTCAAACCAATTTTATTATGTAGCTTGGAGTTAGATAGACAAATCTAAATTTTTACTCTATAGCGGCCATGGTTCTACTTACCTTTCAAGGGAGAAAAGGCGGGTTTATCAAGAAAAAAGGCTCATTGGAATTTTATTCAATCCAATACTAGAATGGTTGTTGAACGTGCTCTTAGCATTTTGAAGGGAAGATGGACGATATTATTGAAGAGAACTGATATGCGGCTTTGAAACATTCCGGATATTGTTGCAGCTTGCTTATATCTCCACAATCCACATTATATATGGAGAGAAATTTGATTTGGATTGGGCAAAGACCGCTGAAGAAGAAATAAAAAAGGCTAAAGTACAATCATTTGGTGCATTGAAGAATGCAGATATTATGTTCCATGCACTTGAAGCAAACATACTTAAAATGAAAGTCAGACAAAAACAAGTGGTGCAAGTAGAATTCAATGATCTTGTGGAAAATGGTACAACAAACTTTGAGGACATTGATATATAGGAGATGAAACAAAACTACATTGTGACAAAAGGATCAAAGCCATGTTACAAGAAGCTACTCGCACTCACATGATGTTGGCAAAAGGTAATTATATGGACCATCTTCCAATAAAACAACGATAACATTTCATGTGGGCTCTAATTATAACGTAGAAGAAAACCAGAGCTTAATAATGAGACGATCCATTTGGTGATCTACCCTTTCTAAAATTTGTTGGTTCTTTTGAAATGCTCCAACAATGCTCCAACGTTGCCTACCATTTTTCCAAAATAAAGTAGAGCTTGATCTTGGAATTTGGCCTTTCTTGAAGGTGGTAAGATTTAGGTTGGGAAGCATGTTCATGTGATAAATCTTGAGATTCATGATGAGCTACATCTTCACTATCATCTTGTATACCACCATCTATATTTTCCATTGTAATTGCACTCACATGTTTCATAACAGATCCTGCTTGATGTCACCTTTGACCTAAGGAATCATAGAACTTACATTCATGTATGTGATTCCGCGAGATTGAATTAGCAAGTCTGTCTTATTTGAAAGACTTGAAAATGGTCTCAAACTTCTTTCGACATGCTTCAAAAGTGCAGGAAAATCTAGGAATTGTAGCAAGCATTCTTACTTGAAGTCAAATTCATGAATCCACACCAACAAAAAATGTAGCATGTTGTTAAAAAAATAATTGTTTCTATATGTTAATGCATATAGAAATGCTAAAAAAAATGCCTAAACCTTTGCAAATGACTTTGAAAATTGCAAGCAACACTTACATAAGTAAAGAATGAAAATTAGCATAGTAAAGAATTCAAAATTAAACACATATATGATTAAAATATATTTTAGTAGCTTAATTATGATAGGACTATCTTATGTTAAAACATTTATGATGTCATGGAAGTTGTAGTCATAGAAATGGACATTGGCAAATCAATACAAAATTACATGCACTAATATGGTTTCCAAAAATTCAATACTATTCATAATCATTTTTTTTAAAATTCAAAAAGCTAGAAGACATATCAAAATTTTCCAACAAGTTTTAGTGAATTTAAACACTAGATGTAAAAGTTGTAGGTCTTCAGCATGGAGAGCAATCTAAATTGCTAACAAAAGAAATTTTATCCACATTGAATAAAGAGCATACCTTACTTTTTGGCATTCCTCTCAAACTCTGCGTGCATCTCACTTTGAATTGCAATAAGTTATTCAACGTCACTATCTGGCCAATTCTTCTTCTTCTTCTCCTCCATGTCTTCTACTTCAACCTTCACTTTTTAGGCTCTCTTCTTGGCTGGAGTCTTCTTCTTCGTAGGTCCACCTCTTCCCTCCTTTGTCGATTCAACAATTTGACAATCTTGATGTTCCTCTATTTCCTTCCCTCCAACATCCAAATTGTTCATACACGATTCACTTTCTTCAATCAAGGCACTACTGGTTGAAGAAGGATGTTGAATGGAGGACATGAAGGGCCAAGACACTTTCGCTTCCCACATACTTTTCTTCTTGGCTCCAAGTGAACAAAGTTGCGAGAAACTAGCCATCTTCATGGAGAAAAAGTAACAAATATTGAATTTCTTCCTGAATCACAAGCACCACAATCATGTTACTGGAAATTCAAAAACAATTTGAAAATCAATGGTAATAAATTTGTGTATGCAAAAAAAATGAAATAGAATCCTATGCAAAAAAATGAAGTAAAATCCAATGCAAAATACATTTAGACTATAGAAAATGACGTTCAACCTCAAAAGCACAATACGAACCAAAATACAAGAACCTCAATGGCAAGAAAAGTTGCAAGAAATCCATGTAAGGCTAAACCTCCTTGTACTAAATTGTTGATCAGTCACTGAAAACTTTTTGAACTAGTTTCAAATTTGTACGAAAAAAACCAAACAAAAATGCAAAACTTTTCCAATAAAAATTATTGAAAATGGACCTTGCATGAGGAAGATACAAGACGCCAAAGTTGTAGCCTTCAAAAGTTACTTTGAAACATTTATGGCTGAACCTCCTTGTACTAAAATGCAAGTCAGTCACTCAAAGCTTATTGAATTGGTTTGAAATTTGTACCACAAAAACTAGACAAAAATGCTCAAATTTTCCACCAATTTTTTTGAGAATGCGTCTACCATGAGGAAGATACAAGATGCCGAAGTTGGATTCTTCAAAAGTTACTCCAAAACATCTATGGCTGAACGTCCTTGTACTGTACTAAAATGCAAATCAGTCACTTAAAACTTATTGAATTGGTTTAGAATTTGAACTACAAAAACTAGACAAGGATGCGCAACTTTCTCAACAAGTTTTTATGAAAATGGATACTCAAGGAAGAAGAAGCAAGAAGTCAAATTTCAACATAATCCAAAACAATCTGATTTTTTGCAAGCATCAAAATGACTATCAATGCATACAGATTCGGAAACTCACCAAGAGCATTTTGAAAAACAAAGACATGCGGAAAGTAATGCAAAGCAAAAGAGAAACACCTCTCATGGTAGTGCAAATTGTAACAAGAAAGCTCTAACAATTGTGCGATTTCTACGGAAAAAAATAATATTTTAATGAAAGTTGCTCTTCTCCGGTGGCGAGTTTCTTATCCGGGGGTTGAGGTCGGACAAGAAACTAAACCACCAAAAAAAAACTCTTATAAAAAGTGTTGCCACATAGGCGGCCATGTCATTGTTTCATCCATGCTTGAAGTTCTCCACCGGACAAGTCTTGGCCGTAGTCTAAATTCAATCCAGTGAAGAACAAATTTTACTCCAATCATATTACGCCATTTTCCTATAATTCTTGACTGGTGCACTTCTCCACCATAGTCTAAAGCAGCCTTAAGTGTAATTTTAGAATATAAATATTTCTATGGACACAAAAATTAAGAATTGTAGAACAATTTTTTAGAGAAATATAACCATGATTTTTAGAAGTTGATAACATTATACTTAGGTGATGCATATGACTTATTATTAAATACATGTACGACATTTGAAAAAAAAATCTTTATAATTTGGTTATTTTTTAGGTTGACTAGTCATGTCCCATAGAACTCAATTAAGTCTATATATATATATATATATATATATATATATATATATATATATATTTCATTGAATATATATATATATATATATACATACTAGTGGAAGTGTCGTTGTAATCGACCGGCCGAGGGCAATCTTGAGTTAACAAATGTACGTAGATGAAAACTTTAAATTTTGGATCAGAAACTGCCTGCAATGTATGGAGAAAAGAAAACCAACGTTCTCCGTAATCAAAGGAAGCTGTGGTAGCAATGTACAATTCATCTAGTGCCATTATGTAATCCATATGATGCATATAGATTGTGGAGAAGCATTATGGGTGTATATATCATTTAATATATATCTATTATTTACTTTAGATACCCCGTAGTTTCATCCAATTTTATTCTATAGTTAGACTTCATTATTTCTGAATTGTATATATAGCACTTATTTTAAATATTTGGTGCATAATATTATTTTAAAAAATAATTATTATATCATATCCAAATTCTAATAAAATGGCACATTCAACATATTCCTCTAAAGGGCACATATGGAGGATTCCTTGAAAGGGCACATCCAAAGAACAAAGTGATTCCTGCAAAAAGCTTTGTTATCCGGAAATATACCAAGAACCGGTAGATGATAGTTGTTGTTGTGGAACCGACGGATTTTCTAGATAGATTGTTTCTTGTTATATATATAATAGAAAACAATTTGTCATGTGTATCTCGAACATCCGCTGGTTCTACGCGCTAGATAGTTTTCATGTGATTGTTCCAAGGTGACATCCTATAGAACACAACCTTTTGAAGGAATCACTTTGTCTTTTGAACATTGTGACTTTTAAATCAAATGTGCCCTTTGGAAGAATCATTTATATGAGCCCTTTCATTAATATCAAATTAGGTGATATCCGGATGAACTTTTTGGACAAAAACCTAAGTATTTTGATGACCCTACAAAGTATACTACTCTAGATATATAGTGTAAATAACGGATATTTAAAATGATTGGTGGCTATTTATAGCACATGATGGGTATATAATCCCCCTCTTGCTATTCCAAAAATTGATTTTTTTCTGATCACACACCAAAATTTGATCATAAGAAGGGAAGATGGTGTACAAAAAGAAAGAGATGTAGCTTCACTGCCACGACTTTGCTTTGTGATGTGCCCCTACTTATGTTGTTTTGGGTGAAATATTAGTGCATTGAATAACTTGCAAAAGAAAAATGAGTCTCAACAAAATGAGGCATATCGTACACAAAAATGAGGCAAAAAAGAAGTGACACTCTTTTTTCTTTAACTTGATTTTCCAATGACTCTTTGATTCTTCAATTCTCCCTTTGCCCGTTGGTTATGACGGGGTTTCCACCTGTATATATATATTACAAAATAATACTCAATTTCAATTCCTAATACAGGCAATCCTATATTTTAGTGTATAATTCCATTAGAAAAAAATAAGAATGTAAGCTACTAATAAATAATAAGACATATTTTGTATGATAAATAATATTTTACATGACATCTAGTACATTTAGACATAATGTTCTAAAACTTGAAATTCACAACTACAATACGCACCATAGATGCTAAGGGTTAGTATAGTTGTAATGAAAGCACGAGGAGTCGCCCCGTTTGTCACCCCCTACTTTATTCTTTTATTATAATAATAAATGGAACCATCGAGAGAGGGCGATTTGGCTTGGGATAGGTTTAGGAAAATTTCTACCAATTTCTTGGAAAAATTGGGATATTGTGGAGGAGCTTCAACTTGTATTAAATAGGATTTGTGAATATTGATTGCCATCACTTGCATTCTATGATTGCAAAAAAAAATTAATAACGAGATTTCCGTACCAATTGCGGAATTCAAATCTCATCCGGAATTTTTCCTTTTTTTTTTTTTTTTTTCTTTCAGCAAGTATTTCAAAAGAATTTAAATGGGGTAATGGAAACATTATTGTGATTTCCTTCAACCCGCTATGGACAAAGGCCGGGAGCGACTATGGGCAAAAACTACAAAAGTTATAGATTTTGTTGTCCATCATCACCGCAAAGGGTAAGTTCCATCCATGGTCACTCCGGGCGTCGTCCTTGAAGGGTTAATTGAATGGGAATAGAATCCCTTCATCACCAGTGTGGCCAACAGAGAAAAATGTACCGGAGTGAAAAAGAAAAAGGGGAGGAAAGAAAAAGCCGAAAGGAAAGAAAGCAACCCGAGGAAGAGAAAAGGAACCCGAGGAAGGGAAAGAAGAAGGCAAGGAAAGGAAACGTAGAAAGTAAAAGAAAACGGAGAGAAAGAAAAGGCAGAAGAAGATGAAGAAGAAGAAGAAGAAAGTGAGTCCAGGGTTTAGGGTTTAGGGAGCCATTTGGGAGGTTCTGTGTTTGCAGGGTTTTTGCGGAGGTTGGTGGTGTTTGGAAGCCGCGCAGCGAGAAGCCGGTGTCTTTTGCAGAGAGAGGAGGCGGGGTGTGACGATGAGGAAGCTCAAGTACCACGAGCAGAAGCTGCTGAAGAAGGTGAATTTTTTGGAATGGAAGAAGGAGCGGGGCGAGCACGAGCTGCGCGTGATGCGGCGCTACCACATTACGGGGCGCGAGGACTACCAGGAGTACAACAAGATCTGCGGCATGGTGACGAAGCTGGTGAGCATGCTCAAGAAGATACACCCGCAGGACCCCAAGCGGATCGAGATGACGGAGGCGCTGCTGGAGAAGCTCTACAGCATGGGCGTCATCCCGTCCAAGAAGAGCCTGGCGCTCTGCAACAAGCTGTCTGTGTCCACGCTGTGCCGCCGCCGCCTGGCCGTGGTCATGCTCCGCCTCAACATGGCGGAGAACATGCGCGAAGCCGTGACGTTCGTGGAGCAGGGCCACATTCGCGTCGGCCCGGATACCATCACGGAGCCTGCGTTTCTCGTCACGCGCAGCATGGAGGATTTCGTTACCTGGGTGGACTCGTCCAAGATTAAGCGCAAGGTGTTGCAGTACAACGACCGCCTCGACGATTACGACCTGCTCAACTGATCAGCAGCCTTATGGTTCAGCGTTCGAGTATTCTCAATCTGTAAGTCTGTACCGTATTGTCCTCCAGCGGCTGAACGAAGAGCGTCGGCGTCTTTTTTTTTGTACACGGAACCAATAGATTGTGTGCGTAGTAGGTTTATGGAAGTGTCCTGTTGTTTTTAGGGAAAATAGACGCATGCGGACACCAATTCAGAGTACAACTCCTTAAGTACATTAGTTAGTCTACTTCTGAACCTCTTCACTGTGCAGAGTTCACATGCGGGGGTGCGTGAGAGAGAGAGATCAACATAATCATCTTCTTGGTTTTTTTTCAATTGATCTGGTTCTCAAGTTGAGGGAGCAGCATTTCCTCTTGCTCACCTTGGCGCATTTGTGTGTGTCCACCACGCGTTTCCCTGCCTTCACTGGCACCTTGTTTTGCAAGAGAGCAGCCTGCAGGAGCTCCGACCCGCCTTGGAGCTGGAGCATTCTCACGAGACCGTGCGGAGGAACAAACACAGGGAGCGTCTCCGACGGTGCGTACGCGCTCATAGTCTTGCTCAGTTTTTTGGCGATTCTCATTTCGTCAGGGTTTTCTGATTGGACGAAGCTCTGCAGCTCGCCGCATGTGAAGGCGTTGACGTGGATGCCTTTCACGCGGCCGCTCCGGGAGACGAGAAGGCCGCCGTTGGGGTCTGGCAGGTGCTTGTAAGTGGCCACCCCTTGCATCCACTCCGAGAAGCAGACATTGCCCGAGATGATGGTGGGGTGATCTGCCGCGGAAGACGAAGATGCCGGGGCTCTCCATATTCGTGTTGGCTTGTCCGGCTTGATGATCTTCTGGAAGAGCTCTGGCGTTGGGTGTTTCGAGGGATCCTTGGGATAGAAGAAGCAGAATACGTAGTCACCTTCCCTTGCATCTGTCGCGAGGTCCAGATGTGTCAACGGTACCCATGGTTTGCGTAACGGTTTGGCAGGCTCCAACACGCACATGTCCGCATCCTCTTCCATGCTCTTGATCTTGGCTTTGAACGCCAGTCGTCCTTGATGGTAGTTCGGGTACACCACATGGATCTTCCACCGGGAGGGGTCTTCCACCGAGTCGTACACGGTGTGCAGGGCACAGAGAGAGGCACCTTGGTCGTCCATCAGTCCCACGGTACCTACACATCTTTCGACGGCAGTGGGAGCTCCCACTTCATCCGGCTTCGTGGTGTCGCACATGAACACTCGCCCTACGTGTCCAGTCACCTTGTCGAAGGACTGCTTCAACCACCTTGCAAACTGTGGATCTTCGGCTGGCTCTTCGAGCGGCGTCTCATCTGCAAGATAAACCATCCTTTCTTCCTCAGTCAATAATCTCAATCAACGCAATACCTAGTTGTTCTTTCCACTTCTACCAGATGAGCTTGACCAGTCTAGCAGCTGGGTACCTGCTATTGGAGCTGCCCGCATTGTAATTCGTTCCCCAGCAATCTCAGCGTTGTCATCAGGAGAGAGGAACTGGTCATCGCGCATGACCTCCACGCACCAGTCGTGTGGGACGCCAAATTCTCGCACTCTGTCTCTGAGCTCGTGGAATCTCGGTGCGGCCTCCTTGTTCCATAGAATCTTCTTCATGACTTCCTGCTGAGGCAGTTGGACCTCTAGGACCAACATGGTGAACAACTCTGTCACCCACTTTGGACTATACACAGGTACTCCTCAAACTGACTCTAGCTTTGGGTCATCAGCCCCTCTATTTCGTGGTTAGACCTTTCATGCACAGAGCATGCCAGATATGATGGGTTGACAGTACTGTCCAATGCTCAGTCATTCGGTGGCATTGACATGAGAGATCAAGAATCATGCGTTCCAAAGGATGTGAAATACCTTAATTGATCTCTCTGTATACTAGGTGTTAGTGTTAGCTTGTGATCACCTGAATTCGCTGGTTTCTCTCACTAGTGTAGAGCTGCTTTTTGTAGGATTCCTACTGACTAGTGGGCTGTAAAAAGTTGTTTGCAGTCTACTTCATACCATCCTACTGGTACCAGAGAGAAGCAGTTAGGGTTTGGATATTTACTTGCACCATCCGCTGACAAACGCAGGATAGGGATTCCACCTCTGATCAGTGGTGATCGGATGCAAAGGAGGAGAGTGTCCAGGAATGTACCCTAATGCAGAGATTGTGCGAGCCTGGTGCAATGTGGTCGCCATCGATGATGCCATCACGTGAGTAGTCCTTGCCCTGTTGTGGCATTCACAAGTTTCTGGCGCAATGAAGAGGGTCCAAGCGACATGAGACGGTTACTCCTGCCCAACCGTCGCATCCTTGTGGTTGAATGGACATGGAATTGTAACCGTATGGGATGTGGCTTGAGTGGTTGTATTGTAACGCGTATGTGGGAGTTTGTGCCGGATTCGACGCACAGATTGTTGCGGTCAAACTTGCAGTGATCTGCAGGGTTGATTCACCTGCCAGAAAATCAGTGAAACGCTGGACGCCTTGAAGATTTTGGAGCAGACTCTTCAATTAATGGGATGCCATGGAAAGTCATCGGTAACAAGTTTAGGTTAACCCTTGCCTTAAACCCCTAAAGGACGGAGCCTATGACCGTGGCATTCATCCTAATTCCCATTTTCCTGTGTGCTCTAAATTTTCATCAATATATGTGGATTTTTTTTACATTTAAAATAAAATAAAATGAGATCACATATTTTGGCTGTGTCACAAAAATCACAGATTTTACTGTGAAGATCTGAAATTATTGTGATTTTCTGAAGGGAAATTGAAGAAATTCATATCAAATTCAAAGTGCTTAAAAATTATGAAAATTTCATCAAAGGTGTATATTTTAGTGTCAAAACTTGTGGTGTAAATGAAACTTGCATGTTTAGCTAAAATGAGAATATCAATCAAGTGTGGTTATTGGCCAAAAGTTTGAACTGCAATAACTTATTCAGTTTTATTTCATTGGAAACTAGACTTCATAAGCTTCATTTCAGTAGTTGGACTTAAATTTGAGAATTATTTTATGACTTGAATTCAGATTAAAGCTAGAAATTTATCAAATTCACTACATTGAGACTTATGTCACGAAACATCTTCTTTAGATAAAACATGCTAACCTCAACAGTCTGTGCTTTGGGTGTTGTAACTTCTCCCACAATTGGCCGTTGTCGTATTTGCGGTCTTTAATCCCTAGAGGACCAAGTGTCCCTTAGGATGACGATTCTGATTTTGGACAGGTTCCTAAAATTCCAAAAAAAAATCTCTCTATTTTGAAATTTTAATACTAGATTGTCCCTGATAAGAGCTTCATGGAGGCATTATTATTATTATTGTTGTTATTATTATTATTATTATTATTATTATTATTATTATTTTTGGATTCATGGTTTGAAAGTTAGTACCACTTAAAGCTAAAAATGGGAACTCTAGGCAGCTCCAAAATTTTGCTAGAAGTTTCTATAGACATTGAGATTTTTCACACATACAAAGAATATTACCTTCGCTGAAAATGTCAAAAAAAAATCTTGTATTTAGTGTAAAAAATCATTTTAACCCAAGTTAAACATTTTTACACATTTTGGTCAAGCAGGGAAAAAACTTCATCTTTTCCACATAAATCCTAAAGATCTTCATATTTTTCACTTTTTATTTTTCAACAACAATTTGTGGTAGAAACCTTCTTAATGGCGGTTTGGATTATCTTTCTTAAACATATTAAATTCACAAAAAAATAAAACGTAAATTGGCAATTTGTCAACCTCCACTCCTTGCACACTTGTTTTGAATATGTTACACCCCAAGTTTTACTTCTAAAAATTGGTTTATAGGGAACTAATATCATGGTTAACACAATGGTAAAAGATTTAGACCTTGTGTAGTGCAAAAATTTTAGACCAAGTGAAGTCAAAGTCTGTTGATCCACTCAACGCAAGGAAGAAAATGAATCATTTGCTTGACTTCAAACACTATAATCTTTCAATGTGTGCGGTCAAAATTTATGAAATTTCGTGAGGATGTTACTTTGTAAGTCTTAATTGAGATCCTATAGTCAAAACTACAAATATTGAGATGACTATAGTCAAAACTACAAATATAATTTTTTGTTTCCTCCCTTACTTATTGCACCAGAATTGACAATTTTGAAGTGTTTTTGGTGTGAAATTGTCATGGGCCTTTAGGGATTAAAACACACTTCAAGATCCACGAGAGCTATCCAACCCATCTCCTTGATCTCTAATTGATGAAGGCATTGGCAAACTATAGTGATTTCCATGAAGTGGGGTCGCAATGAAATGAATCCAGTGTGTATAGACCATATTATGCACAATCTCTTATGCTCGTAGATTCTCCCAAGGCCCCATGATCCACCTAGGCGTTAAAGGGTTAAGTCACATGTTACGTCCTATTTTCCACAAAATCAGGATTCCTCTTAATTTGCTCCCGTGATATATAAACCATTATTTATAAAATAGATGTTCTAGCTTTCCCTAAACTTTGTCAAGGATGAACCAATGGTCATTCATTATGTTTAATAGAGTAACATATTATCTTACAACAAGCTGAAGCTCCTCCACAATATCCCAATTTTTCCAAGAGATTGGTAAAAACTTTATTATATCTATCCCAAGCCAAGTCACCCTCTCCATGTCGTTCCATTTATTATTACAAAAGAATGAGTTTCGTGTGCAAGAGAGAAAGCACAAGAGGTTGGAGAACTGTAGAGTAGGCATGCAATACACTGATTTTGGTACTTAGTGTTATGCACAATATATGACTTATAACACTATTAGTACGTACTTTTGATAAATATTTTTACCAAGAGTACAACAGTTTGTAATACATTGAATTTGATGTTTAGTAAAGTGGTACTTTATGATTTGTAAGCGCTACAACTTTTTACTTTTGATGAAGATTTTGACTGAGAGTACAACTATTGATACTACTTAAAGAGGGTGATCATTGTCAACATGGGTGGTAAAAAAATTCATCAAGAGTAAAAACTTATAGCATTTACAAATCATTTGCATAGCACTAAATATCAAAATCAGTGTAGCGAGCTTCCAGATTTCCTAGATTTAAAAACGGGGGCAACAACAAAGTTATTATTTGCAGTCATTCTACCTCCCTCATGACCAGCTGGCCTTGAAATCAAGGACTGGCTGGGAGAAGATCTGGCCGTTGATCTGGCTGGGAGATTGACGATTATCGATGGCTGCCAGAAATCGTGTCCTTTGGCCGGTAGGCCAAATAGCCACCTGCGCCCACAGGGCGCTAAGGGTTGATGAATCAATTGTTTAATGGTCTCCCACCTTAATATGGGTTCAATCATTTCCTTGGGGTATATTGCGTATACCTTGGTGTTTGAATTCAAGGGCGAGGATCATGTCAAATGAGATCGACAGCGATGATTGGCCACAACCAGTCCTCATTTCGAGGCTGGCTAGTGATGAGGCTCTAGCTCACCAGACCTGCTACATGTTATTTTATAACGAACTACTTTCACTACAAAACCCTACTTTCATCTCAAAAATTCAGACAACAATCTCAATTGCATCGTTGTTTCAAAGAATGCAACTCTCGGCATCCATTTCAGGTGCGAGATTCGGAATAGGTGTTCACCACATTCGAAGTCCGGAGAAGCAAAACAACCGAATACTCTAAACACTAGACTCCTGATTTCAACTCATATTCACACAACAATCTCAAATCCGTCCTCCTTTCCAAATTGCGACTCCCGGCAGACAATTCAGATGGAAATTTTGATACAGAGCATCCAAAATCTCTTAAACCCTAAACCCTTAGCCCCATCCAAGAACGTGTGATTGCAGAGATGAAATACTGACTCTTTGTTGAGCACGAAGCGCAGCGTGTTGCCGAGCGTGTGATCCTCGAAGTGCCAGTATCAATCGATTCCCGACGCTAGCATATCATCCTTGAGGAAACCTGATCTTTCCATGTCCATGGCATACAATCCAACTGAATCAACAATCCAAACAACAAATCCAGCTGAATATCTCTGATTCAACACCATGGACCATCAAATCCAACACCTAGAAACCCTAAGACATATAAACCAAAGCCGCTGCATTCAACAGCGACAGTTCCGCCCAAGCCTCGTCACTCCTGGCCACCTGAACAACGTATTCCGCCTCCATCTCCTCTCGCCCCGAGGTACTCGAAAACCGTTCGACCCCGCCTCCGACCGCTCCGTCAAAGACCAAGGTCGGGAAACTTTCCGTCTCCAACAAGCGCTCGCAAAATCGGAGGAGTGACTCGCTCAGGCTCTGGTTCTGCAACGTCTCCCGGAGACATGCAACGCGTGCTGTACACGGATCGTCCTCCTTGCAGCACCCCGTCACCCACTCGAACAGACCGACAACAGCGATGGAAGACGCTCGAGGACACCGAGTCTCCTCCTCGCACCACCAGCCCCCGCTTCGCTCCTCATACCGGCCACAGCGTCACCAAAACACCGATACCCGGGTTTTTGCGCAAGACCCTGGCCGGGCGGTTCTCGTCCACCGGATACCGGGTGCTTTTTTGATACACGGTAGAGATAAGAAGAAGAGCTCCAGTCTTTGAAGGAGACCGGCTGAATATAGTGTTTGTTCATTCTCTTCACCAAGCATATGGCCACGGGACATAGGCTAGTGTAATAGAACTACTCCCCCCTCTCGAGGGTAAATACTTTTCTACACTAAGTGCTTCCCTACACTAATTGCCTTAGAGACAACCGACATGTCATCTCCCCCAAGGTCTTTGTGGGTCCCCATACAACGAGGCCTTGGGACCCCCCACCATAATTGGCTGGACTATGGTCGTAGGCACCACGCCAGCAATAGGACTTGAATGCAAGGTTGCTTCACACTATGCCCAAGTCGAGTGACCGTCCGTCAAAATGAGTGGCCAAACTATGGCAGGAGGCCAAACTTTTTTGTCAAAAAAATAAATTAAATAATATAAATTGAAGGTTTGGCCGGTCGTGGTGTGAAGCCCCAAAGGCCAAGTCCAAAGTCCAAACCCCATATCATTACGACAAAAAAATCAGCCAACAAAAATAAGCCATAATTATCAGCCCAAACAAATCAACCGAAAAATTCGGCCTCTTTCATCTAACAGTCCAAATCTTGTCAGTTTTGATTATTTTATTAAAAAAATTGACGAACTCTCGATTGTAGTTTGGGTCCGCTATAATGGGTGGCCCAAGTTTTGCTCGAGAGGCCGTCGTTTGGCACCAAAACAGCCCAAAAGTGTTGGCATGTAGGACAATGGCCTTTGGAGTTTGGGCACAAGTGTGAAGGCCCAAAGTCCGGACTTTGGCCATTCTAGCAATCTCATTAGTGGAAATCGGCGGCCACTTGACTTGGCCACCAAATGCGAAGCGGCCCTCACAACCACCTCACCGATGTGCCATGACCCAAACCACTACACCAAGGCCGTGGTGCTTGGTAGAGATAACATATTATCATCGGACTACATTTGGAATGCATGTTTAAAATCAATTTCTTAGAGCATATCTATTGGGGCCTATTGCCCCCCAAAAATGTTTGGCCTGCCGAGTCGGAGAAGGTTAGCTAGCTTACTGCACCGGTCACGCTCAACGTCCTCGTCGAGCGGGGCATCGGTGGCTCGCTCTCAACCTAGCAGCTAGGCTCCAAAAACATGGAGCACAACAAACTTGGGTGGACGGGCAAGCCACTGTCATGCCGTTGTGTGGCAATATAGGAGTGGGTACAGCTATTAGAACTGCACATAACTTCTCCTTGATCGAACGTCTGGATTTTACCAATGTAATTGTAAGAGTAGTTTTGTGTCTCTCTAAGTCCCTGGAAGAGCTAATCAAGATGCCTCGCTTTGACTGCCCATGTGCTCCCAGGCCCATTGTTTAATTAGCCTTGTTCAATATACTTGCGCTCTGACCGTGAGGTTGAACGTGTGTTGGGGTTCTTCTTTTGTTTCTCCATTGGCTTCTCGCACGTCTTTCCCTCTTTCCCAACCATGTGCATTGTCGAGAGTCAGCTTCGAACATGACTCTGGTGCTTGCTTGTGCATCGTGGCTCGAATCTTGTCTGCTACGCTAGCAAAGCACATGATTTTGGTGGAGATGCCCAGTACTTCTCTTGACATAGAAGGGCGATTAGAAGCCAAAATTCAGGCGGAACGTGCGAGGTTAGGGTTCGGGCTTGGATGGAATCAAGGGATCTAGATACCATGCAAGATTGTTTGGAAGACTGTTGGGAGGACGCATGAAATCAATGACCACGTAACAGCTGAGACCCACAACTTTGACAACTTGATTGACAACGCATTTTTCACACTTCCAGCTAGTCTATTGGATCACATACTGACATCGATCGCAGATTTCAATCGTGATGTGTTGGACCAAGTGTCAAATTTTCTAGTTTACGAGCCAAGATACAACATGCCAAGACCGTCACCTCGATATAAGCAGACGTCGCAGATCAGACTACAAGATTTGCAATGAAATTGCAAAACGGTCCTCCTATTAGGATCACGCAACGCAAATTCTTTGTTCCCCCATATGCGCCGCAACATCAAGGCGGAGCTTGAAGGTGCCTCTTTGACAGGTTCACCAGTATCAGCGGCAAGAATCTCGTTGGAGGACTCCTTGATGAGCTCACTAGTTGAAGCCCCAAGCTTTTCAAGCTTCGATTGTCGTGGATAGCCCGTCAATAGACGCGCCATCCTACATTTGTTGGAAAGCACCTTTTGCTATCACATGCACCAAATTAGAAGAATATAAGCGGCACTTGGCAAACGCTTGGCTCTCTATCTCAGGCTTACGAGCTTAATCATGACGTCATCCTTTCAAATTTGGAAGAACAATTTGCGAGTCTTACCAGGGACATTAGATCTCTTGCACTCGACGAACTGGTAAATACTAGTTTGGCTTTTATTGGTAAAAAATAAGCTTTTTTTTCAAGAAGCCTAAATAAGAAATTAATGTGGATTTTTGCTCCAAATTCTTATCCAACCTTCTTTAGTATACAAAAATCTATCTTGACACATAAAGTGCTTTCAAAAAAACTTTTTTTTCCATCATTTTCTTCAAAAACTAGTTTTTGGTGCCTTGATTCAACATATATACTGCGTAGTATGTTTGGTATATTTTCAGTCTTTGTAGTATGCAATATACTCATCTCGGAAAAGGGTTGGGCCACCTATTGAACGACATGTGTTATGACAACACAAAGTCCAAAAAAACAACACCTTCTTCAAGATATTTTCTGTTCACCTAACATTTGATTGGCCATGATTTCTTCACACCTAATCAGTGGATGGTTAGCATTCAACAACAATTTATCAAAGGGCTCCAAAACAAATATACTTCGGAGCATATGTTTTTTGTCCAAAAGTGAGTAACCTTAGTGGATTTCTACCTAGAAGAAAGGAAAAGTTAGGATTCGTTGGACGGGACCCTATACGGTGGTGGCACGAGAAGACAACGGGAAGCAATTTTTTTTGGCCCCTGCTCAGGCGCTAGGTGATTTTATCAACTTTCCGGTGGCTACTTATGATTTGGTGTGCTTCACTTTGGACCTTGATCTCTCCTAGACCAACTTAAGCGGTCGGAAAGTTACACTCGTGGGCAGAAACAAGCAAAGTCGGCCGAATGGAGAACATGCAAACGGCTAGCGTTTGGAGATCGATATGCCTATGCATGCAGCTACAAGCCCACCACTGGAGACCAACCTTCAAGCTCCTGCGCCTTTGCCTTCAACACTAAGTAGACGCACATGACGACCATATGGGGCTTCATTTCCCAGATACGGTCCCTAAATGTCCAGGTTGGGCTCTTCATGCCCACAATAGTTCATGGTAAAATCTAATATGGTTCCTAACCAAACCATTTGGTTAACCTCTCCTGATTTACCTTTTTGAGTATATTATTACCACAATGTTCCCACTGCGGAGCCATTGCGTTCCCGATGAGTTCCTATATTGTTCCCCATAGTTCTCCACCGTGTTCCCCAACGTTCCACCCATTCCCAAAGGACTCCCAACGCGTTTTATTGGGAACCAATTCATACTTTTAAATTTTTATCCAAATCTACCTTTTGTTTAGTGGGACCCACCACCAATCGTTGGGGCCCCAACGCATGGTTATCCGCACACATGTACATGAGTTTACTGTTGGTCTAAGTTCCAAATGGGGCAAGTAGTTTTACGTGTGTAAGAATAGTTTCATGTCTCATTAACATTCTAGAATGACCAATCAAGATGTGTTGCTTTGGGTGCCTATGTGTTCCCAGGCCCATTGTTTAATCATTAATTTCCTTGACAATTTTACACCAAAAACACTTCAAAACTGTTAATTCTAGTGTAGTGAGTAAGGAAACAAAAAAACTAGAAATACATTTTGAACCGTAGGATCTCATTTAACACTTTAAAATAACGTTTTCACATAATTTCATCATCTTTGATCCCACGGATTGAAAGATTATAGTGTTTCAAGTAGAAACAATAGTTCATTTTCATCCTTGCGCTGAGTGGATCAACAGACTTTGACTTCACTTTGTGTCAAATTTTTGCACTACACAAGGTCTAAATTCTTTACCATCATGTTGGCCATATTATTAACTCCTTGCACACCAATTGTTAGAGGTAAAGAAGGGGTGTAGCATATTTAGAACAATTGTGCAAAGGTTTATTTGGAAAAGAAGAATTTTTTTTGGTTCCTTGCCCGATAATGTGTGGCTTTGTGTGAAAATCTTTGACTTGGGATAAAATGCATTTTTTCACTAAAGAAAAGAAGTGTTTTCTGACAATATGAAAGGATATAATATTACTTGCTAGTATTGAAAACCTCAATTTTACTAGAGTGTCCTAGAAAAAAAATTGGGGTTGCCCAATGTGCATGCAATGACAATTTTTTCTTTAACCCCTAAGGTACCATAATAGTTTCACACCAATAACATTTCAAAATAGTTGGATTCTATTGCAATGAATAAAGAAGGAAACAAAAACTTGAGCTTCCAATTTTGACCGTAGGATCTCAAATAAGACTTATTCAGTAACATACTAACAAAATTTCATAAACTTTGATCGCACGGATTGAAAGATTATAGTGTTTAAAGCTAAACAAAAGGTTCATTTCCTTCCCTGCGTTCAGTGGATCATCGGACTTTGACTTCACTTGGTATCAAATTTTTGCACTACACAAGGTCTATGTACATTGCCATTGTGTTAAGCATGATGTTAGTTCCTTGTACACCACATTTTAGAGGAAAAAGAGGGGTGTAGCATATTCAAAAGAGCCGTGCAAGGAGTGGAGGTTCAAAAATTGCCAATTCGTGTTTTAAATTTTTGTGAAACTAATATGTTTTAGATTGATAAATCCGAATGGTCAATAAGAAGATTTACACTACGTATTGTTGTGGGGAAATAAAAGGCCAAAAACATGAAGATCTCTAAGTTTTATATGGAAAAGAAGAAGTTTTTTTGGTACCTTGCCCGCCAATGTGTGAGAATGTTTGACTTGGGTTAATATGCTATTTTCACTATAGACAAGAAGTTTTTTTTTGACATTATGAAGGAAGAAAATATTACTTGCTAGCATTGAAAATCTCACATTTCAATAGAGTGTCCTAGCAAAAGTTTTTGGAGGTGCCTGAAGTGCCCGCTCTCCCCATTTGAAATTTGAAACCCTACAACTTTTTCATCATGTCGGATTTAGGAAAAAAAATGTTCTCCCATTAAGGTCTTAGAAATGTCCTTCTAGAGTAAAAATTTCAAAGTAGAATGTTGGAAATTGACATTATAGGAACCTGACCAAACTTTCAAAAACCCATTTTGACACTTGGTCCTTTAGGAGTTAAGATGGCATTAATTTTTTGTACAAGTCCAATGAGAATAAAAAATATACTCCCACGTACCTCTTGTCTTCTTGCATATCCATACAAAATTTCAAGAATTTCAAATATACATTGCAACCATGGGAACGTGTCCGAGATTTTCAAAAGCCCACCTTGAGACTTTTTTCATGTAGGGGTTAAGTGACCACGTTAAATATATTTGTGCTCTGACCGTGAGGTCAAACACTGTTGGGATTCTTCTTTCATTTGTTTGTTGGCTTCTTACACTTTTTTCCCGCTTGCGTGCATTCTCGAGAGCCATCTTCGAGCAGGATTCTAGTGCTTGCTCGTGCATCGTGGCTTGAATCTCGATTGCTACGCTGGAAGAGCACGGGATTTGAATGAAGCCGATTCTTAGTCTTACAGTGATCGCAAATTTCACCAAGTTCAATTTTTGGGTTTCACCAATGTGATCACCGATTTCTCCAAGTTCAATTTTGGCGGTCAACCGAGTCTCTTGAGCAACCCCCGACGGGCGCTTAGGCTGGCAGTTCGACTGTTGGGCGGGCCTCCCTTGGACATCCACTGGGCTACATTGCCAGGCTCACGTCTCTAAGTGGAGTTGCTCTTAGTTTGGTTATCGAAATGAAGATTGCAAATTACCACTTTCTTGTTTGTGTTGTCAAAATGTGAATTATGCGGCAACCATATCAAACTCAATGTTGTGTAGTTGTGGCTTGTCAAAAATAAATTGCATAAATCTAACTCATAATTTAACCCCCGAAGGATTGTTCACCGCAGATGAGCTTTTGGGGGATTTGGACTTTCTCTATTGTCAAATTTGGGTATGATTTTCATGAAAAAATTAATTTCACACAAGAAAAACATAATGTTCCTGGTATTTTAGGACCCCCTTGCAAAATTGTTTGATTTGGCAGAAGCACTTACTACATTTTATAATACACTAAATATTGCATTTAGTGTACTAACACAAATAGTGTACTTGCCCTAGTACACTAACTGCAAAGAAGTTGACAAATAGTGTTTGTTGTCCATGGCATTCATGATACTCCCAATCAACTTTCTTGTGCCAATCAAATAAAATGAACTAAAAAGATACCCCCAATCAACTGCCTACCGGCCGCCATGCCTTGATTTAATATTTTTTAATAAAAAATACCCCTAATCAACCGCCTACCAGCCCTCATGCCTTAATTGAAATTGAAAAACAAATAGACACCTCCAAAATACTTTTATTTATTCAAATGGTTACTTTTTCAATTTTTATTTTTTTTCAAAAGGTAACTTTTTCAAATGTATTATTTTTCAACATGTTACATAATGAGCATGTTACTTTTTCAAAAGGTTATTGTTTCAAAAAGCGATTTTTACAAAAGGTTACTTTTTCAAAACATTCCTTTTTCAAAATGTTTACTTTTTCGAAAGCTTACTTTTTCAAAATATTTACTTTTTCAAATGTTAACTTTTTAAAAGCTTACTTTTTCAAAATCTTACTTTTCAAGAAGTTAATTTTCCAAATGTTACGTTTTTTTAAATGTTTTTTTTTTCCAAATGTTTCTTTTTTCCAAAAAAATTATCTCCTAGTTGTTTTCTCTCAATTGTTGGTGTTTCTAGATTGTTCTTTTTTCAAAGTTGTTGATTTTTCTATGTTGTTCTTTTCTCCAACTTGTTGTTTTTTCCAATTTTTTCTCTACAAATTTTTATTTTTCCTCTTCTTCACTTTTGATACTCCAAATGTACAAATAATTCTCTTATACTTTTGATACACTAAATGACCTCAAGTAGAAAATCATTCCAATCTTTACTGGAATTCCCAAATAGTGCAGTAGTTGACATTTAATAGAATATTCTACCACTACACTAATTGTGTAGTTTGCAATCAATGTACAAGTTCGCAAGTAGTGTTTAGTACACTAAACGCAATATTTAGTGCAATGGTGATCAACATATAAATGACTTCTTTTGATGGGTTTTCATGCTATGATGTATGTAAATATTTTTGAATGCATTGGTCATGTAAGGAGTAGCTACACTTCCTCCTTGAAATCTAGGAGGGGTACAGAGTGGGCGGAAGTGGGGGGTGCGGGGCTTGGGGTCCTCCTACCTGACACGGAATGGCAGGCAGGTGTGGGCAAGAGATGAGGAATTATTGTCATGCTTGGTGGTGTCACTGCTGATGTCTGTCTGTGCGGATCCGTTTGGGCCGACATGCTCAGACCGTAGCAGCTGTGTCGCGGCAGCCCATCTGTCACCCCTCATTGATTATGACTGATAAGTAGCATCCAACCAAGATTGCAATATCACCATGTTGTTTGGTTTCTCTTTGCACTTAAACTTTTGTCAGAAAAACAAAAACAAAACGACTATATCACAATAAGTGGTGGTATTTTTGCCGGTTGACGTTCCCTGATCCCCACGGCCGGCACGTTCCACCACGTCAACCTCCGCCGCGTGCCACCGGCTGATTCAACTCCACACACACAATTCATAATCAAAGCTGCACGCTTCCCCAAGCGGCGATGTTGTCTAAGAGTATATCTTCCTCTGCGGTCCTTGTCATCGATTGCTATTTGAGGTCACCAACGGAGTAAGACACCGGACCAGAAGCAAACTATCGACTGGAGATTCATCACTTCACTGCTAGAAAACTGGAGGATTTCTGCTTGAATCGATGATTCTGTAGTTGGTGTGCACCCACTTTGAAGACGTTCTGCCTGGTTTCAGAGTTATATCGGATGGCTCGTGAGGAGGCAATCAACTGGTAGACTTAAATAGCTCTCTGGTTACTGCAACAACGTACGGGAACCTGTGGATGTTCACCCCTGATTGCGCTATGGCTGTTCTCGAAAAAGAGATTAGTTGCTTCCTTTGCTTGTGTCCCAAAAAAAAAAAAAAAAGAAGATTAGTTTAGTGCGGGAATCTGTCAGCCTACGTCGAAAAGCGGGAAGGCATGGAAACATTATTACTACCGCGGCAGCGGCCGGTTCAGTGATATTCTAAGAACAAAGTGTGTGCGGAATTAAACTCGTGAGCAGTACTGTACTTTTATTTATTTTTTGCACAAAACAAACAAAGTGAGTAGTACTGTAACTGTAACGGGATGCGTTATGATCTGCACCAGGGCTGTCTCGCACCTAGCCAGTCGCTGCAGTGATCGGTGGCGTTCTCCTGAAGTTTCCCTCCCCGCTGCGAAACAATTTAGCATATCTTGACATCCTTCGATGGACCACGTGAAGCAGATGATCGAAAAGTACCCTCAAGCGTGCCCAAATTTTGGTTCGGCACGAGATGATAATGTCCTGGGTGCGTCGTCCCAAGCTGCTTTTCAACTAATTTCAAGCAACTCCGGGATTGGATTGCAGAACTCGTAGCGTACGTGATTGGTGTGGCTAGATCACATCTTCATCCTAGCTTGCAGCTGCTTTGGGCTCATCGGCACTTGGTCGCCCGCCGCCCGTATCCTCGTCATCATCGTCGTGTGCCCTAGCGGCGCGGTATTAGGTTTTGGGATGCAGTTGACTGTTATTGAACAGTGTTACGAACGCGGCCGACAGGAAGAGGGCAAAAAAAAAAAAAAAACTCACTTTCTATTGTGTGCAGTCGCTGGAACCTGCACTGTAGGGAAACTCGGAGAGCGGCACTAGAAAAACGTGACCACGACACTGGTCCTGCCGCTAGCTCCTATTTCTGCGCTCAGAATTAATGAGGAAGGACACAACTGACATGTGCAGCCGGCCATTTTCTCACTGACCAGACACCACACACACTACTCTTGCCATGTCTGATATTCAGTCGAGTGGTTAATTCTATACTGCATCCATCGGCAACGCGGGGTGCACAGAACAGACCGAGATTCGATGCATATCCAACACTGTGCGGAACGCCGGCCATTAACGGCATCAGCAAAAAGGGACAGTCAACAGTGTCCAACACGATGCATTCTAGTGCCGGAATCTACTTATAAATCTACCCGGATCACACATAAAATATTTTGAGCGTGGAGGCCAGCACGCAGTTAACCCCATGATAAATCGCCGCGGGGCAAAAGTGTTTTCTATACACGCTCTAAGTTTGTAGGAGCCCATATACAAACCACGAACAACACGGCGAGCTAGCTAAACTGGGACCGATATATCGTGATGCGTCACCAGTCAACGGCGTCTCAGCTGGCACGGTCCCGAGGAAGGACAGGGAACTGACACAACGTCATTCAGAAGCCAGTGAAGCGTCTCCTTCGTGAGGGACGTGAGGCAGAATCTCATGATTCTATCCCTCCAAAGATCAAAGCTGAGCCGACGGAGAGACTTTTCGACGAAAAAGGAGAACTGTTGCGTTTCGAAGAGTGTTGTGGACCCAGGTAACGAAAGGAAAGCAGGCGCGAGAGGATGAGTGGGAGAGGAGCGCGGCCAGCTGCCTCACACGAAGGCGCAGGACCTGACGCGAGCAGCGGCGCCCATGAGGCTGGGAGACGACATCAGGCGGGTTCGTAGAGCGCGGTGCCAATAACGGGGCGGGATCGGCAGCCACTGTAGCTAGCGGTGTATGAGGAATTGATGGGGGCGGCCAAATCGGGCAAGGTCTGTGCGCATGCATGTGATGGTCTGGCGCCGTCCTGGCGGTATTTTTAGCCGGGGTGGTAGAGGAACCGCTGATTGCAGCCGGCGGAATCATGTTCGTTGGGAATGGCTGGGAACGCTTCGGCCAGGTTCCGCCTCAAAACGCTCCCAAAAGGCGTCATTCCACCGATTCAACCGACCCTGTTTCGCAGGAGCCTTGCTCTGTCACCCAGTGCCACCCCCAACTCCTGCCCGGACGGAAACCTTCTGGGCCCTGCCCGCCTTTTGTCCTTGCCAAAACTCTGGGCACATTGGAGTTTTCCTGAAAGTGCTTCCTGAAGGGGCAAGTCAGGAGGAATAATGGTGCCAGACAGTATGAGATGTATAAACAGAACGAAAGAGAGCATGAAGAAATTTCATTTGCCTTCTTCTGCACCAATGAAATGCTTTGCAATCAATGTTCTTGGGCCCTACCCCATGCAAGCTAAAGCTCCCCCATAGTACCCTAAGTTCTCAAAGGGTTGACCAATAGTTCCCCCAAACCTTTCCCAAGCCAAGACACCATGTGCATGTGGTCCCGGTTACTAACATAAGACTCTAAGATTCGGGGTACCTATCTAGTGTATTTTGGTGACTTTCAGGAAAACTCCATTCAGTCCACCCTCTTTAATCCCTAAAAGCCCGTGACGATTTCACACCAAAAATACCTCAAAATTGTTGATTCTAGTGCAATGCGTAAGGAAAGAAATGAAACCTTGTATTTATCCTTTTGACTGTAGGATCTCCATAAAGACTTACTAAGTAACATACTCACAAAATTTCATACACTTTGACCGCACGGATTGGAAGATTATAGTGTTTGAAGTCAACAAAATGGTTCATTTTCTTCCGTGCGTTGAGTGGATCACCAGACTTTGACTTCACTTGGTGTCAAATTTTTGCACTACACAAGGTCTAAATCTTTTACCATTGTGTTGAGCATGATGTTGGTTCCATGTACAACAATTTTTAGAGGTAGAGGACGGGTGTAGCATATTCAAAACAAGTGTGCAAGGAGTGGAGGTTCAAAAATTGTCAATTCACAATTTTTTTTTTTGAGAATTTAATATGTTTTAGAATGATAATCTAAACAGTCAATAAGAATGTTTACACCACACATCATGTTGTCGAAAAAATAAAAAGTGAAAAATATGAAGATCTTTAGGTTTTATGTAAGAAAGATGAAGTTTTTTTCCCCGCTTGCCCGAAATGTGTTAAAATGTTTTTTTACACTAGAGACAAGAATTATTTTTTTTGACATCTTCAAAGAATGTAATATTCTCTACATGTATGGAAAATCTCAATGTCAATAGAGACTTCTAGCAAAATTTTGGAGCTGCCCGAAGTCCCCATTTCCAACTTTGAGTGGTACTAACTTTCAAAACATGAATCCAAAAATAAAAATAATAATAATATCTCCATGGAGCTCTTATCAAGGACAATCTAGTATAAGAGTTTCAAAAAAAAGATTTTTTTTTTAATTGTAGGAACCTGTCCAAAATCCAAAACGTACACCCCACGTACACTTGGGCTCTTAAGGGTTAAATGGTCGGGAGCGGAAAAAAACGTAATACATATTGGAAAACAACTCCTATCAAATTCTCAACCAATTTTTCAGTCGTTTTCCATCCATTGGAATAGTGTTCATCCAAAAAATTATACCTAAACCCTAAATTGCGTTTTACCTAGCTAGTTTTGCTACGTATTTATTGCCCTATAATATCTCCCTTTTTACCAACTTTAACACTTATAGAAGTGAAGTTATTAAAGGAAGAGCAAAGCATGTCATAACATTTAACATATTACACTTGGTAGTGTAATTTTTTAGGGAGAAAAATTGGCATAATATCAGTGGAATTATAACATGAAAAGAGGTAAAATTTAAAGAGAATGGACTTGTATGAAACCCCAAATTTTCATTGCAAGATGTTGCAAGGTGACCCCCCCTTACCGAGAACTTAATGAACGCGCATATAAAAGGAGTAGGAAGAATAATGAATTTATTCTTTAGTATTACCCAATAGAACTACAATTTCACCCCAATTGATTTCGTATTTTTTTTATGAAATGTGAATTAGTTATGAATTTTCAAAGGGTGCTACCATGTTTAGTTGGTGGCCGCCAGTAGGAACCCCAACCAAAAGTAAGGAGTCTTGACTAGTAGCAAACTTGCATTTGGATGGATGAATGGGTGGTAATGCAATGAAGGTGAGTTGGATATACTCCAATTTTACAAGTGTCAGTTATTGGTTTTGGTTGATTTTTGGGGGATTACAAACGCAATCATGAAGAGTTGTTTGTAAAGTGAGGCAAATATACTATTTTTGGGGGATCTTTCAACATTTCGAATTCATTCAAAACATTTTTAAATTTAGTTCAAAGAAGAAAAATGTGGCTTAGATTTATGGCCTAAATAGAAAAGAATAACATAGTAGATACTAATGCAAATCAAAAGTACACTTGGAGGTACGGCTACTAAAGAGGCTATCAAGGCATGTTTAAGAATTATGGCACAACATGTCCTCCCTTTATTTCTTCTAAAAAATGGCTAGAACTACTTCTAACTTGAGTTTGAGACCCATAAGGTTTCCTGCCTCTAAGTTTGAATGAATTGTAAGTTAAAAGACTAGTTTCTTAACCCCTACATGACATTTTGCCCATTGGGAAAACTTTTGCCACTTTAGACAAATTCCCAAGATGTCAGTTTTTATCATAAATTTTTGGATTTTATGGAGAGAATAGGGCATAGCAGTAGCATCTTAGGAATGCAGTTCTTTTTTGACATCAAACCTAATATAAGGGGCGGTTTACACTACGGACCAAGAACTCGTCCCATGACCCTCTTAAATCTGTGATTGGCTCCATCAACTCGTCCCGGGATGACTTGGGTTTATACTAGGAGGAAAAAAGAAAAGTGACCAAAGGAGTTGAGGTCCTCAAAAGGCCTAGACATAGGCTTAATGGTTAATGTTGCATGGTCCCCCGGATTTTGCGGCGAGAGAGGCTAAATGGGTTCTCTCGTTGCTGAAACGAGGGGACCATGGGCCTGAAATGCAGTTTTATTATTATTTTAATCATTTATTTATTTTTTAATTGATTTTTTATTTTTTTGGGAAGGGGGCCCAACATTACTGTAGATATAATGGCGGCCACCCTTTTTGTCTTTTTGGCTTGTTTTATTTTCTTTGTTATTTTAGGAAATACTGCCCTTTTTAGGCATTCATTAAAAAAATCAGCATGCCCACTTTTTAGTACATGGTCATTCCTCCCGGTCCAAGTTCGGTTTACACTTAGTGAGAGGCCCAAGGGCTTTAAAAATGACATTTTTATGAAGTGTGACCATGGAAGTGTGACCATGAAGTGTGACCATGGAATTAATCCATTTTCCTTGGTCATTTTCCTTGGTCACGGTCATTTTCCTTGGTCACGGCTATAGTGTGAACCGCCCCTAATAGTTACCTTATTCTAAAGTCAATTATAAAGACTCTTGATAGCTCCAAATTTATGCTACAACCTTTTGCAAACATTGAGATTTTCTACAAAAATTACCATATTATATTCTTTGTGATTATTGAAGATGAAATCTTCTCTTTAGTGAAAAATTACACTTCTATTCATGTCAAAGATTTGCACACTTTTTTGGACAATGTACCAAAAAATCCTTCTTCTTCTTTACCTAGACGTTATAAATTTTAATATTTTTTTACTTTTATTCTTACTACTACAAGATGTAGCATAGACCTTCTTTTCAATCATCTTGGGATTTTATTCTAGAACAATTGGGTCCTCAAAAAACTAAAATGTAATTTGGCAATTTTTGAGCCTAGGCTTTTTGCAATTTTTTTTGATGAAGTCTTGTTTAGATGTTCAAATAGATTTTAGGAACTTTTGAATATAGTTTGCCAAATTTGAATTTCTATATCTAATTCTATATTCTATCACAAGGAAAGATAAAGCAAGGATCCAATTCTTTCAAATAGTTTAAATTCCTAAGGTTCCTTGGTTGTTTCATATTAAAGAAAACTCTAAACGTGTTGTTTTTAGCATAAAGAGTGGAGAAGGAAAAAAACTCTCATTTCCAATTTAAGCGGTATGATTTCCAATGTTTGAAAGATTATAGTGGCTAAATTTTAGAAAATTGTTCTTATCTCCTTCCTTGCATGGAGAGGATCAACATACTTGGACTTCACTTGGTGTCAAATGTTTTGTACTGCAACGAGGCCTAAATTTTGTACCATCATATTCGATATGATATTATTTACTTCTACATTGATTTTTAGTGGTAGAAAAGGTATACAAAACTCAAATGTTTGTGATCAACATTGAGACATTGTGTTGGTGAAAAAACAATTTTAGACTCTCAAGCATGGCTTTGTTCTGTTCAATCCCTCAAAATTCAAAACCGCATATGCTATTATGGAATCAATCTATGATGGAGTCTTGGATCTATACACAAGCCTTGGCAAAGGGTGAAAGCGGACTAAGATGTACTGCTTTTATTGTCACAATGTCACACCTTGAGGAACCAATTTATCGTAAAATAACATAAACGAGGAGAATTACATGCATCGATGTGGAGTAATGATTGATATTACTAGTTTATCATAGGATCCAAGGGCAATTTGCCACTTGTAATAAATATTTATTTTTATTCACTAAAATCCACTAGAAATGGAGAATTCTATTTTTAAATTAAATAAAGTATTGTCACTTTAGTTGGGTGGTGGATGAAGCTAACAAGATTCTACCAAAGAACCTATTTTTTTATCATTTGATCCTTGTTTGAAAGAAACATAAACTTAGATTTAGAAGAGATTTTAGAGTCACAAAGTACACCCTCCCAAGTTTAGCGTTCCTAAAAAATCTCTTTTATACGGGATTGAATAATAATAAAGAATTAAGCCCACCTATAGAACCTTGGTAGCTTCCTCCACCAACCATATAAATGTTAAAAACTTTATTTAACTTGTTATTATTACCGAATCCCCAATTTTTGCCCAAATTTTTTCCCTTTTTTCAACCTTAGAATACTATGATCCCAAACCCAATTGAAATCCTGCTAGGGAAGAAGGTGGTGAAGGCAATTGATGCGATTTGAGCCAGGGCGCATATTTATAGCATGGAGAGGACGAGTAAACAAATCTAGTTCTAGTACAATCTCCGTTTGTTGGGTCTGATTGCTTGTTTGTGTCTGGTTCATATCTCTCCATGTTCGTTTGCTCACCACTGCAATGGTCAGGTCGTCCATTAATAAACTCCATGTGGGTTCCAAGCCATGCCAACCGTGGCAGAGTTAGAAGGCAACACACTGATCAACATTGCTCTAATTTTCAAGAGATACACAATTAGAGTTGTGTAGTCAAGAGAGGTTATCACACTAAGGGCTGCTTCACACCAGGCCGAGTCGAGAGTCAGCCCGTCAAAATTTCTGCCCAAACTCTGGTGAGAATTCAAACTTTTGGATTTTAAAAAACATTAAAAAAATATATATTGAAGCCTTTGGGCCACTGTGGTGTGAAGCCCCAAATACCAAGTCCGAAGTTCAAACCCCATTTCATTACGCCAAAAAAAATCAACCGAAAGAAAACAACCAAAAATTCGGCCTCTTTCATCTAATGGTTGAGATCTTGTGAGATTTTGATTATTTTATTGAAAAAATCGACGGACTCTCGAAGGAAGTTTGGGTCAACTAAAAACGGCGAACCAAGTTTTGCTCGAGAGTTCGATGCCTTGGCACCAAAACTCTCGAAAAGTACTGCCATGTAGGCACAGTAGAAGACGACGGCCTTTGGACTTTGGCCTTTGGTGTGAAGGCCGAGAGGCCGGACTTTGGCCATTCAAGCAATCTCATCGGTGGAAACCGACGGACTCTCAACTCGGGCGTTAGGTGTGAAGCGGCCCTATTTGTAGTGTAGTGTTATATTCCAATTGTAGTGTACTACTTTGTACAGATAGAAAATGGTGTTGGCAAGGCATGTGAATTCCGAGAGGACGACAACTACGTGTATGGAAAAATAACTTCAAAACTACTGTTCAGTGGCGCTTCACACTATGGACCATGGAGATTGACCACGGCCCTAAAAAATCTGCGATTGGCCAAGGAAGTTGTCCCGGTCCAAGTTTGCTTCACACTACCTTGAAAAAAGGAGATTGACTACGGAGTTCGACATTACCTTAATATGTTATTTCTGCCGAGTAGATAATGTTTCTTGGTCCAACGGATTTTCCGTCGAGTCGAGGCAAAGAGGTCGACTCAACGGAAATCAATGGGGCCGTTGGGCTAAAAATGAGTGATTGGCTGAAAATCAAAACAATATTATTTTTATATTATTTTTTATATTATTTTCTTCCCATAACTTTTCCATGTTATTGTAGGACGTTGGGACACTATTTTTTTATGTCATTTTTTTGAGACCGTTGGAGTGTAAAAGAAATGAATAAAGGTTGTATGTCTAGTTTTCCTCCCTCTCTAATTTCTTGTGTATGCACTGTTTTGTGTTTTTTTTTGCATGTTTTTTGATGTTTTTGCCAAGATTTTGTTTCCTATCTTTTCTTTTAATGGAAGGAAATAGTGTAGACGGAGAGTGTAGAGATTCCAAAGGGCACACATGATTGCAAAACTCCAAATGGATGAAATTTGCAACACCATTTTCTTTGCCTCCAAGCAATGCACCATGTGGAATTGCTCAAGTGCAATTTCAGCATGGGCCAAATTTACTTGATTTGCATCCTAGTGTATTTCTCCCTACTTCTACACCTTTTTAAAAAAGATTCTCTCAGAGTGAAAGAGAATTAGAAGAGATTGGCAGCCAAATCCCACATAGTGAGTTCGTACGAGGAAAGGAGATTTTGGAGGTGAAAAAATGGGAAGGTGCAAGAAAGGTGTCCAAAGCGTCTCCAAAGAAGAGAGGTTGTCTTGAAGAAAGGAGAAGACTACTGTGAAGGAAAAATCAAAGAAAAAGGCGAAGGCAACCGTGATTCAACTTGAAGAATTGGATGAGGAGGACACAACTCCTATGTCATGGAAGGATTATAAAGTCAAAACCATGATTGCAATAAGGAGAGAGATGGACGAGGAATTTACAAGAACAACAAACAAACAAGGTATGAATTTTATTTATTTTTTTGCAAAATGTTGAATTTTTTGTGGCGAATGCTCGCGTATGTGGGCCTTATAATGAGGTCATAGAAGGCCTTGGCTTGAGCTGCATGCCTATGCCCCCTCTCCCCACAAAACTACGTCGGGCGCTGTCGCGAGGGCTTTGCGAGTTTCGTGGCTCTACCATCTCCTTGCGTGCAAGGAGATTTGAACCCCGATCTCTGAAGAGCAAATAGATTCTTCCAATAGCCATCACTCCACCACAAGCTTTTTGATGTCCAAGATGTTTTCGGAGTGTTAATTGTACTAAAATTGTCCTAATCTCTTTGCTGGAATTTTCATTCAAATTGCATTTTCACCCCTTTCGAGCTTGTTTTTAGCCATTCTCCTATTCTTTGTCATGTAATGTAGGAATGAATGTATGGGTGAGGTTACAAGTCCAAATGGTTGCAGGAATCCAGAGATTGAACCGAACATGGCTATTTTGTAAGAAGGAGTACAAAATTATCTTGACCAAATACCGAAATGACTAGAGGGTAAATGAAATTTCGGAGATGGGTCGGAAACAAGAATGTCGATGGTTTGAAGTGATGGATGTATGGAACAGTAAACGTGCAAGTGTTCACAACCACTAGGCACAAGTATTTGTTGCAAATGTTGTCTAACGGCTTTACAAAATTCACTTACAATTTTTGAAAGCATACATTGAGCAACCCCATATAAATCCCCTATAAGCAATTGTCCATTGCCAGATCCTAACCTTCTCAACAAAATTTCAATTCTAGTTTCCACAGAAATTGAATCCGTGAAAGGTGTATCTTATTTTTGCAAAAATGGCCTTAACTTCTCACAAAGAAATCTGAAAGTAGCAAATTTAACTCGAGTTTTAACCTTGAATTGCCCCTGAGTGTATGATCCCAACAATAATTGATCCGTAAATCCACCTTGTCTTGCAAAACTCCAAATGCTTCGTATTCCTCGCCCCGTACTCTCTAAAAACATGCTAAAAATTGTCAATTCCTCCCACTCTCCTTGTAAAATCAGTGCTTGCATGCTCACAACGTCTGAAACAAGCATGTGCAAGCACATATACAACCCTAGCATCAACACAAGGTCCCTCCTCCTCTTTTGCATTCCAACCCTAGTTGCTCAAATTTCAAGAGTAGAGAAGAAAAGAGAGAAGAAGAAAAGAAGGAAGGTGGAAACAAGGAGGAAAAAGAAGGGGAGGGTGAGAGAGTGAATGACAAGGTAACTCCAAATCCGTCCTTTTTAGATATACATTAAAAAAATGAGCCCATACTTGTCCCAGTCCAAATCACTTTACAATATGAGAAGTAACCAAGACACTCAAAAAATGATTTTTCATTTTTCATGGTCAATCCTCATGGTCCATGGTATAAAGCGCCCTTAATCCCTAAAGGCCCAAGGCATTTTCACACCAAAAACACTTCGAAACTCCTCGTTCGAGTGCAATGAGTAATGAGGTGATCAAAACGTTTTATTTCTAATTAAAACCACATGATCTAAATTAAGACTTATTCATTGATGCCCTCACAAATTTCATAAACTTTGATTGCTCGGATTGAAAGATTATAATGTTTGAAGTAGAAAAAAATCTTCTGTTTCTTCCCTGCATTGAGTGGATCAACAAACTTTGACTTCAATTGGTGTCAATTTTTTGCACTACACAAGGTTTGAAAACATTACCATCGTGTTAATCACAATGTTATTTCCTTGTACACCAATTTTTTAAGGTAGAAAAGGGGTGTAGCGTATTCAAAACTTATGTGCTAGGAGTGGAGGTTCAGAAATTGCCAATTCACGTTATAATTTTTTGTGAACTAAATATGTTTAAGAATGATAATTAGAATGGTCAATATGAAGGTTAAGACCACATCTTGTAGTAGAAAAATAAAATGTAAGAATTTGAAGATCTCATAGTTTTATGTGGAAAAGAAGGAGTTTTTTTGGTACCTTGCCCGATAATGAGTGACAATGTGTGAAAATGTTTGACTTGGGTTGGTATACTATTTTTCACTAAAGACAAGAGATTTTTTTACTATATGAAAGGGAATGATATTATTTGCTAGTATAGAAAATCTCACATTCAATAGATTGTCCTGCCAAAAGTTTTTGGAGCTGCCCATCGTGCCTGGTCTTCCCATTTGAAATTTAAAACCCCATAGCTTTGGCGTAGAATGTCAGATTAAGGAAAAATTGGACTCATACGAAGATTTTAGCAGCGTTCATGTACAGTAGAAATTTCAAAAAGGAATGTTATAAATTGACACCATAGAAACCTGCCCAAACCTTCAAGAGTCCCTTGAGGGGACTCTTGAGCCTTTAGGGGTTAAGATTGCAAGCATAACACATTTACAAATAATTATCTCATTCCACTACTAGTAGTAAGATCTGGTCATGCATTACTAGAAAAAACATATCAAATTTTCTATATATAACTTTTGACCACTCCAATTGGAGGACGACAATATTGAAAATGGCTACAATGATGTTTTTGCACCTTGATTTTATGAGGTCAGTACTTCAAGGTTTTTTGATTGAATACAAAATTTTAAACTATGCAAAGTAGTCGTTCTTTACCATCACAATCTACATGATGTAAGGTATGGTAAAGGTGTTAAGCATATTCAAAACAATCATGCAACAAGAAGGGGCCAAAATCACATAAATATGTTTTTCTTATGTGATCTTAATTGTATATAATCCTAATCCTAATAACAAATATTATTAGGTTTTTTTGAGGTAGATAAATAGAAAAAGAAATAAAAGTAAGAGTGAAGTATTTCATAATTTTTTGTCTATTTATGTGGAAGAATGAATGTTTTTGGCAAGGTGTCGAGAAGTGTGGACTCCTCTTGGTTTGAAAATTTTGTACTATAGAAAGCTTTCTTTTGTAAAATCTCAAAGGAAGTTACGATGGTTAGTTGTATAAAAAATCTCAATTTGTTTTGAGGTAACTTGGTGCACAATCCGCGATCCCACAAAATTGCTTTGGATAGCATAACTTTCTCATCAAATGCTGGATTTGAAATTTTTTATTCCCACAGAGCTTTTAGAAGTGCCCATTTGTAATAAAACCTCAACAAGAATTGTTGAAAAATGACACCGTAGAAACCTACTCGGGTTCTAGAAAAGCCCATTTTGGGACATTTGGTCCTTCAAGGGTTAACTTAGGACCGTTATATATATAGTGGAGAACAACCACTAGTTAACTCCCACAAGACAAAGTAGCCAAAAAGTAGCTTCTTGGATGACATTTTCATGATGGTAATTAATGTAAACAATTGTTTTCATCCAGTTTGAAGAGTTCATTGAATGCGTAAGCATTTGATGATGATGAAACTTGCATTATTGAGGTAATCATGTTTTATCTAAAGAAGAAAATGTTTTTGACATGTATCACATTGTAATGAATTTTAGAAATTCTATATTTAGCTCTACATCTAAATTCAAGTAATTAACATGATAAATTTTGAAATTGAGTCCACTAATGAAATGAAGCTTCTAAATTCTAGTTTTTATTCCAATATGAAAATTTGAAAAGTACACAAAATTGAATAAGTTATTGCAATTTGAACATTTGGCCTATGACAACAATTGACTTATATTCTAAATTTAAGTAAACAAGGAAGTTTGATTTACACCACAATTTTTGATACTAAAATATATATTTCTAGGGAAATCTTTAGAATTTTTTACCATACTTTTTATTTGATATGGATTTCCTTCACTCTAACTTCTGGAAAATCACAATGGTTTTATATTCACAACACAATTTGTGATTTTTGTGACATAAAGATGACATGATCTCATCTCAAAAAAAATTATTAAAAACTAAAGAATCACTTATATTTGATTGAAAATTAGAGCACAATTTAGTATGGAAACTTGGATAGATGCCATAGTCATAGGCTCCGTCCTTTAGGGGTTAAGAATTGAATTGGGATTCTAGAATATGGTTGGCGGAGGTAAGACTCTTGTCCAGTAGAGGTTTAACCCCTAAAGGCCCATTAAACCATCAAGGGACGTTTTTCATTTTGGGCAGGTTCCTAAAATTCAAAAAATAAACTTAAAAAATAAATAAATTATACTAGATTGTCCCCAATAAGAGCCTTGTGGATTTCTAAATTTTTTGATTTTATGGATTCATAATATGAAAGTTATAAGCCTTCAAAGTCAAATTGGGGAATTCGGGCAAGTCCAATTTTTTTGCTAGAAGTTTCTAATGACATTGAGATTTTTCATGCATGTCAAGAATATTACCTTCTTTGAAAGTATAAAAAAAAATCTTGTCTTCGGTGTTAATATTTTTTTAAACCCAAGTCAAATATTTTCCTACATTTTGGGCAAGAATGGGAGAAAACTTCATCTTTTCTACATAAAACCTAGAGATCCTCATATTTTCACTTTTTTTTTTCCAAAAACATTATGTGGTGTAAACCTTCTTATTGACTATTTGGATTGTCATTCTAAAACGTAGTAAGTTGACAAAAAATAAAACGTGAAATGGCAATTCTTGAATTACCGCTCCTTGCACACTTGTTTTGAATATGCCACATCCCTTTTCTACCTCTAAGAATTGGTGTGTAAGGAACTAACATCATGTTTAACACAACCGTAATTGATTTAGACCTTGTGTAGTGCAAAAATTTCATACCAAGTGAAGTCAAAGTCTGTTGATCCACTAAATGGAGGGAAGAAAATGAACTATTTTTTTAACTTCAAACACAATAATCTTCCAATCTGTGCGGTGGATTGCAACCCAAAAAATATAGTGAGTCCATATAGAAGTTATTTTAAGATCTTACGATTAAAAGTTCAAAATTTTACTTCAAAATTAGATTTTCTTGTCACTTTTTGGTAGTCGCAATTTTTGAGTGTTTCATGAGAAAAAAAATGCCTTGGGCCTTTAGGGATTAACACTATAGTGCACTTTGCACATGGCTGAAAAAAAGACATGGCTGCCAATGTGGCGACACTTTTCTTAAGGGGAATTCTCTAAACGGCAAGTTTCTTGAGCAATCTCAAAGCCTCGAACATAAAACTTGACCTCTGGAAAACTCTAACCACACTAAGAAAAAAATATTGTAATATCATATGACCCCACGAACCATCCAAACCTCTTTATTTCATGTAGACGGATGTCATAGAGGGTGGGCCTCTAGTGGACCTCTATTTTCTCCCTTTTTTCAATTTTAGGGATCTACATGTATAAGCTTTTTTTTATAAAAAAAATCGGTCAAATTAGGGGCATTTCTATTGGTAAAAAAGAAGACCAATAGAAATGCCCCAAATACCTTGGTCTAAATAGGGGCCCCCTCCAACAAGAAAATAGGGACCAGGTTTTGACCATATCTTGGACTGAAATGCCAGACGAACTAGCTTAGTGGGAGGACCATGCCTTATTTAGTGTGGGGAAACATAACTACTGGGAACCGTCCGATCTGAGTCAATCGGCGGTGCAGCTTCAACGAATCCTGCATCTGAATACAAGCCATGGGTACTTTATTTTGTTTTAAAAAATTTAACAGGCCGCTAAATCTTCTATTTCAGAGCCCAAATCACAATGAATTATTTGTAGCATTTTGTTTTGTTTCCTTTTTATTTTGGCTTCTTATAAGTTGGCCAATAGAAATGCCCCACTTCTTCCACCCCCGTGCTTGGCTTCACTTTAAAATAGTATATTAAAATGCACCACTTCTTCCACCCCCAAATGGACCAAGGCGAGGGGCCAAGGGAGGCGAGAGAGAGAAGAAGCTCATTTATGGCAGGAGAAAGCCCCGAGGAGGCGAGAGGGGGAGGAAGCCCGCCCGAGCCAGCAGGGGAGGACTCTGGAAGCGATGCGAGGACACACCAGGCACAGCCTGAACTCGCGGCCCTGGAACTGGCGAGCGGCCAGTATGACGTGAATATGACGGTTGGTGTAGACTCAGACCCAGAGATAATTGACAGCACCTTTGATGCTGACAGGACTAACCGGTTGAGGGAAGGCCCAAACCTCAACGTCTCCCCTTCGGAGACTAGTGATGATGGTGGAGTCCAAGGGGCTTACATGAATGAAGAAGAGAGGGCAGCCCACTATATGACCCTCAACTGGACTCCAGATAGAGTAAGTGCTTCTCCAAACCTGGAAGTAAGGGACCAGAGAAGAGGAGAAGTCCCTCAAGTCGAGCCTATGAGTTTGGCTCAGAGAACGAAGAGGCAGAAATCTATTGATGGAAGGAAGACAAAGGAGGCACTCAAAGCACAGGCTGGAGTCTCCAAAAATAGGATTGTCAACAAAACTAGCGCCAGGAAACTCCAAATATGTGGGTCTCTCAATAACCCTAGCTCCCAATCTTCTTTACCGCAAGAATGAACTTACAAATCCTATCTCACAATGTTCAGGGTTTGAACAATCCTAGAAATGTAGCTAGAATTAGGAATTATTTAAAGCCTATCTTGAACACATTAGATATTCTCTGTATTCAAGAACACAAGCTTAGGGGTCAAGGCATTGATTCCATAAATAAAAGCATTTGGAGACAAGCCTATACTTTTCATTGCGAGGCACTTGAGGCAAATCAAACCAATGCAGGTTGTGGGGGACTAAGTATGCTAGTCTCCCCCAAAATCAAACATCTTATCATGGACCAAGGACATTGGAGAGGGCACTCAGCCCAATGGATTATACTTAAGGGCAACTCTGGAAGAGACCTAGGCATTTTAAACATATACGCCCCGCATTCCCCGTCGCAGAGAAGCCTTCTATGGTTAGAGCTTATGGAAGTTTTAAACCCAAACTGCAACTGGATCTTAGGAGGTGATTGGAATTTTGTGGAAAATGCTAGAGATAAATGCTCCATATCAGACAGGAGTATCTCGGCAAGGGAAAGACTTGACTTTAGCCTCTTTAAGGACTTCCTCAAGCTGCAAGACTATTTTGACTTCAACCAACAACTATTATTCACTTGGGATAACCACCGAACGGGTCCAGAAAGGGTTCTAGAGCGACTTGACCGTTTTTATGTTTTCCCTTCCCCCTGTGGTGAACCAAAAGCACATGTCAAATCCTATAAGATCCTAGGGAATGGTAGCCACTCAGATCACCTCCCAGTTTATCTATGGGTGGAACTAGAGGAGGCAAGGCCTAAAGGGGCTAAGTATAAGATGAACACCTTCTATCTAAATGATGAAGGAGTGGTTCAAGAACTAAAAGAAAAGTGGTTAAATTGCCCCCCTTCTCTTAGGTTTTTTGGAAAACTCAGGAGGGTCATCAAATGGTATAAGAACTTTTGCAAAGAGAAAGCCAGAGAGAGAAGGCTTAAGGAAGAAGATGCAAGAAGTAACTTGGAAAAGGAAAGAATTTGCCTTCATTCTAACCCAAATGACGAGGAAGCTCAGAATAGGGAGATCAGAGCTAGAGACATCTTAACCAAGTGTGAGGATTGGAAGCTAGCTGGACAGCACATCAGGGGAAGGACAAAATGGAGGAAAGTAGGGGATAAGCCCACGAAAGAGTTTTTCCAAGCTTACAAACAAAGAGAAACTCAAAGCAGTATCACGGAACTACAGGATGAGCATGGGGATATTCATACTAGTCAACCAGCCTTAGAATCAGTTGTTTTCAATTTCTACTCTGACCTCTACTCCTGTAGGACAAGGCCAAAAAGTTGTGAAGGAGCCCAACAAGCCTCTCTATCAAAACCAATCTCTAAACTCTCAAGTAAAATGCAAGAGATCTTGAAGGTAGAATTAACCCTGAGAGAACTTTCCTCTGCGGTGGATCAATTGGCTTTTGGTAAATCACCGGGACCAGATGGCATAGCAGCAGAGTTCTACAAGAAACTTTGGGGGACAATTGGCGTAGACTACCTCAAAATGGTAAATGAGGCCCTAGGGAAGGGTAGCTTCCACAAAGGTGTCACAGAAGGATTAATTGCACTAATTCATAAAGGGGGAAGCAGGGGAAGCCTCAATAATTGGAGACCTATTACCTTACTCAATGTAGCCTACAAAATTTACGCCAAGGCTCTACAAATTAGACTACAACCAATCTTAATGGACTTGATAAGCCCTGATCAATCAGCCTTTCTCCCTATGAGATACATCCTGGATAATATTTTTCTGACACACGAGACAATCCACCATGCTAAACTCTCTAATCAACCTCTACTATTCCTTAAGTTAGACTTTTCTAAAGCATACGATCGTGTAGATCTTAGTTTCCTTTTTCGTGCCATGGAGGCTATGGAATTCCCAAAGGAATTCCTTGACATGGTTGCTTTGCTCTTTAGGGATGCTAAGGCTAGAGTTAGCATCAATGGGAGAGTAAGAGAAACCTTTTCCATCGAACAAGGAGTTAGGCAGGGGTGTCCTTTGGCGCCATACCTCTTCCTCATTATAGGAGAAATCCTTAACAGGTGTTTCAAAAGGGAAGTTGATAGTGGAAGAATCAAAGATATAAATCTACCAGGAGCAACGGAGCCACAGGTCCTCCTACAATACGCTGATGATATCTAACTAACGGTCTCAGCGGAGGAAGAAACTGTAGCAAAGGTGATCAAGACCCTAGAAGAATTTGGTAAAGCCTCAGATTTATTGTTGAACAAAGAAAAATCGGGAGCTTACTTCTGGGGACAGAACGGGCAACCCCGACCTCGGTGGACACAGAGGCTAAATTTTAAATGGGCAGAAGAGGGAGAAATCTCTAAGTTGTTGGGAATAGCCTTTGGACTTGACCTCACAACGGAGAATACAGACCTCTTCCTTCAAGGAAAAATTGATAAGAAACTGGAATACTGGACAAAAGTTAGAGCAAACAGCATGGCCAGGATCATTATTGGCAATAGCATCCTTATTTCTACTACTTTGTTCTATCTGGCAATTTGGGGAGGTAGTAACACTGGGGTTAAAAAGGTCACAGCTAAAATTCGCAACTACATGTGGGCTGGTACCTTCCAACCCTCTAGAGCTAGAGTGGCTTGGAGTTCAATTTATCAAAGAAAAGAACTGGGAGGCCTTGGGGTGGTAGACCCCAAAGAAGCTATGACTGCTTTAATGTACAAATGGATCATTGCTGCTTGTATGCCCAGCCAATCAAACTTCACATCTCTAATTCGAAATAGATTGGAGCATTGTCAACCCCCTACAGGACCGAGGTGGCCACCCAACCTCTGGTGGTTCACGAGCAAAGGTTTTCAAAGCTCAGGTGGACCCAAGCTCTGGAACAAGGCCAAACGATCTTGGCGCAGTCTAGTTAACGAACTTACCATTAACCCACCGAACTCTATCGAGGAATGGCTCAGTTCACCACTCTGGACTGCTAGAGGTTTACTTATGGAAGGTTTTCACCTATCAAAACAAAGGAAGGCAGCCCTGGCAAGGAATGGGATGGTCTACACTAGAGACATTTGGATTCAAGAGGAGAACAGGTTTATTTGTTACCCAGGAAGCTGTGGGTAAGTTTGGATTGAGAGAAGCAGAATTCGAGGTATGGGAGGACTTTCTTCAACGGCTCAACCCGGTTTAAAGCAGATACTGGACCCTGATTCGACACCATCCCCCTAAACAGAGTGACTGGCTTGGAATTTTTGAACTCAACGGTGATTCCTTACCTATCTGGGTTTTTCTTGGGCAAGAGTTGAAAGGAAGAGGAGAATTAGGGAGGTATGGAGCTTGGCAAGTCAACGCTAGCGGTGGACTCTACTCTGTCGCCGGAAAGGCTAGTATTCTCCTCAAGAGCCCTACGACAGTGAGTATCAGTACTATTACTGTTTGGGGAAAACTTGAAAGGGTGAGAGTGGTTAATTTTGTTAAAGAGAAAAAGGAGAGAGGAATTCTCCTTTTCTATGGCAAAATCAGCTCGCTTATATGGGATCCGGGACGCATCATCTGGCCTGACAAGAAGCAGCCAATCTCCTTCATGAATTATTCCACCAAGCATGGGAGGATGCTTCTTCGTGCTCGCCGCCCACCACCGAATGTGGTTCAGAAGAAATGGAGTCAAGTCCTCCCCCACAATTTCAAACTCAAATGGCGCAATGTTTGGGATAAGGAGAGAAGTGGAAAAGAAGCGGGGCTCATTTGGCAACTATGGCAGAAAGCGGTTGCGGTGAATCTTTGGAGGAACCGCGCCTCCCCTCACATTGATGATAGTTGCACTGTTTGTAACACAGGAGACCAAGAGAGTATCCTTCATAGGTTTTGGAGTTGTAGTCAAGCTAGTAGATCGTGGGTTTACGTGAATGAGATTCTCAGGCGCCTCAGTAAAACCCCCCACTTCCAATGGGGAAATGTTAACTTCAAGCAGGCCCTCTTTGGAAGCAGGCCCCCTCGGAAATTTGCGACCTTCAGCAGAATTTGGCTCCTTCTTAGAGGGATTACTCTTTGGACTCTTTCGATTGCCAGGAATGATTGGGTGTTCAACCAAAATAGGTGGAACCACTACAAAATTGAGAATGTCATATGGCAAGGCCTTACGGATTACGGGAGGATTGCCTGGGGCAGAGTCCTCACTGCCAACACTGAGGCTAGTAGAAACAAGGCGGCGAACCTTTTCGACTCCACTTGGGGTTGTCATGAGTTGCTGTGTAGCGTTCAAGGCGTCCACATTGTCTGGGTCAAAGAGTTTCATGCTAGTCCGGAGTCTTGAGTCCTTGGTGTGACCGGAGCTGGCACACTTGTCTGTACTGGTTCCTTTTTGCAATCAAAATTTGGTTTTGATTTGTTTCAAAAAAAAAAAATCAAATGGACCAAGGCATAATATAGGAATCTCTACTCCATTGATCAAAACCTACCTTTTAACGCCTAAAGGACCGTGCCTCATGTTTCACCAAAACCAGTGCCCAAGAACTCTCAGTTTGAGATGAGATATTATTAGACTGATTCAAGTAATAATATACTATTTTAAACCATAGGATCTTCAAGCTAACTACTACAAGATGACACCTAATTTTTTTGTAAAATTTGATCATGCAAATTGTAAGATTCATGCATTTGAAGAGTGCGAAATTGTTTTTTTCCACTCTGTCTGAACAATGCCAACATACTTTGACTCAAGATAATGGCATATTTTTCCACTACACATTGCATAAACTCAATGGATTAGTGCTCTACCTTGTGTTAGTTCATTGCACGCAAAAAATCACAAGTAATGGAGGTGTTTTCGATAAGAAAAATGGACGTGCAACAACTAGGGGTATAGAAAGTGGCTTATATTTAATAAAGAAATTTTATTTTTTAAATAGAGAAATAATTGTTGGATCTAAAATCCAAATGGGAAATAGAATTATTATGACTTCTTTTAACTATGGAAAAAAAAAACACTAAAATCCTTCATTTCTATGCGTTTTTAAAGTGAAAACAATGAAGTTTGCCAAAGAACTTTCCTTCACTACTACCCGCTTCAAAACAATGCAATTGTTGACTCTGCAGTACTACCATTCATCGCTATAGTGCCCTACCCAATTGCCAAAAGAGTGGAGCTTTTATGTTTGAAGCACCATAACTTTTTTTCCTGTAAGTCTATTTTATTTCATTTTAATTTTTTCAAAGATAACCTATGTTCCTATTCTCATTAAAAATGTCAAGAAGTTCTCTTCAAAAATGGATTTTTAGGAACCTGCTCAAAATTGATTTGTACTCTGCAAGTACAAATTGTCCTACAAGGGTATGCAACCGTATGATCTTCTACACTTATATGAGATGATGTGGTAAGCATTTTGTGAATCTTGTCCGTACATGTTGATAGATAATTACATACAAAGTGGAAACTTTGGTCCTTTGAATCAAAACTTCGTCATTTAGGGGCATAAGAACCAAGGCATATAAGAGGAATCTATAGTCCATTGATTCACCCTTTAATCCCTAAATTTCCAAGAGTTCCCTCAGGGAACTCTAGAAGGTTTGGAGAGGTTCCTACGGTGTAATTTTCTTATAGTTTTCTTTGATATTTTTAATGTACATGGAAATCACTAAAATCTTTGTGTGAGTCCAATTTTTTCCTAAATATGACATACAATGAAAAAGTTATAGGGTTTCAAATTCAAATGGGGAGAGCGGGCACGTCGGGCAACTCCAAAAACTTTTATTAGGACACTCTATTGAATGAGAGATTTTCAATACTAGCAAATAATATTATTTCCTTTCATATTGTCAAAAAAAAGTTCTTGTCTTTAGTGAAAATAGCATATTAATCCAAGTCAAACATTTTCACACATTATTGCACATTGTCGGGCAATGTACCAAAAAAACTTCTTCTTTTCCACATAAAACTTTGAGATCATCATATTTTTTACTTTTTATCTTCTCTACTACAAGATGTGGTGTAAACCTTCCTATTGACCACTCGGATTCTCATTCTAAAACATACTAAGTTCACAAAAAATATATAACGCAATTTGACAATTTTTGAACCTCCACTCCTTGCACAAATTTTTTGAATATGCTACACCCATTCTCTACCTCTAAAAATTGGAGTACAAGGAACCAATATCATGCTTAACATGATGGAAATGACTTTAGACCTTGTGTAGTGCAGAAATTTGACACCAAGTGAAGTCAAAGTCTGTTGATCCACGAGACGCATGGAAGAAAATGAACCCTTTTCTCCACTTCAAACACTATAATATTACAATCGGTGCGGGTCAAACTTTATGAAATTTTTTATTTAAGTTTTTCAACAAGTCTCTAATGAGATCCTACGGTTTAAACTAGAAGTAAAAGTTTTTAATTTTGTCCTTACTCATTGCACTAAAAAAAGCAATTTTGAAGTGTTTTTGGTGTGAACTTGTCAAAGAAATTTAGGGGTTAAATGTTAGTTGTGAACCATATCCACATGCACGTATCTCACTTAAAGAAAACCAAAAATGTATTGAAATTTAGCAAGACTTATACCTTTGGATTGAAGATTCTTCCACTAACATCTTTCATTTGAGTGTTCTTTTAATATCCGAACCTTCTCATGTTCAAATAGGACACCATATATGTAGAATATTGTGACCACAAGTGGGCTGCATTAACATCTAAGGGTTTTAAAATCCCTAGATGAATTTTTCGAGAATGTAATCGTAGAATATTCTTCTAAAATTATATGAAATGTTGTGGTAAAAAATTGTGAATTTTCATCGTGCGGATCAAATTTCAAAACTTCAGGATATGTTTGGCTACAACACTTGGGTGCATGGATGATTGGTAAACCACCTCATCTTGGAGTTCTATTATTAGTTTTCTTTAGTAAATGTGCATATGCTCTACTGTTGTTGTGTAGCTTTGGAGGCCCACTCTTGTGAGGTGAATGGGGGACTTAACGTATATATGGTCAACGGGGACCATATATACGATCACGTATTTTACTCTTAACATACAAAAAAATGTATTAAATTTTAGCAAGACATACATCTTTGGATTGAAAATTCTACAACTAACATGTTTCATTTGGAGGTCATTTCAATATCTGAACCTTATCATGCTCAAATACGACACCATACATGTAAAATACATGAGCATTTTGCAACTTCTCAAGTTTGTAGTAGGTGCTATAATGATCCAAATTCAAATTGTCATGTGTCATTAGATTGGGCTCCACACAAATACAAACTTTTGTAACTATTGTATTCATCAATTCTTACACCTTCAAGTCAAATACTTTGAAATCATCATGTGGCAACCCAAATGTGGCTTCTCAGACCTGTAAGGGTTAACGTTGCAAAGTGTGCACAACACTTTTGTTGGATGTTGATGTGATTGCGTGTTGAAATCAAACAACTTACTACCTGGTCAAAAAAGTAACTAATCCCCGGAACTATGGGTGTGCGGATGTCTGAGCAGCCCCCTCTATAAGGACTTCTTCAACCATGACTTACAATATTGTGTACAGTTGATCAGTTCATAAATTTATTTTTTTAAATTCACTTTTTTATCAAGCTAATTATCAGGACTGGCGATGAGATAGACACTTCTCTCGTGCATTTTAAATATTTAGTAACATTACTCTTGCAATAAAAGGAAAATGAACTACAATGTCTGCAAAACAAGGTAAACCGACAAAAATTTCACCAAAAAACCCACCTAAAGGAGTTCTATTTTTACGGCAATTCTCTTTCAATCCATACGGTCAAATTTCACAATTTTTTTATTGCACCATTCTCACAAGAAGATCCTACCGTAACATTTCCAAAAAGTTCATCTTGATAATTTTTAACTACTGGAGTGGTGATTCTTCTAAACTGCTTTGGTCTTTAGAGCATCTCTACCCTTGAGCGCCAACCCGGGCCACGCTAGGCCAGAGAAGTAGGGGTGAAGCAGGCATGGTTGAGAGGTTGTAGGGAATTTCATGCATTCTAAACGGAATCCCTTCAAACATCAAAACGGTATCCCTTTAAACATCAAAACGGTACCCCTTCAAACATCAAAACGGTATCCCTTCAAACATCAAAACGATATCTAGGCTCCAAGTATGATGTGTTAGAGTTGGGGGACAAATTGATAAGCACGTGCCTACGAATGATCTACCACGCCTCCAATTTGCATATTTGATCAAGAACGCCAGATTTTGGTGATGGCCCAACAAATCAAACGAATATGATGTCAAAGCCAACCGTGCCTCCTGCCACACTTAACCGCGATGCCGGCCGAGCGGAGAATATTCATGTTTGCCCCTCTGAAACGGCAAATCTACCAGGGCCCCGGCCCTATGCCCCAGTGGAGATGCTTGTAGGGGTTAACAATATCGGAGAATGTAAACCACATCATAACAGGAAGGACCAAACATCCAAGCATGTAAGGCTTCAGCCCGGGAGGTGAGAAGAATGACAAGCCCAAAATCAATGATCCTATTTGATTTTGTCCAATTCCCATAGAGCAGCATAGTACCAAGCCATGCTTTTACAACCAGTCACCGATTTGTGCAAAGGCTTATCTTGACACTCTCAAGGGATTTGAGATAAAACAAATAATAATTAATGGTTTAATCTTTTGGTGCCGAGGTGGTCGTCCTTGGGTCAATTTTGTTGCTTTCCAAGGTATAGCTCCCTTTGTGTAAGTTAGATGCGTTTTTTTTGTTGGGAATGTGTCTGGCACTACTTCATACGCTTCAAATAGAAGGGCATTGGTGTAAGCATTGGAGAGCTACAATGATTTCTGTAAAGTGGGATCGACAAGAAATGTACCCTATGTGTAGATATTGTAGTGCATTATCTACTAGTTGTTGTGCATGATCTAGTACACTCGTGGATTCTCTTGTGCCTTGTGAAGACTCTGGCGCTAAGGATTAACCCCTAAGGTACCTTGACAATTTCACACAAAAAACACTTCAAAATTGTTGGATTTTTATGCAATGAATAAAGAAGTAAACAAAAAACTCCATTTTTAAATTTTGACCGTAGGATCTCAAATACGACTTAATAAGTAACATACTCACATAATTTCATCAACAATTTCAAAACACTTCAAAATTGTTGGAATCTAGTGCAATGAACAAAGGAGGGAAAAAAAACCTTTGATTTCTAGTTCTGACCGTAGGATCTCAATTAAGACTTATTAAGTAATGTATTCACAAAATTTCATGAACTTTGACCGCACGGATTGAAAGTTTATAGTGTTTGAAGTAAAGAAAACATAAGTTTTTCTTCCCTGCTTTGAGTGGATCAACAGACTTTGACTACACTTGGTATCAAATTTTTGCACTACACAAGGTTTGGAAACATTACCATCATGTTAATCATGATGGAATTTCCTTGTACACCAATTTTTAGAGGTAGAGAAGGGGTGTAGCATGTTCAAAACAAATGTGCAAGGAGTGGAGGTTCAAAAATTGCCAAATCACGTTATTTTTTTTGTGAAGTAAATATGATTTAGCATGATAATCCAAATGGTCAATAAGAAGGTTTACGCCACATCTTGTAGTAGAAAAAATTAAATGCAAGAAATATGAAGATCTCTAAGATTTATGTTGAAAAGAAGAAGTTTTTTGGTGCCTTGCCCAACAAAGTGTGAAAATGTGTGAAAATGTTTGACTTAGATTATTATGCTATTTTTCACTTAAGACAAGAGATTTTTTTTGACAACATGAAAGGAATAATATTGTTTGCTAGTATTGAAAATCACACATTCAATAGATTGTCCTAGCAAAAGTTTTTGGAGTTGCCGGACATGCCCAATCTCCCCATTTGAAATTCAAAACCCTATAACTTTTTCATAAAATGTCGGATTTAGGAAAAAAATGGACTCGCACAAAGCTTTTAGCAATGTCCATCTACAGTTGGAATTTCAAAGAGGAATGTTATAGATTGACACCATAGGAACCTGCCCAAACCTTCAAGAGTCCCTCGATGGGGCTCTTGGGTCTTTAGGGGGTAAATAAATTTTGGATCGGGAACTACCTACAGCGTACTAAGAAAAGAAGCCCAAAGTTCTCCATAATAAAAGGAATACATGAATCAATGCACCGTACCTTGCACAATTGCCTATAAAGACTTCTGCCTGAATCACTCATGCAAAACACCAGTTTATAAATAATTTGGTGCCATTATATAATCCATTTGATGCAAACAGGTTGCAGAGAAGCAACATGGATGTATTTATTATTTCCTATACATTCGTTATTTACTTTAGATACCCCATCATTTTCTTCATATACCTCATAGTTTCATCCAAATATACTCAATATGTAAAAATCATTATTTTTGAATTGTATGTGTAGAACTCATTTTTTATAATTGGCGCATAATAGTATTTTAGAACTTAATCAAAAAAATTCATATCCAAATTCTAATGAAAGAGCACATTCAAAGGATTCCTCCAGAAGGCTTTGTCATCCAAAAATGTGACAAGAACGAGTGGATGAAATTTGTCTACTTCAGAACCGGCGGATGTTCCGGACAGACACATAACAAATTGTTTTCTTTTACATATATAGATTAAAATTTAAAGTTTTTTTGGTGTATAATATTGAACTTCATTGGTGAAAAGGTCGCAAAATGGTAAGTTGAAGAATGCAAGAGCACCTTCAAAATAATGAATAGTACCAATAAATAGTATTCACAACTTCAATTTTTTCCCTTAATTTAACCCATGAACTTTTGAAGGTGCCCCTAGTGGTCACAATATTCTACATGTACGTTATTGTATTTGGACATGCTAAGGTTCAAATATTGAAATGAACTCCAAATAATGATTTTTGTTGAAGAATCTTCAATCCAAAGGTGTAAGTCTTGCTAAACATTAATACATTTATGATATTCTACAAAGTAAAATACATCCTTGTATATAGAGTTCCCAACCGATGTTTAAGGGTTAAGCTAATATGTTCTCTTTTGCTGATATCTAGAGTCTACATTCTTCAGTGGAAAAAGGTTTCCATGTGTCAAAAAAATAAAAAAATTGGAATAGAAGTTCTTGTTTAGGAATCAAAGGTTCTGTAACACCACACGATTGGACTGATTCTACAGCACTTTTATTGAATGTTATAGAATATTCATCAATGTGGGTCATTGAAAAGACATGTGCTTGGTTGTAGAATGATTATGCTTTTTTCATGTGAGACCGGGATTCATCTTCTTTGTTTACGGAATTATTGGTATGCATGCAAAAGTCAAGAGGCGAGGAATTCTCTGGCCTTGACAAGGACCAGAAGATAATGGACGTCCAGGGTTTGTCAACACATGGCAAAGCGGGATTAGGCAACAACATGCTCCGCATTCCCGATCCAAGGAGTGTTGATATGAATGGCCATGAGTGAATCCCTTCCGGTCAAATTTTCCCTCGGGGATTTTTTTTCATGCTTTGGCATGTGCCTTGGTCACAATCGGAATTACAAACCCTAGAATGGAATTTAACCCTAGAACTTCCAAGGAGCTAAAATTTGGCTTCTTGGATGACTTTGAATGCATGATATTAAATGAGGAATTGTGATTTTTCACCGAGTTCTTCGTAGGAGAGTTCATTAAATATGTAAGCATTAGATGATGATGTCACTTGCGTCATTGAGGTACGGTAGTCATGTTTTTTCTAAAGAAGAAATACATGTGACAAGGATCGCAATGTAGCGAAATTTAGAATCACCTAACTTTTGCTCTAAATTTGAGTTTGTGTCATCAACCCCTAAATTTCCAAAACTCCCCTTGGGGGACTCTAGAAGGTTTGCACAGGTTCCTATGGTGTCATTTCTAATAGTTTTCATATATATTTCTAATGTAAATGGACATTACCAAAAGCTTTGTGTGAGTCCGATTTTTTCCTAAATATGACATTTTATTAAAAAAAGTTATAGGGTTTTGAAGTTCAAATGAGGAAAATGGGCAACTCCGGCAATTCCAAAAACTTTTGCTAGGACACTCTATTGAATGTGAGATTTTCAATAAAATCCTTTCATGTTGTCAAAAAAAATCTCTTGTCTTTAGTGAAAAAAGCAAACTAATCCAAGTCAAACATTTTCATACATTATCGCACATTGTCGGGCAAGATACCAAAAACATTTCTTCTTTTCCACATAAAACTTTGAGATCATCATATTTTTTGCTTTTTATTTTTTTGGTAGCATTATGTGGTGCAAACCTTCCTATTGACCATTCGGATTCTCATTCTAAAACATGCTTAGATCACAAATAAATATAACGCAAATTGACAGTTTCTGAACCTCCACTCCTTGCCCAATTTTTTTGAATATGCTACACCCATTCTCTACCTCTAAAAATTGGAGTATAAGGAACCAATATCATGCTTAACATGATGGAAATTAATTAAGACCTTGTGTAGTGTAAAAATTTGACACCAAGTTAAGTCAAAGTCTGTTGATCCATGAGTCGCATGGAAGAAAATGGACCCTTTCCTCCACTTCAAACACTATAATATCACAATCCGTGCGGTCAAACCTTATGAATTTTTTTATGTAAGTTACTCAACAAGTCTTAATTGAGATCATGTGGTTTAAACTAGAAGTAAAAGATTTTTGTTTTGTCCTTACTCATTGCACTAAAACAAGTAGTTTGAAGTATTTTTAGTGTGAAATTGTCAAAGAAATTTAGGAGTTAATCACTAAAGGACAAGAGTTCCCTTAGGGGACACTTTGAGTTTCAATTGAGTTCCTCAATGTCAAATTTTGGCATGATTTTTTATTAAATGGGCAACTATTATTAGTTTTCTATTGACATAATTTTTTGTAGAAATCTGGCTTATTGTTCAAAAGTTACAAACATTTTTAAATAGCATATGCAAATAATACAACGTCTTAGTGTGACATGTAAACAAATAGTGTTCCAAAACTTTGATTAATTCTAAATTTAATAGAAATCAAATTTTTTGTCCATTTAAAAAAACTCCTTTTGGACGGGAATGGAAATCTTTGCATCTACTATACAGATTTTTGAATTTCAAAAATATGAGAAGGATATGATATATGCAAAACTTGGTAGTGTATTGATAATTCTCAGCACATTGCATTGCGGAGTTTTTAAGGACATCTTCTACCCCTCTTCTACTTCTAAAATTTGGTGCACATGTGCCTAACATGTTCCATTTTATGTTTAAAATCCCATTTAGATTTTTAATGCATGTAAATAATATTTTTGAAAACTTGATATTGTCAATAGATTGTTTTTTTTATTCTTCGTTTTGTTTTTAGGATAGTCCAAGGTTTTCACAATATGTTGAACAAGGAACCAACAAACTCTTGTTTTTCCACATCAAATTAGAGATTTTATCATTTTTTTGTTTTATTAAATTTTCTTCTATAATTGCAAGATGTGACATGAACTATTGTTTGACCATTTGGATTTTCATTTAAAAAAGGAATTGAGTCCACAAACATATGAAAATGTGTCTTGGCAATTATTATCGAATCTTGATTTCTTGCACAATTTTTGTGAAGATGCTACATCTATATTCTACCTCCAAATATATTGTTCAAGGAACGAACTTCATATGAATCTTAATGATAGTAAGGTAATCTTATTCTTGATAGTAAAATGGAGTGTATATATTCATCATGTAATGGAAGAGTTTGACATCAAATGAATTTAACGTCTATTGATCATTCCCACATAAGGAAGAAAATTGCTAAGTTCTATTATTTAACGTCTATTAATTATTGCCCACTTCATCACTTCATTACTTCATTCCAATTTGTGCATTCAAAAAAGGATGGATTTTTTTAAGAATGTTGTTGTGATGTGGGCCAAATAGGAATAAATAACACTTATTTATAGGTATTTGTTAGTTCTCTAAGTAAGCAAAGTAGGTAGAGGTTAGATTATTAGTGATATCATTTATATACTGCTTGGTAGTTGATTGAAGGCATGTCTCTTGGTTGAAGACAAAATTATAAGGTAGGACAATTGATATTGCTTCCTTCTTGGATTTCAAATAGGAAATGTAGCATGTCTTTATATGACTTGTGCATTGACCAATGAATTCAAAACAGATGTGATGACCAACTACATTTCCTCTTTGAAATCTAGGATAGAATTCCTCCTTGATTGTCTTATCTTAGTAAGGGAAGGATAAGGAAAGAGAGTAAGGTTAGGATAAGCTAGAGATGGATGATGGTGGCCTTAACTATCTAGGGTCTTTTGAACTCTAATCTCATAGTGTTCCTATTTGTAGAGGGAAGCAAAGGAATGGGTAACTAAGTTGGTGATGATAGAAGGTTGGGCACAATGTATATGATTTTAAGTTGAGTTGCGTGGCATTTGAAAGTTTGGTGTTAAGAGACTGGGAAGTTTAAGTGCCTTCACTCTCAGTACTTTTAAGTGTATATATTGTTTAGGTAGTTTGTAGGTAGTGGGTTGAGGTCTTCAAATGAACATGCAAAACTTGTGGATTAATAAAGTGGAAAATATTAGTACATAGATTTGACATTTGGTCTAGAGGGTAGATTCATAGGGACTACAACTTCCATGACTACAAGACGTGTATTTTTAAGACACACACAATTCTTTTTGACAATGAGCAGTGAGTTTTAAATCCAAATATAAATTGAATTAATTTAGATTTTTAGTATAGTTCATGATTGGTAATGTCTATCTTCTTTTGAATTTTTTTTAAAGATATGTATTAGCATCTTATGAAATATACTTAAAAATTATATGATGATTTAATACCAAGAATATTATAATTATCCCTATAGAATTGTCTCTATTGAATTAAATTTATAAAAACTCACAAATATTGCAATGTGATAACAATGTGATAGATTAACTAGTTTTCCATGATTATAGTAAAAAACAATAAAGATATTTAGAGATGATGATATAACGATACCTTTACAATCATTAGGCAATTGCCTTTGTAGCTTATGTTTAAGAATAAAAATTAGAGGCATAACTATTGACATCCATAAAGGTGACATGAACTTTTGGACACAATGTGGCGATAACAAGTGTAACAATTATTATTATTGTTATTAGAACATGAATATCCAATATTATTATTGTTATTAGGACATGAATTTATTAGGTATTTTTATCCCTCCAAGTCTAATAAACACATGGATATAAATGAGAAAATAACAATATATAACAACAATTCTAAGCTACTAGCAACAAACAATGATAGTTATCATTGCTTTTATTTTGTGGTATGTTGTTGTGGTGAATTGTGTTGATATAAATATGGTAGTGGTTGATTGTCTAAATTCCTTATTTATTTGATAAAATGGACATCGTATATTGAATAGCAATGGGTTGATGTTCATAACAATTTGTTTGATATTTATAATTATTACTTGTACAGTTGCAAATAAGTCATCATGATATTAAGTTTAAGTAGAAATATAAGCTTGGTCTTGGATGATATTTCCATCCAAGTCTTTTTGAATTGTTAATCTCTAAAATTTCCTCAACAATTTCACAAAAAAAACATAAAAGTGCTAAAACAAGTGCTAAAACATAGATCCTTAAACTTAACCCCTAAAGTTCCTTGACAATTTCCCTCAAAAACTATAAGTGGTACTAACTTTCAAACCACAAATCCAAAATATAAAATAAAAATATGTCTACGAAGCTCTTATCAAAGGCAATCTAGAATAAAAATTTCAGAGAAAATTGATTTTTTTTCGAATTTTAGGAACCTGCCCAAAAATCAAGGAATCCCCCCGAAGGAGACTCTGGTCCTTTAGGGGTTAAATCCTCTCTCCCTCCACTCTACTTACAGGGCTTTTGAAAGCCAAAATGTATGTTGTTCAAGATAAAACTTCTCAAGGTTGCAAAAATTTGGCTGAAGCAAGAACATCGTGCCATACGCACAGGCGTTGAACGTCAAGCCGATAATGCATCACGTTGTAGGAGGCAATCAGAAGGTCCAATCAACAATCAACGGTTGGATATGGTGAATAATTGTTGTGCTAATGCCAAACGTTGCGCCGTTGTCCAAGAGAGTAATTGTCAAATCCCGGAGCTACCATTGGCGCCTTAAATGGTTGATGGTGTGGCTAGCAGCATTATACATTTACTTCAACGTATTAATGTCTGATCTGGCACATGTGGCGCATTGCATTGGTTGGACAAGTGCATCACTGTAAGAGATTCAACACAATCCAATCCACTTCCCAGTATGTGTTGTAATCAAGTAAAGATTGAGCTTCCACTGATGACAACGCCTCTTTAGTCATTGCGGATCTTGCTACAAGGAGACAGACAAGAAGCAAAGAGCTTCCTAGAATACATCCATGCATACAACAACGCTATATGCCATAGATTCCTATAGTTACTGAGAGTATTGAACTTCCTTTTCCGATACGCTGCAAGCAGTTTCCAATTTGTGTTGCGTATGCCATAACTATCAAGAATTCACAAAGACAAACACTTTTGAAAGTTGGTATCCTTTTAAGGAAGGACGTTTTCTTGCATGGACAATTGTATGTTGCCTTTTTGTGTGCCACGGCTCCAAAAAATGTTTTGATGCTTTTGGAAGATCATTTTAATGGAAATGAAAAAACAATCCACGATGTTGTTTAAAACAAAGCGCCTCTGTAATTTCTTTTTTGTGTCTATTTGATTCTCTAGTGACTCTCCAATCTTTGACACATTTTACAATACCAAAGAGCGCCTTTGCCTTGTTGGAGAATAGGAGTATCTACACTTTAAATCATTTTAAATAGAAATAAAAGCTTAATAATCATTTTCATCCAAATTGTCTTAAATTGTCAATTCCTAAAATTACCTTAACAATTTCACACTAAAAACACTTCAATACTACCCTCTCATATGTAAAGAGTAGAAGAGGGATTCTTTTTAATAAAATGACTTCAACTATAAGATCTTGATCAATACTATCAAAATAACATGCTCATCATATTTTGACCACACACATTGGATGATTGTGGTGTTTGAAGTGACAAAAAATGTCCTTCCTCCATGCATCAAGAGGATCGCTAGACTTCGATTTCATTTAGTGTCACAATTTTACTTTACGCAATGCCTAAATTTTTTACTACCATGTTCAACATTATTTTAGGAGCTTATACACCAAGTTTTAGAGGTAGAAGAGGGATGTAGCACATTCATAAAAATTGTGCAAAGATTAGTGGTGCAAAGGGATGAAAAACTGTCAATAAACATTCTTATTTATTGTGAACTCAATTTCTTACAGAATGAGAGTCCAATGGTCAAAAAGAAATAATATACCACATCTTGTAGTAGTAAAATATCTAAATTTGATGTGGAAAAGAAACATAATATGGTACGTTGCTTGACAATTTGTGAAAAAATGTTTGACTTGCAATAGCTTGGAATTTTTACACAAAAGACAAAATTTGATTTTCCAACAAATTCAAAGAAAATCATATAATCAATCTAATAAGGAGTCTCAATGTCTATTCTATAGTAGCAAAGAATTTTGAGCTCCATGAGGAAAGGCAAGTTCATCAAATTGTACTTAGAGTAAAATAAAGTTTGTTATAATGGTCCAATGTTATAACAAATTGAATTACTATGAGATATCTTCATAAAGTGTTTAAAATTTTGTGATAAAAATTGACATCATAAGAACTTGTTTAGAATGGAACTTTTTTCCAAAAGACAAATGACCTTTATAGAGCAATTTAAAGTAAATATTTGTTGGTTTCCGTAGTAATTTTTTTGGTGAGAATCTGAGATTATAAATCCAATAAATTATGAAACACATGTAGCGGTTAAATGTTAAGGATGATGACTTTGAAATGAAAATTTATGTGATAAAGTTTAAATCTTGAACTACAATGGTGCCATTGATTACCACTTGTAAAATGCACTATTTTTCTAGAAGGTTATCATTGATAGTTTAAATGTTCAATGGATTGTAACTTTGGAATCAAGTGTTGGACATAAGCAATTTCTTAAACTCCAAAAACAATTTTCTATAAAATTGTTTTCTTGGGTGAAAATATTGTTATATACAAGTTATATAGACAAGTATCATATTTGAATGAGTTGGAAAAGGAGCTTATTATGATAAATGGATATTTTCCCTTCTCCAAAAATTCTCAAATTATGAATGTTCTATGTATTTTTTTTAACTACTACAAAGACAAAATGAGTTTTGAGCTCATTTTCCATTTTAGATTAAAATCAACTCTGAAAAGTTGTCATTTTTTTAATGATCGGCTCAATAGATAGAAGGGCAGCTAAGATTTGTGATCTAACATGTTCTCTCTTTCTTTCCTTCCCAAAGGCGACAAAAAATCTTCTAACTTGAGTTTAGAAACCATCAAGCTCTTTTTATATGTTTAAGTTATCAAAATTAAACAAATAGTTGTATTAAAATTCAAAATGAGGTATAATATTGAAATTAAGGTGTGCACAATGTACACCAATCTTGTAAAGGTAGAAGAGTGAAGCATTTGTAGGAAAGGATGTGCAACGAAGGGAGGTTCAAAAATTGCAAAAAGACCCTAAAAATTCTATTGTTTACAAACTGAAAGTAGAAACTATCAAGACAAAGGTTCATGTTTCTTTTTGAAGTTAAAAAAATTTATTGAGAAAAACCAAAGATACATGAGTTATTCGTAATGGGAACCGGTCTTTTGTCCTCCTTTTTTCATGCAAAAGAGAATCTAACCTGTATTTGAGTGTAGCCGCAAAGTAATCATGTGAAAAAAATTCAGGGTTTGAGGGTTTTGAGGAGGTGTTATTTATGGCACAAGTGGCACAAATCTCCCAAACACAAACAAGAACAATCATGAACGTGATGACACTCTGGCATGTACCCTACAATCCTAGAGTTGTGCATGATGTGAAGGGTCAGAGTTTGCTTAAAATAAAAGCCAGGCACAAACTCCAGTTTGGGAATTCTAGGGCTCAAAAACTAGTCTATCCAGTGTTCTATTCAAGGTCTACAGTGAAACCCTACCAGTGGACTCGGCGACCTTGGCTTTTCCATTTTACAGGTTAGAAACTGAGGATTTGGAGTACTTTGCGGATAACTCTACAGTATCTGAATTTATGTGGAGATTAAAATGCCTTGTTGCTTAACAAGGTGAGAGGATTCTCACTCCTCTCGACATTAAAGTTTTACCCTCAAGAAGGTTTTTCTTTGAAAATTCCAGATAAATACATGTTATTTGCTTATATAGAAATCTTACATTCATAAAAGGGCCGGAGCAAAACATAAAATAAAAATGAAATTGTTTGCCATCAACAATAATTGCTTTGTCTATCTTTGTATAAGTCTCATGGATCTTTATGGTCATTACACTATCTACCTATATAATAGGCATCATTCTCTCTGTCTATCCGCCGCTCCCAGTCACGTGACCTCTCTTTCTTGATTTTGACCCCTTGATGTGAAGGGTGAGGCACGGTGATGCACTCTTCTTGACTCTTGATATTAGGTAGTAACCTAATGACTCTTGATTTTGACCTCTTGATGTGAAGGGTTTTCTCCTCTTATATTAGGTAGTAACCTAATGACTCTTGATTTTGACCTCTTGATGTGAAGGGTTTTCTCCTCCTATATTAGGCAAGTGACACTTCTGTGCACAAAGGGTCGATCAATATGCAAATGTAAAGCAAATGTACTTTATTTTTGGAGCGGATTTGAGATTACGGGTTTTGAAATACAAAACATACAAACCTAAATTTAACACACCACCCTCCGCTCTTCCCGTCGGGACGATAGGTACCAACCCTAGTTAAGAAGAAATGCATTCAATCAAAATTTGTAAGGTCTTATATTAAATAACATGGTCCATTACTATCTACATTAATTTTGTTGCAAGATTGTACAAATGAGAGTTATATATTCACTTCCATCCACACCTCCAACAATTTTAATAAATCAAATAATATTGTACCATCCTTCTAGGAACTAAAAATAGACAAACCATACATTTGTTCCAATTCTTATGCTTTTATTAGGATATTTATGAATTACACCATCTAATTTGTTTGCAATACCAATCAATTACATGTGTTCATAAACGTCATATTTCTATAAAAGATTAAAATTTTGAGAACACATTTACAAAATAATAGAGTTTTTCTGAAAGCCACCAAAATATACAAGATAGTCACCCCTGATCTTATGGCCTTATGTTAGTAGTTGGGACCACATGCACATGGTGACTTGGTTTGGGAAAGGTGTGGGGGAACTATTAGTCAACTCTTTGAGAACTTAGGGTACAATGTGGGAGCTGTAGATTGCAGGAGTAGGGCCCAAGAGCATTGATGGCCAAGCATTCCATTGTAGGAAAAAGCGAGCATGAGATCTCTCATGCTCTCTTTCTTTCCGTATTTAAATCTCACCTTGTCTGCCACCATTTCCATACTGACTTGCCTCTTTAGTACACACTTTCAGGAAACTCTAATCATAGAAGTTATGCTCTATTTCACTGATACAAAGATTTATATATTCATCATTTATTAATTTACATAAGAAGTGACCTTCCAATTTAGTGATAAATATATTTAGAGCATCTTCAATGCATCCCGTGGATAAGTCCCCGGTAGTGAACTTTTTAGGATTGAACTAAACCCCGCCCCAACCCACTCGTATACAAACCCTCAATATTTCAGAGCTTGCTAAGTTTGGCCTCCGATACGCTACATTTGCTACCCTTTCAGAGCCCTGAACATCTCCCTAAGATCAAATGAGCCAAAACTTTATGCATTGACTCCGTTCCTTGTTGTGTGGTCTTGCTGCCACGTCAAAATTGAAGCAGCTATTCAAGATGTAAAGCGCATGTATAGTGGCCTCCAATATGTCTTGCAACTCCATAGTGAAGTCCTTTGAACTTTTTATTTTAGATCCTGTTGTAGAAGTATTCTATCAAGATTATTCTATTAAATCTATAGCTTTAAGGATTCTTATCCAACATCAAAAATCTCAATGTTCAAAACTAAGAAATCTATTTTTTTGTGAAATGTTTTTTTTTTCACGGGTTTACATACAATTTAATTGAAAAATAAATGCAATGGTTTTCTTGAATTTGATTGCACATATATTTAGGAAACATCATTTTCCACATCTTTCATATTACAATAACTTACACTATCTAGGTAAAATTTTCCTCTATATGACTTTATTGAGTTTACTAAATCTTTTCAAGCACATTCATTGCAGAGGAAAAGAAGCTTATGTATTACAAAAAGATTTGAACAAAGATAATCATATAAAGTACCATTAGAAAGCTACAATGATGTAAAAGCCTTTTATAACACAAACAATATGTTGTATCGTGTTCATTGTAAACTACATTGAAAGGAAGTGGTACATCCACTACCATCTAGTGCTACCGCTTTTAGCTACTATCACAGCTTCCATTCAATTTGGCATTGTAGAAATCAACTTTTGGATGCTATCTTGAGGTATATCTTCCCATGCCAAATTCATTGATGTCCACATTTCATCCGCGGCTTGGGGTCTGTGTCTTTTTTGCACCTGATCTTTGACTTGCTTCCATATATTTTCAATAGGATTGAAGTCAAAAGAATTTGGCGCCATCCAAGCTTTGTCAGTCCAAGTTGTTTCCTCCAAAGCTTTTGTACATTGCTACGATGTATTAGTGCACCATCTTTCATCAAAATGAGGTGCTCATGGAACTCACGGTGCCAATAATAATGCTCTAATGCTCCCTCACACACTATCTCTACAAAGTCTGCAGCACTGCGTTTGTTACAAGGAAGCAACACTAAATAAGACTTAGTAGAGCCAGTGGAAGCACCCCATACCATGATTGAAGTCCTTCTAGACTTGAATGTAGGTGCTACGCAATCCCAATTGTAGCGTTTGTAAACTCTCCGCCATAGAGAAATTGCACGTGACTGTATTCCAACCTCAAATGATGATTCATGTGTCCAAATCACATTGTTCCAATCTTCAACTGTCCAAAAAAAATGTTGTTTTGCAAAGGCCAACCCCTTGGCCTTGTATATGTCACTCACAAACAGCTTTTTCACTACAATGCAACTATTAACACCAAGCTTATGAATCTCTTTCCGTACAATCACTATGCCTACATGAGGTGTAATATTCTCACAAAGTTTTGCAAGAAGAGCACAACGGTTGCTACTAACATCTCTCATGAGCCTTCTCCTACCCTTATCACTCAATTTATGTGACCTACCGAGCTTCTTTGCTGGCTTGATAGAGCCACATTCATCGTATCTCTTCAAAACCCTTGAAATTGTTGATTTGGGTCTTCCTACAATGTCTCCAATTGTGCTCAATGTCAAGCCAACCTTTTTCATACCAACTATCATATTTTGCACATCATCTGATACAATACTTCATGTCATGGTGCAAAGTGAACTGAGACTACTTGAAACTTGACAAAGTCTGTTTGCAGAATTTCTAGGCATATCACATACACAATATTGAACACAAATAGCAATCTTTTCTCATAGAATTTCTAGGCTATGTCTGAAAATAAAAATCACCATAAGGATGCAAGCATGTATGTCTATCCTATCAACCCTAGAGCTCCTCAAAATCCAAGAGTTCTGATGTCTTTCAATGAAATTCTCTACTGCAACACCAAACTTGTAATCCGAGGTTACTAACTTCTAAATGAGCCACGTGTCATTAAGACAAATATTTATTAAAATTGTGGTAACTCACATCAAGTTACATGGCTCAGCTTGCCACATGCCAAAAACCTCCACCAAATAAGACAAGTATCATGCCAAAATTATGTTGACACTGAAGTATTTGCCTCCATGTTACAACTGGGGTTGCAAGACATATTGGAGGCCACTGTACACGGGTCATGTTGCGTTGAGGCATTGTTCCTTCCATCCGTTCCCAAATTCTTCTCGTGCTCGCTACACTTGATTGAATGTTGTGGTTCAGGGTGGATATTGCGTGTGTGCATTGAGGAGGAAAACTAGTTCCACAATATTTGTATACAAAAAGGCGACCCCTCAATGCTTCCAAACCATAGACTAATTGCCTTAGCCATTACTATCTATAAACTCTTCACAAGCACATTCACATCGATATTATCCTCATATGGAGAAAAACATCAAATCCTACACAATAGCCAAGAAGGCTTTTGTGCAGAAAGAAGTACCGCTTGGCAACTCCAAACCATAATAGCTGCACTCGAAGATGCACAATTTACAAACCAAGACATATATATTTTATATATTGATTTCAAAAATGCATTTGGCTCTATTGATCACGTAAGACTATTAGCAATTATGTTTGACCTCGGATGTTCCACCGACGCAGTTGCATTAGTTGGAAACATCTACTCTCACTCGTCCACCTCATACGTTGGAGAATACTTCAAAACAACACGTCCCATCGCCATACAACAAGGAACTATACAAGGCAACACCTTACCTATTCATTATTTTCTTAGAACGACTACTAAGATGGATGCAAAGAGGAAATAATGGCTACACCTTTGGAACATCAAAAATCACCAAAAACTTGGCCGCTTACACAGACGACTCTTGGTGCTATAGCCGGAAAACTTAAGTCATTACAGATCCAACTCAATAAAATTGACAAATTTTGTGACTAGTCTCGTATGGATGTTGGCACCCAAAAATGTGCCGCCACATGTTGCCCAAACAAATCCAAAATGAACCCCACCGCATTCAAAGCACCTATGTAAACCGCCAACATAAACTACCATAACCAACCCATTCCCATACTACATCAAAATGAATCATACGTGTATCTTGGCACAAACCTTGTCCCCTCACTAAATTGGAAAATACAAATTCACATCACTAATGCTAAACTTACTAAACAATGCAAAAAACTAATAACATGCCCAACCACCATAATTTTTTTTAAAAAAATGGTAGACACATTACTTAGACTTGTAGTAGCATATAGTTTCTACGCAATTCCATACTCCATGCCTGTTATCAAAAAATTGGACAAAAAAATCATAGCCATACGTAAATCCATTTGTGGCCACCCTAAATGTATGTCAAATGTCATAACACAACTCCCAAAAAAACTATTTGGACTAAAAGCTTTTTTTCTTAAATATGCGTACCTCCGATGTATAGGTGAACAACTTCAAAATGCACTAAATGACAAAGGTAGACTTGGCAAGATTTACAGAGGACTCACTCACTACATCCTTACCAAATATGGTGGCGCTAAAAGTATCCCTAGAATAAACAAAGTTGTTTGCATTAGATCACCAAACACCCAAACATTTTTCCTACTAAAGAATGAAGCAAGAGTGTACCTAAAAAGTACACTCACGGATTTCCTATTAGAACCCTCATCTTTGGAACAAATGTGGCTACAAGAAACTCAAAATGACACAAGAATTAACCAACACCTTGCCTAAAAACTCTTGCAAAAACTTATCTCAGTAAATATTACCGACTTAAAACAAATTATTTTACCAAATGAAACATACATTATGAATCACAATGACTTTAAAACATTTCATACTACACCATCCAAATTAGTAAAGAGCGCTCTTAATTTTGTCCAACAACTATTTTGCTAACCCCCCTTGTCCTAACACTTGCATCTCACCATGCCCAATACACTAGTACCCCTACACACTCAAAGACACATATACTACCGCCAACAACAACATTCAACCTAGAAATAACCTCCCGCCAATTCACCCCCCAACCGACTACATCCTTTCCTCCCCTCCCCCAAATATACATCCTCAAAAATCCATCCATATATTCCATAAATGGCATTCTCGACCACAAACATAGAATTTTTTTTTATAAAAAATGATACCAAATTTTTATGCCAATGGCAACACAATAATAATACCTACAACAAATGACCCTCAACGAAACCTCTTTCCATGGCATGACCAAAACACCTCTATCCATAACTTCGTACAATTAACACAACATTATCAAAACACTCAAAACAAATTCTACTTAGAAATCATACAAGCACACCATCCTCAAGAGCAACTTTGTGACTCAAGATCAGTTATCCCATCCATAATCATTCCCCTCTTCAATATCACACAATCAAATGCAACCCCAAAAAATACATTCTCACATCAAACAACACAATCAAAATTAATAAACACCATGCACATATATATGAAGAAAATGGAAGGCATCTAATCACTATTCTAGTAACCAGACTCCAATGGCTATGGAACCAATACCAAAATAAACTACAAACTCCGACAAACATAGAGCCAATAATCCAACCATTTGAAACTGAAATAGTTTGGCTATACCAAAGATATAAATATTGCATCCCAAAAAATGACGCCCTTTTGCTCGCATAATATACATTACCCACGCCCATTATGGACTCATTAATTTTATCCTTCAACATCCAACACTCATACTTTTCATCCCCCATCACATGCTCCATCCAACTTACTAAATTCTATTCACCTTTTGAAAAAGATAATTTTTTTGGCTCACTAGGAAAACGCCTTTGACCACAAATGGATTGGAAATGGTATTGTACACCCCCACATTATATAAAAAACACAACAAGCAATACATTGGGCAAGACTTGCAGCAAAAAATGATCCTAACTCTACTTCCACTCTTATTATCACACCAGACAATGACTGGTACCAAAACTTTAATCCTCACTTAGGCCCTTTTCCACACTCTCACATCATAGCCCTATTCGAGACAAACTCAATACCATTTGAAGAACCCACCTTACCACCCAAATTATCAAAAAAATCTAGGTTTGAACCATCTACCATATAAATACTATGCATACATCATCAAAATAATAATATTGGTACCTTGGAACAACTAGCCATACTTACCTCCATAACAAATAACCTCAACATACGTGGATTATATACAAAAACAGCTCCACCTACACCTCCTCTAACCCGAGTGAATCGTAACAAAAAATGGACCCATCTTAAATATGCAAACACAACACAAACCCACCCCGTTAGACCACCCCCTCCCCACATATTGTGAATATATCCCCTTCAAGACTACCCGTGCATATAGTTACTACACAGATGGTTCCTTCAAAGAACCAACAGAAATCAGTCCGGGACATTGGCATAGAGAAAGAGCCGGATATGGCATATACAACTCAACCAAAGAAATACAAATATCCAAAAGACTCCATGGACTTCAAAATATCTCAAGAGCAAAATGATGGCCCTCCATAAAACCCTTCAAATTATGACTACACAATACGCTAATGAACCAACACACATATTTACAGATTGTATAAACGTCTTATATCTATTAAACACACAAATAACACACCCTACCCTCCACAATAGCCACCCCAACCAAGCCATCCTAACATTCATGGTCCAAATGCTTCAAAACCGCACACAAATCACAACCCTCCATAAAGTTAGAGCACATGCCAACATAGAAGGAAACAAACAAGCGGATAAACTTGCTAAAGAAGGACTAAGTAAATCCCATAGAAATGCCAAACACCCACATGAACACGCCCACGCTGCCCTATACTACCTCCAAAGAGAAAGTTGGTCTTCTATGGAAGACACCTTGGACAAAGGTCCCATTAGATTTCTGAATAAATACCTCAGAAAACAAGATTCAATTAACAATTTCGATCTAATCTCAAAAAAATTCCCTAACATAGATAAATGGACCGGTAATATTGACATTGATAAAGAACTCTCTAACATCTTTTGAAAAAATCCCACAATTACAAACTCACAAAAAAATGCATATCAAATTTTGTTTTGGACAATACATGGAAAATGCCCGCAAACAACTCTTTTTTGGTATAGAAAGATTTCTATCCATATCATGCCCAATATGCACATCCACGGATCCAGACACATGGCTACACGTACTCCTCAAATGCCAAAATGATCATATACACTCCCTGATTGTCAAAAGGCACAATAAAGCAGCATGGAAAACTTCTAAACTAATTTTATCCTCCAATAAATCACAATGCTTTATACTTATGAGCGCCGGAACCTTCTACAGCAAACCACAAGAAAATACTGTCCCCACATGGCTACTTCCATGCACATTAGAATCCAAAGATGTCATTGTAATGCTAGATTTCAACCAGTCATATTATGCGTCAAAGGACTACCATATAAAGACCCCCACCACACCACATATATTCAAACTTTACCATCCAATTTATCGAATTCAAATATTATTATGACAAATTTTCCCCCACAAATAATTGAATGCAAAACTAATAAATACCAACCACTTATCAATGACATTACAACCCTTGGATGGAAAGTTGGCTCCCTTGTTGTCATTGCCGCTAGAGCCAGAGCTACTACCTCTATTATCAATATTCAATATTCCTATTCAAATACATTCAATATCCCCACTAATCCAATTAAAAATACATTCACAAAAATTAACACCATCGCTATCCAATATGCAATGTCCATACTTCTACATAAATACAAACTAGAAAATAACCAGCCCCTCCCAGACTTACATGATACACCTTAAAACCTCTCTCTCTCTCAAAAAAAACACAATAAATTTTTAAATATCACTTCTCGGAATGGAGCCCTATGGCTCTAGTTGGTCATTGGTCTCTGGTTATTGGTTACTGGTTGCTAGCTACTCGTTCTTGGTTACGTAGTGTCTATCCTCGAGAGGGGGGAGTAGTTCCTTACTACTTAACCCCTAAGGTACCGTGACAGTTTCACACCAAAAACACTTCAAAATTGTTGGATTCTAGTGCAATGAAAAAAAAGGAAAAAGTACTTATATTTCTAGTTTTGACCGTAGGATCTCAATCAAGACTTGTTAAGTAACATTCTCCCAAAATTTCATGAAATTTGGCCGCACGGATTGAAAGATTATAGTGTTCGAAGTCAAAAAAATGGTTTATTTTCATCCCTGCCTTTAGTAGATCAGCAGACTTTGACTTCACTTGGTGTCAAAATTTTCAACTACAGAAGGTCTAAATCCATTACCATCTTGTTAAGCATGATGTTAGTTCCTTGTACACCAATTTTTAGAGGTAGAAGATGGGTGTAGCATATTCAAAACAACTGTGCAAGGAGTGGAGGTTCAAAATTTGCCAATTCACACTTTAATTTTTGTGAACTTAATATGTTTTAGACTGATATTCCGAATGGTCAATAAGAAGGTTTACATCACATATTTTTGTGGAAAAAACAAAAAGTGAAAAATATAAAGATATCTAGGTTTTATGTGAAAAAGAAGAAGTTTTTTTGGTACCTTGCCCGACAATGAGTGACAATGTGTGAAAATGTTTGACTTGCTCTTTTTCACTAAAGACAAGAATTTGTTTTTGACAATGTGAAGGGAAATAGTATTACTTGCGAGTATTGAAAATCTCTCATTTGATAGAGTGTCTTAGCAAAAGTTTTTGGAGGTGTCCGAGGTGCCCGCTCTCCCCATTTGAAATTCAAAGCCCTACAACTTTTTCACTAAATGCCCAATTTAGGAAAAAAATATTTTCCCACTAAGGTCTTGGTAATGCCTTTCTATAGTAAAAATTTCAAAGAGGAATGTTGGAAATTGACACCACAGGAACATGACCGAACTTTCAAAAAGCCGATTTTTGACACTTGGTCCTTTAGGGGTTAATATGCTATTTTTCACTAAAGACAAATTTTTTTTGACAACATGAAGGGAAATAATATCACTTGCAAGTATTGAAAATCTCACATTCAATAGAGTGTCCTAGCAAAAGTTTGTGTAGGTGCCCGACATGCCCGCTCTCCCCATTTGAAATTCAAAATCCCACAATTTTTTCACCAAATGTCCAATCTAGGAAAAAAATGATTCTCCCACTAAAGTCTTAACAATGCCCTTCTACAGTAAAAAATTCAAAGAGGAGCGTTGAAAACTGACACCGTAGGAACTTGATCAACCTTTCAAAAAACCCATTTTTGACACTTGGTCCTAGAGGGATTAACCTATGTCTGGTGGATATGGATTTAACGGTGGAACGAACATACACTGCAACCCCCTTCGGAAACCGGAGTTCTTCTCTCTCTATGTGCATTGAGGATGCCCTTAGAGGTCTAGAAGCCCTTTATTAAGCTCCAAAGACGGGTTTCGCGCATGCCTAGAAAGAGGCAACATAAAAGGCTTCCTGTCCGCCTGCCCGCCTGCCCGGGATGAAGGACGGATGAAGGACGGATGAGAAGTGGATGGACAGAGCAGACCACCTCAGCTCGTGGCCCCAGGACCACAGCCTCCACCGATGCTGATGCGGCTGCTGCTGCGGCTGCGGCTGCTGCTGCTGCTGCTGCCCCCACTGAATGTATGTGAGCCCTCCCCTCGCAGCTTGCGCGCTAGACTAGTCTGGGCCGGGCTAGCGACTAGTCTCGACAGACATCGTCTTCTGGTCGCTCACGACTGAATGATCCTCCTCCACCACCACCACCACCACCACCAGCAGCCAGTGGTCGTCACTCTTCATCGACATGATCGTCACTAGTCTCGCTCTCTTCTTCTCCTCCTCCTCCAAGCTGGGCCAGCGCTAGCCGCGTGCTGCGAGAAGCTCCAGCTCTTCTCTTGCGCGCGCTGCTCCTGGTGCGGTGATTGTAGGAGAGAGTGGGCGAGGGGGTGGGCATCACGCCATCCCGGGCGGGCATGCTAGATGGAATACTATGCGCCAGCCAAAGGGGCGCCCTCCTCCTTTGCAGGCCATGAAGTGGCGTCCTCGGCCGACATCGCGGCGGGGTACGACGACTGGCAGCAGCGTAAGTCGCAGCGCTCGCCGCCGGGCGCCGGCGCCAGCAGCATCGGCGTGCTGGACCACGCGGCGGGCGACTCCACGGCGTCGGAAGGTAGTAGTGATGTGGGGCGATTTGGGGTGGGTGGGGGCGTCGGGGAGCTTAGCGTAATTGGGCCGATCTGGGTGAGCGCATTGGGATCTGGGGCCCAATTCCCACTCCGATTGCGCACGCCAGAGCTCAATCTGGCCGCATCGGAGCCAGGAGGCGTGCGTCGGATTGGGTCGGGAAAGCGCCGTCGGTCTAATCTGCACGGAATTCTGTGAGTGCGGACGAGTGAGTGAGTGGCCGCGCTTGGTTGATGAGGAAATGGATCTCGCACCCCGATGCGGATAGCCACGATTAGGAGAGTGTGAGCGAGAGCAGTAAGGCGAGCGACGACCGCTTAGTCCTAGGCGCACACAGTAGTCCATGGCGTCACAGCCACGCAATCTCACGCCTAGGACGTTCGCTCAAAATGTCCGAGGATTGGGCGGCTTGTTAGCGTTGTTTGATGGGCGATTTGTCATCGCCCATTGTGTGTGCAAATCGGGGGGCTGACTTTGGTTGTGTGGGCGGTGCAGAGGCCGTGTGGCCGTCGATGGCGATGCAGGGGCCCGACTCCGGCATGGACAGCGGCCAGGGGCCGTACCCCGAGCGGCCGGGCGAGCCGGATTGCGTGTACTACATGCGCACGGGATTGTGCGGGTTCGGGATGACGTGCCGCTTCAATCACCCCCCGAATCGCAAACTGGTGCGATTTCCCATTGTAGTGCATGTGTGCCGCGAGGTTGCAACTAGTGTTGGCATTGCATGGACGTGCTTCTGTAACGGCCGACAGAAAGCTAATTATGTGTAGCGCATTGTTGATTGCAATTGGGATGTTTGCCCTTGTTAGTAATGTAGCACTGTGGTGGTTGTGCAGGCAGCCGCGGTTGCCCGGGGCAAGGGCGAGTACCCAGAGAGAATGGGTCAGCCCGAGTGCCAGGTGAGCCTAGTCTTTGGGACAATGAATCTTTCATTATGCTGAATACTTGCACATTGTAGCGATTGTCCCAGAGGTAGGTTACACTCGAAACTGTGCCATTAGGTTGTGAAATTGAGCAATTCTTTTTAGGATGTACAAGACAAGTGTTCTTCTTGCCGGCATGTATTGCGGCTGTGAAGTTTTTTTGTGGACATAGGGGTCTTGGGGGATTGATTCGCTGGGACTTCGTGAATCTGCCGACATGGCTGAATTCCTAGTGTCAGCTACAATCGGCTAATTTTTAGAGCCGCTACTTCTTGTGATACTCTGACGGAATCAGAGCATGTGCAGTGAGCCTGGGTGTTGGGGTGAGTGGTTGGTGAGTGATGTGGTCATTGACAGCAATGTTGGTGGGAGTATGTTCAGTATTATTTGAAGACTGGCACCTGCAAATTTGGAGCGACGTGCAAATACCATCACCCGAGAGAGAAAGCTGGATCGACAGGACGTGTACATTTGAATGTGTTAGGTCTTCCATTGCGACAGGTTGGAAGCTTGCAATGCCGGGGTTGGATTCAGTTTTCGACTGATATGTTTTGGTGTGATTTTTTGCAATTCTGGAAAGGAGATGTGAGGTGAAATCGGCAGAATGATAGGGCTTCACTAATAGCCAGTGTGGTGGTACTGTAGGGGGAGAAGGAGTGTGCGTATTACATGCGGACGGGGTCGTGCAAGTATGGAGTAACCTGTAAATTTCATCATCCGCAGCCTGCGGCGGTCGGGGCTCTGGTGTCGTTGCCGGGGCAGTTCGGGGGCGGCGCGGGCGGGCCGTCGTCCGCCGCGGCGCAGGCCCAAGCGTATCCGGCGGGAGTGCCGCAGTGGCCAGTGGCGAGGTCGCCGTATCTGCCTCCGCGACTGCAAGGGCCCTCGAGCTATGGCCCAGTGATGCCGCTGCCTCAGGGGATCATGACCATGCCCGGCTGGAACGCATACCAAGTAAGTGGGGAATGGAAGCTGTGATGGACTGTTCCGTGTGGGAATTTGCAGGTGGTGCGGTGTCTGTCGTTGGGCAGAGAACAGGACCCTTGACATTGCGAAGCGATTTTTTGTTTGCATTGAATTCTGCAATATGCGGCCCTATTGTGAAGGCTGCTGACAGATGAAATTGGATACAGAGCTGTCCATTTTTGTTAGGAACGTTTAGGCGGCATGATTAGGGACGGATAGTTTCATTCGAGTAACTTGCATTTGGCTTGGCGAACCAAACCTTGGACGAATGTAATTACAGTTGAATTTGTTTTGCCAGTGATCCAGAGCTTGCCCCGACCTAGTTGCATCCTGGTAATTCTGCTTTGGATTGGTGTTGAATTCTGTGATAAGAGTGATGCGTGTCAGTCAAGTCTCAGAACTCGTCACATCCGTCGTACAACAGAGATTTGAAGCACTCGAGCACCAGTGATCGCAGCAGCTAATTTGGTCAACAATTGGACAGAACTTTGTTGAGTAGTTGGCCGAATTCCTACTTGGAATGGCTAGGTTTTCTCTAGAGTTTCTCTTCATACTTGGTCTTGAAGGCAGTCTTGTTTGCATTGCAGCAGGGTCCCGTTGGGCCGCTCGACGGGCAGCAGCATGGGGGCTACGTGTACGGAGGGTCGCCGCAGGGAGAGCAGATGTCGAGCTACGCGCCGTACATGCAGGGCTCGTCGGCGATGGGCGTGCCGGCCCACCAGGCGCAGTCGGTCGCGGGGCAGAAGGACACGGTGTTTCCGGAGCGACCCGGGCAGCCGGAGTGCCAGTACTACATGAAGACCGGCGACTGCAAGTTCGGCACGACGTGCAGATACCACCACCCTAAGGACCGCGCCACGCCTTCGCCGACGTGCCACTTGAGCCCCATCGGCCTCCCTCTGCGCCCTGTAAGTGTCCTCTCCGCTGTCCTCCCCGCGGTTCTGTCAGCATGTGTCTTTCTGGGAACGGGGGCTGACTAGTGCGGTGTGGATGCAGGGAGCTCCGCCGTGCTCATTCTACACGCGGTATGGCATCTGCAAGTTCGGGCCGACGTGCAAATTCGACCACCCATTGGTAGGGGGATTGACATACAGCCCGTCGGCGTCGTCGCTGTCTGACATGCCTGTGGCGCCTTACCCGATCGGGTCGTCCCCGACCACTCTGGCGCCGTCGTCGTCGTCGGAGGTGCAGGCTCTGGACGGGTCCGGGTCGCTGGAGGCGTATGGGGACGGCAGCATGGGCGGGCACCAGCGGATGAGAGGTAGTATGGACGCTGCAGGGAGTGGCAGCCCATCGGTTGGTGGAGCGGGTGGCGGACTGAACGATGGAAGTGGGCCGAGCCGAGCTGATAGTGGTGGGACGAGTTAAGCTCCTGAGACCACTGTCGTCCAAGCGAAAGACCGATGCCTTATTGGTGTGGGACACTGGGAAGCTTCACACTCACACTCACAGACACCTGATTGGGTCGTGCCAAAGCTTTCTATTTGGCTGCGCTAGTCGGTGTTAATAAGGGTCGCGACCCAGGGCCTGCAACAATTGATTGGGCTGTGCTTCTTGGGGTTACATAACTTGAAGGCTGATGCTGCTGCAACCTGTAAATTGGTGTAAGGGGTTCGACCGTGTAGATGGCCACCACTCATCTCCTCCTCTCCGTCACTCATCTCTCCCTTTAGTCCCTCCTCCACTTGCTCTCTTCCTCCCTCCCTCCCTCCCTCCCTCCGGCGAATTGACATCTCTCTCCCGTCCATCGCCCCTGGATCCAGTGTCCCGCATTCCGCCAAGAGGAGACAAGTGCGCTACTTTTCTCACTGTAGATTCACACCTCTTCTCCTCCTCCCTCCACTCCTTGTAGTTTGTTAGATTCATTGGCCTTCCGCCCTGAAATAACAGCTATCCCGTCGCTCTGTGCACCACCTCATAGGCTGCTGCTGCAGCGTCACGCTCTTGTCTCAGTCCATGACGCCATCATCATCCTTGACACCATCCTCCAAACCCGCTTCCTGGCATGCATCCCTGCCGTCGAGATCCATCCTATTGATGGAATCGAGGCCCCTCCTGCATGTTGTGGCAGCGGGTTCAATTTTGGTCACTCAATTTTTATAAAAATCTCCCTCCCTTTCCACTCCACGCCCAGGCTCATCGCACCCTAACCCTTCACCTTCGTCGATTGTGGGTGTGAAAGTCAGTTGGGTCATCTTCCCGGTCTACTACTTGAGTTTTGGCTGATGAGCTCCTGTGATTGTGTTTGCATATGCGCTGGGACTGGGAATGTGACCTCAATTTGCGATGCCTTCGCTATGATTGGCAGCCAATCAGGTTTGTGGTGAGAAGAGGACGGGTTGGCAGCGAGAGAGAGAGAGAGAGAGGGAGTGGTCGCTACTCACTACTACACTGAATTTGATGTTGATGGAACTTGAAAGCGCTGTAGCTTGTCACTGAGAGTACACTGATCAGTATCAACATGGTTGGTGGTAAAAACACTCATCAAGAGTAAAAACTTAGACTAAACATGGGATGTAGAGGGGTAGTAGGCCTGCGCTGGTGGTCGGGTTGGGTGGGCTTTGAAGTCAAATGGTTGGATGGGGAGGGGAATTGCAAGGAAGCGGATGCTAATAAAGGGGGGTGTACAAATGGCACTGCCCGAATCAGCAGCCTGGGGCCAATGAGGCGCCTCTGTCGGTTCATGCACTTGTCGTGTGTGGCGTACCAGGCGCACTGCATTGATGGGCAGTCTCTTTGCTTTTCATTCCGCCCGGGCAGCGCGCATACGGGCAGGGTGGGCGCTGCCCGGGCGACGCGAGTTTAGAATGCGTCCCCTGAAGCTGGGAATTCTGTTCCTGCGCAGCTGCCGCGTGCGCCAGCCCACGTTTGAATTTCCTGTCTGGGCCGAATGATTGTCATCCGACCTCCGTGGATGATATATTCTTCGCCTTGGATGGATGAATGTTGGGCTCCCATTCGGATTTTCACCTTAGCCCTTTAACGTCAGGGCCAGGGCGAATTGACCCCCTCGTTGGGACTTACCCGAGGGGGCCACAAGGTGGTGAGGCCAAACTTGGCCCCTTGTATGCCAAATATAGGGATACGTCATGTTGCAACCCAAATGTGGCTTCTCAGACCTTCAAGAGTTAACCCTTAGAATTGCAAATTGACTCATTCTTTTGTACACTTACAATGGATGATTAGAACATGGTGTTTGCATGAAAGTTAAAGGGTTTTACTTTTGGATTTTACTTGTTTAGTTTGATTTGGTTTTTCTTATTACAAATACCTTTGTATGATATTGAAAGTTCGTGACATTCCCACTTCTTTTTAAAATTGGTAATGGACAAAGTGTTATGGGTGATGTTTGTTGTGATGGGTTGAAAAATGCCATTTTTGCGGTACTGTACTGATTGATTTTTGATGTAATTGGAAGATTGTGTTGAAGACCGCTGTAACCCCAAAAGATCAAGTGTCTGTTTTGTTAAAGTATGTGCCTTTTAAATGTGCATTTGCAGCTGATGTGTAAGGGTTAAAGGAGATCCTATTCGCACCCTCCAGTTTGTGATTTGGATCATTCTTGAGCCCATAATGGCAAGTTAAGATTGCTATTTTTTCCAAAACACTGAACATGGTTTTGTGAAAGTACATATAGTTATTGAAGGGTGATGTACTGTACAGTTCACATAACATAATTACTGAGATCAGCAAGTAATATGATAATGTTGCCTTAGATTTTACAGACAACCTTGGAGCTTAGAAGTTATGTGGACACCTGATTTTACGCAGTCATCTAGTCCACAATCAAGCATTTGACTCAGTTTCTGTGCGACTTACTCATGGTGATGAGTGATAGAGAGAAAATGTCAATCTCCTACATGCATGCTATACATGCTTCACGGGACCCTACATAAATTGTAGGAGTTATATTGAAGGTAGTGTTAGTCACTTGTCCAAAGATGGTAGGAGATGAACAACAAACATACCAACGACATTAAAATTTATGTTTAGTGTAGTGGACACGAAATGCAAAGTGGGACACTGATTGCAAACTACGCATCTAGTGCAAGAATAATATGGTACACAAAATGTCAATTCAAACACTAGTACTCTAGTACAATTTGAAACAATCAATTTTTGTTGTTGTTTATAACAGAGCTCTAATATTTAACTAAGTGTGGGGATAAAAGGTCCAGATATATTATTGGTTGTCGGTCGAGAGTTGTGAAAATATCATCAACCTTTTGAAGATCATAGCTCACTCAAATTTTGTCCGAATTGGACACGAGGTGTTATTTTAACATCTTTGAAAAATCTAAATGTAGAAAAAACACCTCGTATGTCTAGTTCGGTCAAAATATGAGTGAATATTGGGCATATGAAAGTCCAAATATGGTTGTATATCATACCGGAGAAATGAAAGTGAACAAGAAGTTGAGTACATGAAAAGAACTTCATTTGCTATAAAAACATTAGAAAATATTGAAAGATATGGGAGAATTTTTTTTGCAATTCTTTAATACAGGAAGAAACATAAATATTAAAAAAACATGAAAATAGAAAACAAAAACTTTAATGTGCCTTAGGTAATTGTGGAACTTCTAATCTTTCAAAATAAGGCCGATGCCTTACAATAATATCATCAAGGTACAGAAACAACTGATTGGTGGTCCAAAGTGCCATCTATGCTTATAGCTAAGCCACATCTATTCATTGATGTACTAGAATAAAATAAGTTGAAAAAGAAAGGAATTTTTCTCCGAAATTTTCATAGAGCCCATGATGACGACAAAGGGTCTTGTTACAATTTTGCAAACATGAATGTTGGAGACTTGTTGTAAGGCTTGCGGGGTGCATTTGCTCGATGGATCCATACATGTGAAAATGACAAATTCATTTTTAGTTCATGGTTTCTCTTAGACATCTTAACAAAGGATAAAATCCTTTCATCCTCTCACTTTAAAACTTGTTTTGGAAGTAAGTAAGGTATGGTAGAGTTGCAGACTTAACTTAGTACTTAGACGGTAGGTCAAGACGTGTCGAAGTTGAGTTGGGAAGGCAGAGAACCCCAATGAGAATTTGTTGACGAGGCAAACACTGGTGCTGAAGTTTGATGACGGGGCAAGGTTGTATTACAACTTATACGAAGGTGTCCCAAAACAAGTTGATTCAGGCGAGGATGCCATATCATTTAAGTCAATCCCAAAAGTCACAATTATTAGGCCAAAATGCCATGGCTTGGCATGATGCCATGCCACGTCACAATTGCAAGTTAATTCCCTTCGTTAACTTGTTCGAGACCTAAAATAATCCACCAACTGTGACCGAGACTATGACAACAAGCATGTTTGGTTGTTGGTTTGTCCCCCCCAAGGCCAAAGTATAAGCTCTTCCCTATAGATTAAATGAAGCGCAAACAAAACTGTTTAGAGAAAACTTCTTGCAAAACAGAAATTGCCTAGCAAGGAAATTGCCTTGCCCACATAGAAAATGTATCCCGTGCAGGCAAAGGTGGGAGGAAGGGAAGGCATGGCAGAAGAGAATGCATAATGGTGCAAAATTCTAGAGAATTGGAGGTAAGAGTTGGGAGTTGACAGGTGCATTAATGTAGTTGGCCGCCCATTGAGGATGTGACAAATGTGAACACAAATTGTTAACTTATTCACAAAAAGCATAGTGGAGTAACCACATTATTTATACCACTACACTAAACTTAAAATTTGGTGTAGTGATAATGTTTAGTACACGAAGCGTGGGGTATAAACTATTAGTAGTTTGTTGTTGTTCAATCCACCATTTCCCTAATGAAGTAGAAGTTGTGGTAAGTCACCTCCTTTGTTGGTATATTTGTTGAGTAATTCATACCAACTAGACTAAAGATGATATTTAGTGTTATGGAACCAATAGCGTAGTTACCCCTATGGCTTGACTTTTACAAAATGTCAATTCGCTAACAATGATGCGCCTCCTGAGTGACACATCCGCCAATTGTAATTAATATGTCAGTTTCTAATCAATATAGGTGTTCGTTATTTGGCAAAAAGAAGCTTTAGAAGTGCATGGGTTATCAGAAGAGTAGGCCGAGATTGTAGAAGCTGGAAAGAAACAAGTTGATGTGAGATGTGCAGCGTTTTTGCATGCCAATGAGAGGTATTCTTGTTTTGTCACTACAACGAACCTTGTTGTTTTTCATTTACTATTTTGAGGATTGTCTGAGCGGAGGAGTCGGATTAGTTACAAAGGACAAAAAAGTAAATACTTTTCCAATTTTCACTGAGCGAAGAGCGACATTTAGTGAGTGAAGAGCAACTCTTTCAAATGGAAAACAACAGAGTTCTTTGTAGTGCGGAATGAAAAACGACGATGTTCGTACTAGTGTGTGGGAGAGCAGGGTAAGGGTGGTGAACTGACACCTCCTACGCAACAACCTTCTATTGGGTCCTAGGTGTTCTTGTCTTTGGAAGGTGAGAGTTCCGCTTTGAATTAACATGTTTTGGAGCTCATTTTTGTGTCTTGATTCTAAATTGCACTCTCAGAGATCCATCACGTCAGCAGGGTTTGATTTATGAGATGTAGAAGAGTTTTTTATCTGTCCATGCTGTTGGGAGTATATGTGGGTATACATATGTATACATATGCCAACATATGCTCTCAGTTGTTGAGAGCTTAAGTTAACCCTTTACCGGTAAAGTTCTGGAAAAACCAAGATTTCTGCTGATTTTTTTCTTTGACCCAAATTTGATGGAAATACAATGACTAATATTAATATCTAACCTTACAAAATTGAACTTAACCCATGACCTCAGCTTTGGGGAAATTTTGCACAACATCCAACGGTTGATGGAATAGATTATAGTGTTTAGAGTTACCGTATGTTGGAAGTGAAAACTGTGGATTTTGGAGGGTGTACTACTTTAACCATCAATAGATTCTTGCAAGATTTTTTTTACTTTGAATTAGCGCAGTTCACATGTGCGCTAGGTTGATAGCTTTGCATTGGCATATCACATGTGAAGAAAATATTTATACTTAATTATTGGTGATTTTTTTGCTTTTTTCTACTTGATTGTTTACCGAAAATGTTCCAACCTTATACGAATCCAAATGGAAGTTTTGTATGTGAAGAGAGAGATCAACAATCACAAAACAATGAAGAATGTCTCAAAGACAAAGTTCAATCAAAATTTAAGACCAATATCAATGTGCATGTGTGTGAAATACAACATAGTACGTGGCATAGAATTCACTGTATTTTAGTGTATTTAGTGTATTTTGTGTTGTATTCCTAGATTTTCCAAGAGTTCTATAAATCCAAATCATGATTTGATTGTTGGAGAGTGTTTGTGTAATGGGTGCGCAAATCTGAACCTCGTATCTTAAAGCCTAGTTCCTCATGGATTTCATGCAAATTGAGTTTTAGCACCTCCGAAGTCCCATTCCGGGCTTCCTGGGCGCTAAAGGGTTAAGAGCTCATGTTAAGAGTTTTTTTTGTTTTTTCATTAATTTTAGAAAAACTGAATCCTCAATGTGAACCCTCTGTGACGTTCTGTGCACTTTTGTATGCTTTATAAGAGATTGATCACATCAAAGGTTCTTCGTTTTTGAGACGACATGTGGCGAGATTGGGGTGACTTGCAATCAATTGTTACTTAATCAACACCAAATGTCAACATGCTAAAATGTAACAACTCAAAATTACAGCAGTTGATAATTAGTATTTGAATTGACATTTGATGTTGTTACATTGGTGGGATAATTGCCATTTAACATTTGAGTTTTGTAATTAGTGTTGCAAACACTAAATATCATTATTAGTGTAGTGGTACGTTACCCCTTTGTTGAAATTGATCACATGTGTAGATGTCCATCAATTTAGATCATTATTTTTATTTTTATTTGGACTTCAACAAATTGGAGAGTATCCAATTTTTTTTGGAAAATTCAAGAGATTTGTTAAGGTCATACCCATGTAATGCCAAGGTGATATTGATGTAATACCTAGGTTATACCCATCAATAACCATTGTGTCCGAACCACTAAGATCTGGAAAAATAATTAGTAGGACAAGGAGTGTCCAATAGTGACTACTTTGTACAATAATCTACTCATGTAAAATAAACCCCTTGGTAGCCAACCAAAACCTATAACCGACACTTATAAAATGGGGTATATCCAATTCACTTCCATCCCATCACCACCCATTCAAATCCAAATGGAGGTTTGCAATTAGTCAAGACTGCTTTACTTTGGGTCACCACTTGTAGAAATTACCTATTGGCCGCCACTGACTAAACATGGCAGCACACTTTGAAAATTCATTCCTAATTCAAAATTCATCAAAAAAATATGAAATAACATGGGTTGAAGTTGTAAAACTAGTGGCTATCAACTGAAAAATAAATGTATTATTATTTGTTCTCTCCATATATGCACATTGCTTAACTTGTCAGTTATTGGGGGGGGGGGTACCTCATATGTGCTTACAGACAAGGTCATGGACTGAAATTCAAAGGTGCTTACTAGTTTCACACAAAAGGAAAAATAGTCAAACATGAAACATGTATCGTTGTGGGGGACAATGAGCACTCTAAAATACCAGAATGCACTCTCAAATGATGAAGTCCTGTTACAGAACAAAAGCGTGCGGATACAGATTTAGGTCATGAACAAGAGCAAGATACAAGCAGCAACTGTAATGACAACAGATAACAAACGTCTATGTTGCAACCAAGAGCTACCTAAAATATGGTTCACCTTACTCTGACATTTCTTCGACAAAAATGGGCTCTCCCAAGAATATTGTCCCGAATAGTGGCAGAAAATGTCTTACCAAAAACTGTATCAAAGGCGGGTAAGCACTTGCTGCAATTTGCGAGACTTGAAATATGGATGCCTGTCAGGAGCACACGACTCTTCTTCAATGTACTTGGGCTTCTGTTTCCTTTCTAAAGAATCATCCTCGTCGTCAGCATCTTCCCTGCACCGCACCAAGTGACATATATTAGAGAAGAGCAGCCGTAGTTTGGTAGAGTTGTATTTATCTAATGGAATGTGGAGGACAACCGTTTTAAAACCTGTGGTAATCTGTGCTCCTAACAGGAATCAAAGCTGTCCAATAATTTTGGTTGCAATCCGAAGGTGAAGACAACTTACCAGTAAACATCAACGCCGCCTTTTGTCAGCAACGGCTTGCAGGTTGACCAGCTAAAGCGTACAAGAGATGGGAATCCAAAGACTGGGTTGACATGGGCTTCGAGCCAGGCCTTGGTGTCAGGATCTGCGAACAACAAAAGTTCTTAGTCCTGCAAAACATATCCCATACACGAAGAACGGAAAGATACAAGATGACAGACACGCTGATTCAGTTCTAAGAGCCGACAGAAAACCCTGCAACAAGAGTCAAGTGGACAGAGCTTTCACCTCCGGGATAACCTGAGCCGAAGGCTCGAGCAATCTCTCGACCAGTCTCATCCATAGTCCAGCCTCGCAGTGCCCTATCCCTCGTCACCTGTGCTGAGGAAGAAAACAAACATAATGGAGGAAGCTTACAGCATTTCTTTCATTCTAATCACAAACTGTAACAGGTGCCCGAGCATCTGCATGATTGTTTTCACGGTTCAAAGTGAAGCCCATTGTTTTACCTTGGCAACAATACTGGCTGCGCTGACGATGGGGAACAGACTATCGGCTTTCTTTGACACAGTGAATTTGATGCCGGGGAAGCGCTCTGTTAGCATCGCTTGGTACTTTTCAGGATCGCCAACTGTGTCAACATACACCTGCAGAACCATGGCGAAACTTATTGACCGTATTTGCCAGATTTTAGCACCTCTCCAAATTACCGAACCACGCTATGTTTGAACATAGTTAGCAGAGCCTTAGAAATCAATCAACCTAGGTAGCAGCTGGTCGTCATCCAAACACACCTCTGATAGTAGAACTCCCAGGTTTAAAGTGTTCCTTATCAAACCCATGGCAGACTCGAAGGAGATAGTATTGAGGCTTATTTTCTCTCTGCACATTGGAGCCACAAGTAAGACAAACTTGCCCTGCTCAAGATTGGAGACCAAGCATATGAGTAGAGTACTGGTTCAAGTTGACTGATGTTGTTGCACTCACCTCCGCAACATTTTCGCAGATAGGTCCTTGGGGTCAATCACATCTACAGCCCATCCCATCAAGCTGTCGGCCACGAGGTTGTCATACAGCTCGTCGCGTTTCGTTTCCGTCAAAACCTTGGAATCTGCATGCGCCATGTGCATGCTTAGACCGTCAAAACTCAAATGCCAAGAGCCCATGTACCAACAAAACCTTTCTTCTCTAGATGATAGGAAAACAACAGGGTTCGAAGTCAGTTGATTGCTATGATACCTCTGTCAAGATGATGATGATACATACGAGAAAATCAAGCGACAACGGGGTTGATCGAACCCCGCGATTGATAAGATCAAGGAACGAGAAGAGAGGATGGACGTACCTGCAAACTGCAGAGTGGAGATCCGCTCTTTCTGGTCCAGTGGACAGTAAGCGCATCCATACACCATAGGTCCTGGAAATAAATCCACAAGCGATAACGTAAGGAATGACTTCACTACAATCCATCAAAAACCGCAATCAAGTAACCTAACCATCCGTGGAAGGCAGGGGAGTTGAACACACACCTAGAACAGGACCACGTCCAGCTTCATCAATACCCAGAATGCAAGGTTTCCCCTTCCACGAAGACGCCGCCGAGCCGGTCACCATCTCAACTCTTGCTCTCTCAGTGGCTGCACCAAACTGAAACTTCGAAATTAGGGGTTCGCACAAAGAAAACGGCGTGAAGCCATCGGTGGCGTGGAGAATCGACTCACAGGAGGGCAGGCAATAAGGCAGGCCCTCCCCAAATCGTCAAAACACGAATCCTGGCCGACTACAAGAGACACCCAGTTGCCGAAGCGCAACCTCACGATCAAACAGAGGATTGTGCACCAGGCTCACGATCATCAGCCCTTCGCAAAACATGCAAAATGGTCTACAAAGCGCAATGCAAAGAATGTAAGTAGCTCCCAGCTCTGTGAATCCTGGTACCAAGTGAAGCTCGAGATGCAACAATCAGCGGACTTCGCAGCGTGACAACACAATGAGCCCTCCAAAATGCCCACCTTCAAAAGGAGAGCATGGCCATCCGTTGGACGGCGCCCCGAAGGCGTGCAAACAACGCGGACAGAACTCAGAAAAACACATCTATCATGAACATGCTTCGGACACCAACTTGGGCGTGATTTTCGACTCCTGGGATGAATCGTGAACTTGAAAGCAGCGACATTCAATCGGAATGCCATGCATAATATTGTACATACTTGAAGCACATACAAACTAAACAATAGAGTTTAAACAAGTTCCAAGCTAGTTTCAAAATGCTCTCAGGAAAAAGGAACAATGAGGCCGAACACATGACACGGCGTTTCTCAACAGGCCCAAGACCCTGGCCTTTGATGTCATCATAGAAGAAGTGCTACAAGAACATGCTTGTGGCAAATGGACGGTACTGGCGTCAGGTGCGGAGATTGATCACCTCCGAGCTCCTGACTCCCAAGCGCATTGCGACCTACAAGAAAGGGTGGGTTATGACATACAAGTTGTTACATGCTGTTGTAGAGAGCAAATATTTGTTAAAGATCCAAGCTGCCTATTGTAATGAAATTGTTGTTGAATCATGTGTTTTTGTAAAGGGAGTTGCCTGTAGTTTATGAAAATCATGGCCGTTATAACCTTGTGTGTTAATTGTTGGCAGGGCTTGTTTAACGGGGACTCCCTCTTTACCTCAAACCCAAATTTGAATGCCTCCTGGCCTAGGTTTAGGGTTAGGGTTAATGGTATAGGGTCAATGGTTTAGGGTCTTAAACCTAGATTTGCCCTAAACCTGAATTTACATTAACCCCTAAATTTTCAAGAGTCCCTTTGGGGGACTCTAGAAGGTTTGGGCAGGTACCTCCTGCATCAATTTATAACATTATTTATTGAATTTTTTACAGTAGATGGACATTACTAAAAGCTTTGTTTGGGTCTAATTTTTTCCTAAATCCGATATTTTATGAAAAAGTTATAGGGTTTTGAAGTTCAAATGGGGAGAGCGGGCAGGTTGGGCAACTCTAGAAACTTTTGCTAGGACACTCTATTGAATGTGAGATTTTCAGTACTAGCTCATAATATGATTTCCTTTCATATTGTCAAAAAAAACTCTTGTCTGTAGTGAAGGAAACATATAAATCCAAGTCAAACATTTTCACACATTATTGTACTTTGTCGAGCAAGGTACCAAAAAAACTTTGACTTTTTCACATAAAACTTTGAGATCATCATATTTTTTACTTTTTATTTTTTCCGCACCATTATGTGGTGTAAATCTTCTTATTGGCCATTTGGAGTCTCATTCTAAAACATACTAAGTTCGCAAAAAATATAACGCACATTGACAATTTTTGAACCTCCACTCCTTGCACATTTTTTTTGAATATGCTACACCCTTTCTCTACCTCTAAAAATTGGAGTACAAGGAACTAATATCATGCTTAACATGATGGAAATGGATATAGACCTTGTGTAGTGCAAAAATTGTACACCAAGTGAAGACAAATTCTGTTGATCTACTAAGTGCAGAGAAGAAAATGGACCCTTTTCTCTACTTCAAACACTATAATATTTCAATCCGTGTAGTCAAACTTCATGAATTTTTTGTGTAAGTTACTCAATAAGTCTTAATTGAGATCCTACGGTTAAAACTAGAAGTAAAAGTTTTTTGTTTTGTCCTTACTCATTGCACTAGAACGTGCAGTTTTGAAGTGTTTTTGGTGTGAAACTGTCAAAGAAATTTAGGGGTTGACTCTTACACATCATAACAACCCACTTGTGACCACAATATTCTACACATATGGTGTCTTACAGTAAGTATATGAGCATGCATTGACATGTGTGTATCTTACTAATGCAGGTCCCTAACTTGGAATATAATCTGATTATTCTTTTATTTTGGAACTTACATGTGTCAATTTGTTCCAATAAACTCTAAAATTTTAAACTTTAAAACACGTGATTAGTTTTGAGAGCATTGTAAGTCTTGTTCCAGGTATTGAATGCCTTCTAGCTGCAAAGTCATTTAGACCTAGTATTACTACAGGGTATCAAACTAGTATCACATAGATAGCAATCAATAAGGGCCGCTTCACACTTGGTGGCCAAGTCAAGTGGCGGTCGATTTCCACCAATGAGATTGCTAGAATGGCCAAAGTCCCGACTTTGGGCCTTCACACTTGTGCCCAAACTCCAAAGGCTGTCGTCCTACATGGCAGCACTTTTGGGTTCTTTTGGCGCCAAAGTGACGGCGTCTCAAGCAAAACTTGGGTCGCCCATTATAGCAGACCCAAACTACAATTGAGAGTTCGTCAAATTTTTAATAAAATAATCAAAATCTGACAAGATCTGGACCGATAGATGAAAGAGGCTGAATTTTTTGGCTGATTTTTATTGGCTAATTTTTTTGGGCTGATTTTTTTTGGCGTAATGATATGGGGTCTGGACTTCGGACTTTGGGCTTTGGGGCTTCACACCACGATCGGCCAAACCTTCAATCTATATTCTTTAATGTATTTTTTTGGCAAAAAAGTTTGGCCACTCGCCATAGTTTGGCCACTCGCCATAGTTTGGCCACTCATTTTGACGAACGGTCACTCAACTTGGGCATAGTGTAAAGCGGCCCTAAGTGCACGTTATAAAGTTCCACTGTTATGGATACCTTGTGAAGGTTGTCTAAATGTATTTAATACTTGACTAGTTAAAATCTAGCTAAAATGTAATGCATAGGTGATACCGTGTAGTACCTAGGTGATATCACACGGGTATCACTCAAAAAATCTCTTATTAAGTTTCCCAAGATTTTCCGACATCATCCATTGTGGGTTAATAATGTACAAAACTGACCTGCACGTAGGGTAGTATATGATATTTACTAGTAATTACTGGAGAAATAATTGGTGTACACTGATTGTGTTCAGAGAATATATTATTAACAGTCGCAAAAACTCCCTCTTCACTGAGTTTAATTCAACAAATCATACGTGTTGTATACGAGTTGAATTATGCTATCTCTTCAACCAGTTTGCCATTTTTATTTTTTCTTCAATTCTTCTAATGTGACAAACTAAACTTGTCCTTCAGCATTTTCACTGTAGGACTTACACACATCATCAAAAAGTGTAGAATGTTTGGACTGCGCATAGAATTTGCAGCCAGTAGCTAAGGTAGAGGCACCCAATTCCGATTAGTAGAGTATGCATGGCATGGTGCATGAAAATGGCAGATGCTTGAAATGGTGCATGAATTGACTCAAAACCGATAACTCAAAGTTTGAGAACACTAGTCATTAGTAGCATTTGTTCATGATGTGTGCAATTTTGGGTTGCTCCACCTCAATTGAGCTCTCATTGGTGGCAATGCCTGGAAAGTCGAACAAGGCCAACCGGCATTGGGTACCCTCCATGAGTTGGTTATCCATGGCATGTCTTCTCACTTTTACTCACTCTCACTTGTTGGCATTGGGCAAAGGAGGGCACCAAATCTCACCTACTCTACAGTTTGAAAATAGGCTCTGGTGGTTTTTGGGCTTTTAAATTCTATATCAATTCCAAATCTTTGTGATTAAATTTGAAAAAATATTTGTTCAGTTTCATTCCTAATTCCGCATCTTTCCACATTAATGTTTTTGACATACAATGTCATTTGAGTCCCCAACTGGCTAAAAAGATCGGAAATGGTGCCTCAACCTTAATTTCTGTCCCCTCCACTCTGAGGGAGAATACACCACGGATGAGAGAAGCGTGGTGACAGTGAGAAGTACGTTACACAAATTCCCGAGATACACAATCAGAGAGGCTATTACACTAAATTCCAAAATCAATGTAGTGAGGTTGAATTCCATTTCTGGTTTCTAGTTTGTGCAATTTAGAATTAGATTGGGTCCCTCCTCGAGAAGAGGGGTGAGGGCTGCGCCGGCCAAGGAAGTAGTGCAAGACCAAGGCGACGCTTGCTGGTCCGGGTAGCAAGCTACCGGATGGACCCGCACCCGAGAAAAATTAGATTAATATCATGAGGGACGATGTCCCTCGTATCAGATATTAAACTGATAAGAACAGATACTACACTTGATCTTAGCCAAAAGGCCGAGAAAGGTATGCTTCAAGGTTCTGACCCCGGATATTATGTACTACTACCCCGGGTGGAAGTTCGGCAAAGTGTATGGGACGCGCTCAGCCGCGAAACTGCACTGCAACTCATTCACCGAACTTGGCCTCCTTGTATGTGTCTACACCCGTGACTGGAAGTATAGTAAATGAACAACTGGCTGTTTGAAAATGCGGTACCCGTGATCGATGGACAAAACGTTTTGTTTCGATGAATGGACACGAATATGTTACGATCATATGGTCAGCTGCCTCGCTGCTCTTGCACATTTGCAGCACTCCACATCTTATGCCAAGTTGCTCCAGAAAATCCACCTCCAATTTTCATCACTCGCACACTACTTCCACAGTAGCCTGTCAAAATATGTCGAAGCAGCAATATTCGTGCCAACCACCAACGGAACTCCCTTTCAAAATTGCGCATAAGCCTCGTCGTTTCGTACTTATTCTTGTTTTTTATGACCCGATTTACTCACCAATTTCTAAAATGCTTGAATTAATAAGTGAGGGGCGGCAGGGTTGCTAGTAGTGCATCAAGACTATTATCAATCATTAATCTAGCGGCGTTGTTGCCAATTTGGCCTCTCCAAGCATGAGTCGTTTGGCATTATTTTGGCAAGCATCAACCTACCAGAGTAATGAACATATATGGTGTCCTCGTGCGCTGAATATATTATATATGCACCCCAAAACCAAAAACAAAAAAAACAAAAACAAAAACTATCATGTGTACTTCTATAAATCAATAAATAAACTCTTCTCTTTGTTCCACTCTTAAATCCACCTATCAAGGAGATACTTCTCCTTTCTCACTTGCTACCTACCATAGTGTTTACCGTTGAAAGGGGGTAGTAGTTCCCATCCACTTATCTTTATCTTTTGGACATTGATATAGTGAAGGGAATGAACAAACACTTTATACACGCCGACCTTCTTGAAGGCCGGAGTTCTTACTACTACTCCTCGTGCGCTGCACTTCTGAACCAAATATGATAGATTGCTAAATGCGCTCAAGAACACTCTTGCTGATCTATATTATCACTGAAGTTGTAGGATTCTGCATATTATTAGGTGAAGTGACCAGTGCCTTCCAAAAGAAGTCGCTTGATCGAACGTTGTAATTGATGTGAGAGTTTGGATGGAGTTTTTGAGAGTTTGGATAAAGTGCTATCCATAGGACACTCTCACAAACGTTCTCAGAATTGTGTGTCTTGAAATGTCCGGAAGAATCTAAACTTTCATGAATTTGGGGGCGATTCAATGAAACACATTCCTAGCCGTGTAGAGCATGTTCCAATGGCAACCTTAGAGGTTTTATATTTTACTAGTGGACCTCCTGTTGTCCCGAACAGGGTATGGGCACTCCTCAATTAAGTCCCATCTTTCTCCTTAGGCACGCCACCTAGTATCTCCCAGTTAACCCCTAAAGGACAATTTGTCCCCTTGATTTTAGGCAGGTTCCTAAAAATCTATTTATGAAGATAACTTCTTGAAATTTCTACTGAGAATAGGAATATGGGTTATCTTTACAAGGAATTTTTTTTTTTTTTCAAACATAAAAAACTCTACTTTTTTGGGAGCTGTGCAGGGTACTATAGAGATGAATTGTGATATTTTAGAGTTGACAATTGCACTTTTTTGAGGCGGGTAATAGTGAAGGAAAGTTCTTGGCAACCTTCATTATTTTCACTCAAAAACGCATAGAAATTAAGGATTTTAGTTTTATTGAAAAATGATTTTTTTAATGTTAGAATACGTCATAATATACCTATCCACCGTTTAGATTTTAGACCCAACATTTATTTCTCCATTTCCAAAAAAATAAATTGTTTTCTTAAGTAAAGGGCTACTTTCTATACCCCAAGCCATTGCAGGTCCATTTTTCTTATCATAAACATGTCCATTACTTGTGATTTTTGGCGTGCAATGACCTAACACAAGCTAGAACATAGATCCATTGAGTTTATGCAATGTTTAATGGAAAAGTATGCCATTATCTTGAGTCAAAGTACGCTAAACTTGTCCGAGCAGAGAGAAAAAAATAATTTTGCACTCTTCAAATGCATTTATCTTTCAATTCATTCGGTCAAATTTTACGAAAATTTCAGGATGTCTTCTTGTAATAGTCAGCTTGAAGATCCAAAGGTTGAAATAGTAAAAAGTTATTTGAATAAGTTTGATAACATCTCATCTCAAAGTGGGAGTTTTTGGGTGGTTTTGCTGAAGCACGAGGCCTGGTCCTTTAGGAGTTAAGTACCCGTCCAAGTATCTGCCACGTGCCTTCCTCCGGCTTCACCGTTGTAAGAGATGTTGAGGATTTTGGTAACATTGGTATAGTACTGAATTTGTGAGTTCAAGTCCTATTGCCGGCGTGGTGCCTACCACCATAGTCCACCCAATTATTGTGGGGGGTCCCAAGGCCTCGTTGTATAGGGACCCACAAAGCCCTTGGGGGAGATGACATGTCGGTTGTCTCTAAGGCAATTAGTGTAGCGAAGCACTTAGTGTAGAAAAGTGTTTACCCTCGAGAGAGGATAGTAGTTCTATTACACTAGCCTATGTCCCGTGGCCATATGGTTAGTGAAAAGAATGAACAAACACTTATAGCATTTACAAGTCATTTACTGGGCGCTACACTAAATGCGATGTTTAGTGTAGTAAAATATAAAACCTCTAAGGTTGCCATTGGAACATGCTCTACACGGCTAGGAATGTGTTTCATTGAATCGCCCCCAAATTCATGAAAGTTTAGATTCTTCCGGACATTTCAAGACACACAATTCTGAGAACGTTTGTGAGAGTGTCCTATGGATAGCACTTTATCC
>OZ020519.1:27686099-27751583 GCA_963971425.1 Bryoerythrophyllum caledonicum | reverse complement strand
ATGGGTTATCTTTACAAGGAATTTTTTTTTTTTTTCAAACATAAAAAACTCTACTTTTTTGGGAGCTGTGCAGGGTACTATAGAGATGAATTGTGATATTTTAGAGTTGACAATTGCACTTTTTTGAGGCGGGTAATAGTGAAGGAAAGTTCTTGGCAACCTTCATTATTTTCACTCAAAAACGCATAGAAATTAAGGATTTTAGTTTTATTGAAAAATGATTTTTTTAATGTTAGAATACGTCATAATATACCTATCCACCGTTTAGATTTTAGACCCAACATTTATTTCTCCATTTCCAAAAAAATAAATTGTTTTCTTAAGTAAAGGGCTACTTTCTATACCCCAAGCCATTGCAGGTCCATTTTTCTTATCATAAACATGTCCATTACTTGTGATTTTTGGCGTGCAATGACCTAACACAAGCTAGAACATAGATCCATTGAGTTTATGCAATGTTTAATGGAAAAGTATGCCATTATCTTGAGTCAAAGTACGCTAAACTTGTCCGAGCAGAGAGAAAAAAATAATTTTGCACTCTTCAAATGCATTTATCTTTCAATTCATTCGGTCAAATTTTACGAAAATTTCAGGATGTCTTCTTGTAATAGTCAGCTTGAAGATCCAAAGGTTGAAATAGTAAAAAGTTATTTGAATAAGTTTGATAACATCTCATCTCAAAGTGGGAGTTTTTGGGTGGTTTTGCTGAAGCACGAGGCCTGGTCCTTTAGGAGTTAAGTACCCGTCCAAGTATCTGCCACGTGCCTTCCTCCGGCTTCACCGTTGTAAGAGATGTTGAGGATTTTGGTAACATTGGTATAGTACTGAATTTGTGAGTTCAAGTCCTATTGCCGGCGTGGTGCCTACCACCATAGTCCACCCAATTATTGTGGGGGGTCCCAAGGCCTCGTTGTATAGGGACCCACAAAGCCCTTGGGGGAGATGACATGTCGGTTGTCTCTAAGGCAATTAGTGTAGCGAAGCACTTAGTGTAGAAAAGTGTTTACCCTCGAGAGAGGATAGTAGTTCTATTACACTAGCCTATGTCCCGTGGCCATATGGTTAGTGAAAAGAATGAACAAACACTTATAGCATTTACAAGTCATTTACTGGGCGCTACACTAAATGCGATGTTTAGTGTAGTAAAATATAAAACCTCTAAGGTTGCCATTGGAACATGCTCTACACGGCTAGGAATGTGTTTCATTGAATCGCCCCCAAATTCATGAAAGTTTAGATTCTTCCGGACATTTCAAGACACACAATTCTGAGAACGTTTGTGAGAGTGTCCTATGGATAGCACTTTATCCAAACTCTCAAAAACTCCATCCAAACTCTCACATCAATTACAACGTTCGATCAAGCGACTTCTTTTGGAAGGCACTGGTCACTTCACCTAATAATATGCAGAATCCTACAACTTCAGTGATAATATAGATCAGCAAGAGTGTTCTTGAGCGCATTTAGCAATCTATCATATTTGGTTCAGAAGTGCAGCGCACGAGGAGTAGTAGTAAGAACTCCGGCCTTCAAGAAGGTCGGCGTGTATAAAGTGTTTGTTCATTCCCTTCACTATATCAATGTCCAAAAGATAAAGATAAGTGGATGGGAACTACTACCCCCTTTCAACGGTAAACACTATGGTAGGTAGCAAGTGAGAAAGGAGAAGTATCTCCTTGATAGGTGGATTTAAGAGTGGAACAAAGAGAAGAGTTTATTTATTGATTTATAGAAGTACACATGATAGTTTTTGTTTTTGTTTTTTTTGTTTTTGGTTTTGGGGTGCATATATAATATATTCAGCGCACGAGGACACCATATATGTTCATTACTCTGGTAGGTTGATGCTTGCCAAAATAATGCCAAACGACTCATGCTTGGAGAGGCCAAATTGGCAACAACGCCGCTAGATTAATGATTGATAATAGTCTTGATGCACTACTAGCAACCCTGCCGCCCCTCACTTATTAATTCAAGCATTTTAGAAATTGGTGAGTAAATCGGGTCATAAAAAACAAGAATAAGTACGAAACGACGAGGCTTATGCGCAATTTTGAAAGGGAGTTCCGTTGGTGGTTGGCACGAATATTGCTGCTTCGACATATTTTGACAGGCTACTGTGGAAGTAGTGTGCGAGTGATGAAAATTGGAGGTGGATTTTCTGGAGCAACTTGGCATAAGATGTGGAGTGCTGCAAATGTGCAAGAGCAGCGAGGCAGCTGACCATATGATCGTAACATATTCGTGTCCATTCATCGAAACAAAACGTTTTGTCCATCGATCACGGGTACCGCATTTTCAAACAGCCAGTTGTTCATTTACTATACTTCCAGTCACGGGTGTAGACACATACAAGGAGGCCAAGTTCGGTGAATGAGTTGCAGTGCAGTTTCGCGGCTGAGCGCGTCCCATACACTTTGCCGAACTTCCACCCGGGGTAGTAGTACATAATATCCGGGGTCAGAACCTTGAAGCATACCTTTCTCGGCCTTTTGGCTAAGATCAAGTGTAGTATCTGTTCTTATCAGTTTAATATCTGATACGAGGGACATCGTCCCTCATGATATTAATCTAATTTTTCTCGGGTGCGGGTCCATCCGGTAGCTTGCTACCCGGACCAGCAAGCGTCGCCTTGGTCTTGCACTACTTCCTTGGCCGGCGCAGCCCTCACCCCTCTTCTCGAGGAGGGACCCAATCTAATTCTAAATTGCACAAACTAGAAACCAGAAATGGAATTCAACCTCACTACATTGATTTTGGAATTTAGTGTAATAGCCTCTCTGATTGTGTATCTCGGGAATTTGTGTAACGTACTTCTCACTGTCACCACGCTTCTCTCATCCGTGGTGTATTCTCCCTCAGAGTGGAGGGGACAGAAATTAAGGTTGAGGCACCATTTCCGATCTTTTTAGCCAGTTGGGGACTCAAATGACATTGTATGTCAAAAACATTAATGTGGAAAGATGCGGAATTAGGAATGAAACTGAACAAATATTTTTTCAAATTTAATCACAAAGATTTGGAATTGATATAGAATTTAAAAGCCCAAAAACCACCAGAGCCTATTTTCAAACTGTAGAGTAGGTGAGATTTGGTGCCCTCCTTTGCCCAATGCCAACAAGTGAGAGTGAGTAAAAGTGAGAAGACATGCCATGGATAACCAACTCATGGAGGGTACCCAATGCCGGTTGGCCTTGTTCGACTTTCCAGGCATTGCCACCAATGAGAGCTCAATTGAGGTGGAGCAACCCAAAATTGCACACATCATGAACAAATGCTACTAATGACTAGTGTTCTCAAACTTTGAGTTATCGGTTTTGAGTCAATTCATGCACCATTTCAAGCATCTGCCATTTTCATGCACCATGCCATGCATACTCTACTAATCGGAATTGGGTGCCTCTACCTTAGTTGCTTGTTTTGTGGAGAGTTTCTAGACATTTGGTTTTGAATGTAAGTTCTTTGTGGTTTTCGGTGTTGTAGTAAACAATAGTACTTTTTAAACAATATTTTCATGTATATGAATGCATGGTAGTTTACTAAGCTTACACTCGACCTAGTCACCCACACATGTGATGATACATACACATGTGTGTATGTAGATAGCCACCTTGTTGCAATATGTGGACAACCACCACCCCTGCTTCTACACCTTGACTCAGCTTGCTGGTTATACTTCATGTGTATATATGACCAGTGGGATCTTCAGTAAAGATCAATTCTTTTTCATTTATTTCATGGTATCAGAGCAGTGTGAGCATCCTCCACCGTAGCGTTTGTGATCAACCAGACTTTGAGCAGTCCATAGTTCTGTCACTTGATCGACATCACCTCTTCTGTGCTCATTGTTACCTTTTCTGAGTCCTGTCTATTCTCATCACGTCTCTATGATATCCCGACATGGCAGAACACTCACTTGGTGGAGTGTTGAGTGATGCTCATAAACTCACAGGAGTCCAAAACTATGCCATGTGGAAGATTAGAATGGAACACATCCTAAAACGAGATGAGTGCTATTGGTTGATCGACTCTGAGTGGCCTAAGTTATGTCGAGGAGATGACATTGTATCTGCTTGCCTGAAGAACAAGGGCCTAATCTCTATCACCTTGTCTTGTGTAGAATCCATCATGAGAACTTGCTCTAAGATGAATTGTGCTAAGCAGGTCTGGGACTACCTGAGCGTCACCCATCAAGTTCAGAACAATGCTCAGAGACTCCATATCAAGAAGAAGCTACAGAACCTGTCCATGACATGAGACACTTCTTTCACTGAGTTTGTTGCATAGCTTACTAACCTCGCCTTGCAGATCAAAGAACTTCTGGATGAAGAAAATGTTCCTGATGCGGACATTGTTGAACTCTTGTTCACCGCTCTCCCCAACAGCTATGAAGGTCTTCTAAACTCCATCAACGGCAAAGCTACTCTTCCAACCTTTGACAACATCGTTGCTCAACTTCTCCAACATGAAAGTGGTCGCAAGCTTCGCTTGGATAAGAAGATCAGAGAGGAGAACACTCTGGCACTCGCTCACGAACTCAACGCTTTGCGCGTCAAAGGCGGAGGCTTCTTCCGGTCCAACCCACCACACCATGTGCAACCTCATGCGTCTCGTCTCTTTGGCGAGCTCACTGCAGCTTTGCATGACGACATCGAAGTTGCCATCAACCTGTACGAAGCAACTCTGGGCATCGACTCTAGCTGTCAACCATCTGCCATTGAGCCTTCATCTAACGTTGATTTTCTCTCCATGGACACTTAGACCCCAACTCTGTTGTAAAAGAGAAACCTTGGTATTTAAACTTTTGTGCCTCAAAACATGTCCCTGGAGACAAGTCAGCCTTAGCATAGTTTGACCCTAGAATAACCGATGTCACTCCTTTGAAGTCAGTAGGTGGTTCTGAGCACACTGTTCATGGCAAAGGGAATCTTCTCTTTGATACGTCTGAAGTAGAAATAAAAATTCTAGGCATTTTGTATGTGTCCAGTATCTCGACAAACCTACTTTTGGTTGGATGCATCACCGATTCCAAGCATCATCTGGTTATCTTTGATGACAAACAATGTCTTATCATTGAAAAACCATCAAATACCGTTGTTGCCAGCGGTATTTGAGATCTCAACAATGGCTTGTACCAATTTGTTTACTCCAACCCCGGTACGTCCAAACGACCTTCTCAACGACTCCTTATAAACTCCTGACATCGTACACTTATGGCATCAAAGACTGGCTCATCTTAATTCCCAGAGCCTCCATCTCTTGTCCACTAGAGGTCTTGCATATGGTATTCCACCTCTGCGTGAATATTCAAGGGCTTGTGCTAACTGTCAAGGTGCCAAACAAACCCAAGGACGAGCCCCTCGAGAGAGCTAACATTGTTCCTCTCATGTCCTTGGCATCATTCATAGCAACATCTGTGGAGCCCCATCTCTTGCATCCTACTCTCGCTACTCTTACTTCATCACCTTCACCGATGACTATAGCCGCAAGTGTTGGGTGTTCTTTCTTCGTCACAAGTCTGAAGCTCTCACAAAGTCCGTTTTTGTCCCTCTTATCACAAGATGCACATCTCCAAGGACGTACTCCTTTGAGGAGATTTCTTATCCATATCTCTCTCTCCACCCAAACCCCTGCTCTTTCCCTTCTCCGGTGACCTCATCTAACCAACCTATCTTCATAAAGCAACAACAAGGCTTTGTGAACCCTACTCTCCCTCACCATGTATGCAAGCTATGAAAAGCCTTGTATGGTCTTCTCCAGGCTCCCCGTCTTTGGAACTCAAAATTCGACATGTTTCTCCAGGACCAAGGCCTCACATAGTGCTATTCAGATTACAGTCTTTACAACTTCATTGAAGGTACCCTAATTATTCTTCTCATCGTATACGTTGACGACATTCTTCTATTTAGCAATCACTCTACTAAGATCAAATGCCTCCAAGCTCAGCTTAATCTTCACTTTGCCATGACTCTGTTAGGGTCGATGTCTCTTTATCTTGGGGTTGAGTCCAAATACACTCGTGTGGGCTCGTTTCTTTCGTGAACAGTACATTCTCAGGACTTAGGTCGATCTTGGCCTGAGCGACTGCAACTCCATCTCTGTTCCTATGCTCCTCGGCCTCAAGCTCAAATTCAACATGGACGCTCTCTTGTCAACCCGACAGAATACCGGACCATTATCGGCAAACTCATGCACATCGGTCACACCCGTCCAAATATTGCCTTCGCCACGAATGTGGTTAGTCGCTTCAATTCTCAACCCGAGGTTCCTCACCTTGCAGTTGCTAAACACATTCTTCATTACCTTCAAGGCACCACTTCTCTCTATCTATTTTATCCTCGCTAGCTACCATCCCCCTCTCATCGGTTGGGCTCACTCCGATTGGGCTAGTGATTAGACCATTGCTGAGAAGGCTAATATTTTTACCAAGCCCTTAGCCCAAGCTCCCTTTACACATCAACGTGCTTTAAACGACATCAAAGATACCTCTTTGTTCTCATCTTGAATTTTTTTCTTACAACATTTTTTTCCAACTTCTCTCCTCCCTCTAGTAATCACAATCTTCTGACTGATATTCCTCACTCTCTTCTTCTGGCGTGTTGCAATCCCATGGATCATCACTAGACTCTGAGTTAGTCTTCATTCTCAGACCCGGACAATGCGACACTACCTCCTCTACCAACACGGCTCTCAAACACAGTAACTCTTTCTTCACTCCTCCAACAATCACATGATGCGACACTCCCTCTCCTACTGCCGCTGACACGAAGCCCCTTGTCATCACTGTGTTCACACACAGTTGCTTCAATTCTTCCAACGCCTCCACCAACCCTCTCCATACTGGACTCACCAACCTCAGTCGAAACAAGGCTGTTGGTCTCGCCTCTCTCGATCTCATCAACTTTGACCAGATCTCATATTGTGTGATATAGTCTGGAGGCTTGTGTAGGAGTTGTCCTAGTGCCACCGGCTCTTCGCGTACCTCCAGCAGAGGGGGTACCTCGTCGACATCATCACCATCTCCACCGGACATAGGGGGACTCAATCTGCTCCAGTCTGGACAACAAAGCTTTTCACACTTTCCAAACACATAGTCTGTCTAGAGCACATTCAAGCACACAACAACGAAATCAAGAAGTAGACAAGAAAGAAAATGTCAATCGTTGACATCTGAACCTCCAGGAACGAGTATAGCCTTGACCGATCATCAGGATCCATGACTGGAGTTAAAACAAACAGGGTATGTAAAACTGTAATTCCATTGTATAGAAGAGGTCGAGTCTGAGAGGGGGTGTTGTAGAAAACTATAGTATTTAGTAAACAATATTATCATGTAAATGCTCGCACAGTAGTTTACTAGGCTTACACACTCGACCTAGTCACCCACACATGTGATGGTTCATACACATGCCCATGGCAAAGTGACCCCCTCGTTGGGAGTTACCCGAGGTAGGTCCCATCTTTGTTGCATGGGGTTATTTTTCTAGCCCTCTTATTTTGGGACGTCCAGAGGCCTTTTTTTTTTTTTTGGACAAATTTGGGGTCTTACCGCAAAGGATCCTCCCTTGCTATGCACATGTGGTTGCAGGTTTGTCACGTCGTGAGTCGTTTCGGATTCAGGCTTCTCAGTACAATGTAGTTTCTGAAACTGAATCTCTTAAGGGCAAGATGTACCCGAGCATGTTAGCCTAGTCTCACGACGTTTATTGTTGATTTACGTCAATCATCACATGATTTCTTCAATAGTATGTAGTTCTTACTTTCTGTACACTTTGTCAAATTATCTTCAATCTTCTACAAACTATTTCTTCACAATTTACACTAAATGTAAAGCTAGTAACAATCCAAAGTTACAATTTGTTGCATTTAGTGTCCATGTTGACATTTCGTGTTGTAACATGAGCAGCGTTGTCGATGATAGAGTTCCAAACGATTCACGCTTAGAGAGGCCAAACTCAGAAGAACAACTCTCAAGAAGAAGAAGAACTCCGGTCCCCAAAGGAGACCAACGTGAATATAGTGTTTGTTCATTCTCGTCACTAAGCATATGGCCACGGGACATAGACTAGTGTAATAGAACTACTTCCCCCTCTCAAGGGTAAACACTAAGTGCTTCCCTACACTAATTGCCTTAGAGACAACCAACATGTCATCTCCCCCAAGGCCTTTGTGGGTCGAACAACTCTCAATCATTAGTGAGGCTGCATATAACTCCTTGCATTCAGTTCATACCAAATCTGGAAAGGGTAGAAACCAGGTTGCATTATAGAAACATAGAAGCTGAGTGTTGGAGCTCCAAAAAAATGCAGGAGCAGAGCGCGGACCGTCGCATAAAACTTGATCACATCTCCAGACATGGAAAACGATGCTTATTACTCCTGGACCACGAACACACCTGCTACGGGATGAAAATTGTGCATCCTCTTGTACAATGAAAATTGATGAAATTTGACAAATACTTGTACCTACACACGCACATTTGCTTTTTTTTTTGGTTGTTTTAGCAAGCAACTGGGGAAAGGTCTACAGGAAAAAATGAAGAGCCGAAGCAAGGAGCAGAGTGGTGGTGGCCACATGACGTGCAGATGCGTCGCTCTTGGAGGGCGAGGCGGCTTTCGGCGCCGGCTGCGTGATGATCCCTGGAGCCGCCGCCGGACTAGCTGCATCGACAGGCGACGGTGTGGGAGCCGCAGCGGGGGGCACCGTGAGCTTGTTGTACTTGGCGGTGTTCATGATGGTGCTGATCCCCTGCACGCTCACCTGGCCATCCGCGTAGATGTCTGCGTCCGCGATGGCGGAGTCGTCGAGGCGCAGGCCGCTCTTGCCGGTGCTGGTGACGAAGATGACGACGTCTGGGGAGGCGGTTTGGAGGGTGGCGTTCAGGGGCAAGTTGGAGAGCTGGTCGTAGGTGTAGACCGTGGTCGCGACGTGGTAGTTGAGGGTGGTCATGAGGAGCGAGGTCGAGTTCATGTTGAGCCCGCTGAAGGCGCCGTCGTCGGGCGCGAAGAGCGTGGTGCCCTCCTTGATGATGCTGCCCTCCGCCAGGCTATCCAGAAGGCCCGAGAGCGCGCCGTAGTGGCTCGAGGCGCGGAGGGCCGCGACCACCTTGTCGTGCAGAGTGAGCGGCTTTGGAGGCAGCGCGGGTGGTACCACGGGTGCGAGCGCGGGTGGTAACACGGGTGCGAGCGCGGGGGACGGGCCTGGCGCTGCGATGATGGCGGGTTTGGTGGCCGCCATCGCTGATGCACATAGGAGCGCGGTGGCGAGGATCACCTGCCATAGCTGCTGCGTTGTTCGGGTCGCCATTGTCTTGTTGAACGTTGGCTCCAGGTTCTGAATGTGGACTTGTCGTCACAGATGTTGAGGAGCCGACCTGAACCGGTGCTAGTATTGCTGCAAAACCACTCAACATCGTGGTGATTACCTCCTTCTAAGCCTGGTCTCTTTCATCTTACAAGTGGACTTTCCTCTGTAGACATGAATGTGAAGTGTGCTTCAAAACTCAACATTATGTAAAACTTCTAACATGAGGCTGAAGTGGAAACACCGGCCAGCAGCGGTGCACGACACATCTACTGATTTAGCAGGACGTTGGGGGCCAAGTTTGCTGATGGATCTGATCCCATATCCGTGGGTGATATATGACCATACTGTCACCCATGTGCACTCTTGCTGTTGCTCTAAATCGGTCACTACACTGCATTGATGCGCCTGAGATAGGTGCGGCCGATCGAAGAAACGAGGGAGATTCTCTAGCATTGCACCTGGTGCTTCCTAAATCTGTTTCGACGCAACAATCGCAAGGTCTACTTGAAAATGTCAATCCTGCGGCCGGAATCTAAAACACCTCGGGTCGTTCTGAGCAGGAAAGACGTGGAGAGACAACAACTAGCAACTACCCTTCGGATCTAGGTCCTCCAAATCTAGTCAAATACCACGCCGTACTTTCTAGCTGGACCACCTCACTAGCATCAACACACTTGTAAAGAGTTCTCATACCTTTGAGTAGAACTTCCAGATTCACTAAGTCCCCAGAAGAGGGTAAAGGAAGCTGCACCGGGTCGATCTAGTGTGGCCATGTTATCAAAGCTACGGACCAAAAACTAGTCATCAAATAGCCACAGCATTGCCCAAGCTCAAAGAATCCTCCAAGAGCTAGAAACGTCACCAGTGCTGAAGCGTTTCATACACAGAGATCTATATATTCAATCCAGCTGCAACCTCAACCAAGCACTGAATACAAAACAGCAGGCAATGACAAACAAAAGGCTGGGGATCTTACGCAGAGACGTCTTGTACCGAGGAGAGTGGCGCTGTGTGGACTTGGATGCACCAAGCCTGGATATAGTGAGGACTGATCAATGAATGAATGCAGCTGCTGCTTCTTCTTCTGTGACGCATGTGGAGCTTCCATGATGGATCATGCGCGGCCTGCGGACGCTGCCTGCATGCGGAGCTGGACTTGGGCCCCCCTCCCCAGCGCAATTATACACCACAGCTAGCGCCAGTCGACTGACTCATCTTTCAAACCATGATCACCACTTTCGGAGGCTCCAACAGACAATGCAGCCGCTCTCGGTGAATGTGCAAGGCGCTGTCGATTCTGTGGGCCGACGCTCGATGACGTGAGTGGCGAGATTGCAGCTAAGCTAAGTTAATCAGGTTGCTTTTGGAATATGCACACGTTACAGAGCTGAGAGGAGTGTTCTGGTGCAACAGCAAGCCTGCTGACATGGATTGTGGACCTCCACTTTTCACATTTATGATGGTTTCACATATGACATTATGGAGGTAGTCCTCCACAACTGGAGCCTCTTCAGCTTTTGAAGTTTTTTCAGATAACAAAATTTACTAAGTAAGGTAGACCCGTCCATAACCGAGAACTTAAGCAATGTGCTTATATGGAGAGGAGAAAGACTGATACCTTTATTTTTAACCCTTTAACGTTGGGTTGGCTATGGCGCGACCGTTGATCTGCGAGTGGAGTAGATGTTACGTTTCAGAATCCACCAAACTCCTAGATGATGGTCGCGCCATGGCCCGCTCGGTGTTAAAGGGTGAAGTAAGGTAAATCCCTCCACAACCGAGAACTTAAGCAATGTGCTTACATGGAGAGGAGAAAGACTGATACAATTATGTTTAACCCTTTAACGTCGGGTTGGCTATTGCGTGACCATTGATCTACGAGTGGAGTAGATGTTACCTTTCAGAATCTACCAAACTCCTAGATGATGGTCGCCCCATAGCCCGCTCGGCGTTAAAGGGTGGAGTAAGGTAAATTCCCCACAACCGATGACTTAAAGCAATGTGCATACATGAAGAGGAGAAAGATTAACACAATTTTTTTTCAGTGATAGCCAATAGAATTAGAATTTCAACCCAAGTGATTTCATATTTTTCCAATGAAATGTGAATTAGTTATGAATATTTTAATTGTGCCACCTTGTGTAGCTTGTGGCCACCCATAGGTACCCCCCAATAGGGCTGACCAAAAGTTAGAGGTCTTGATTAATAACAAATCTTGATTTGGATGTGTGAATGCATGGTAATGGGATGGAAGCGGGTTCAATATACCCCAATTTTTAGGTCTTGGTTGGTTACCGGGTAGTTTATTGTGTATTCCTTAGAATCACAAATTGTCTCGTTAGTACTCCTTTTGTGATAGTGGCAAATATGGGGATGAGAAAGTTGTTTTCAAAATATTATTTTTATTAATATATTACCTTCAGCTAAAGTTGAGCATATTAAGGAGGGATGATTTAATGAAGTCCAAGTTTTTTATTGTTTTCAGCAAAGTTCTTGTCTACGATATCTTCTCTATTTTCTATTTTAGTCCCCTACTATTTAATTTCGGACCTATGTATAGTTGTGTGCAATAAGTCCTTGTATTTCCCTTGACAAAACGAGTTTAGCAAATTGTCTTCACAATGACATCCTCAGGTAGCAAGAGAGAGGCGAGGGGAGGGTTGAATAGGAGGATACACCCTCCACAATGTAGCACACTCAAATCATGGGAGGATTGTAGAGGCTTTGAGGGGTAGAAAGGTCAATAGTTCAAGAGGTAGTGAAGAATTCACGAGGTGATCATCTTGAGGATGTTGGCAAAGGTCGTTCGCAAAAACTTACAAGGGTTGTGAGACAAAGAGTAGAGGAGGTGATAGATGCAAATCCTAGGTTATGTTTGCAAGAGATTGCAAGAGATTGCAAGAGAAGCAAATGTTGGGTTCTCTTTCTCAAGCATTTGCAATATTGTTTCCACTGGTGGCTTCCGATTGAAGGTGCCATGGGTAAAACCCTACTCAAGGTCAAGACAAAAAGGATATACAAAGAGTACATGTGTTCACAGATGTAGTGGGTGGAATCTGCAGCAATGGGCTAAGATTTGTTTCATTGATGAGGCCACCAATAGTCTACAATCCATGTTCCGCAAGGAAAAAAGTCCGCATGCGTCAAGGTGAGGGTCTACGCAAGTAGAATTTGAAACCTAGTTTTAAATCAAGGAAAGGCAAATGTTAGGGTTTATGCATCCATTGCAAAAGGAGGCCGTCCCAAGTTAGTATTAGTGAGGAGGAGAACAGAGAGGAAGCATGTTACTCCGTGCGATAGACTTGGCCTCAATGCTATGCAATTCTCACTAAAGACAATCTACATTATCCCCTTAGAATCTAGGAAGGGTGTAGAAGGGAGCGAATTGGGTCGCCGGTCGGTTTTGGGTTGTCGTATTTTCAGTGTATTGCACAACAATAGAGTATGTGTAGAATCCAGGCTCATCCAAGTCCCCAATTTCCACAATTCCATGCTGACAATTGCACATGCGTCCTGTCACTGGATTCTGTATGGATAAAAGACTTTTGTTCGTGCGTTAGACTGGGTAACATTTACAACAGATACACCGATTCAGGTAAACGAACTTCAAACAACCACAGATTGTACAAAATCATTGGGTCCATTATCACTTTTGAGTTGCCTTACATGACCAACCAGTCATCTTCACTTAGCACCCTTTCACATTCACTTGCCAACTTTGCATAACATTCCATCCTTTATTTATTGGCATCAGCTATCGTAGAACAACCCAAAACTGACCGGCGACCCAATACCTTGTTTCCTACATCCTTCCTGAATTTTAGGGAGGAAATGTAGCATGTCTTTACATGACTTATGCATCGACCTATGAAGTTACAAGTGATGTGATGCCGATTACATTTTCTCCCTAAAATCTGCAGAGGATATAGAAAAAAATAAGCAGTATTGGGTTGCAGGAAAATTTTGGGTTGTCTTGCTTTATTCAATGGCCGCTCCATTTTCATTCCATGCACAAGAGGAGAACAAATGAGGGTCATTACAATAATCCAAATGAAAGGTAGGACAACCCAAAATCAACCAAACGATCCCAAACCACTCTCTTCTGTAGCCTTCCTAGATTTCATGGAGGAAATGTAGTCGGTCATCGCATCACTTATAAAGTTTCGGTCAATGCACAAGTCATGTAAAGAAGGCTACATTTCCTCCCTAAAAAACTGTAGAAGGGAGCGATTTTGGGTCACCGTTGAGTTTTAAATTGTAGTGCCTTAGCATCCTTTCCCTTTCTATCATTGGTCATGGGTTAGGAAGGACAAGGTACTACTTCTTTGTCTTTTTGAATTATGAATGACTATATTTGTTATATTAGAGGTTTTCACATTGTCAGTTGTGCTATCCGACCTTTCTTTAATTTATGAACTTCTCTACTCATGTGGTCAATGTAACATACCCTATTACTACTACACAATAGAGCATGTTTGGGATATTAAAAAACTCAACTCGTTCAAATAGCACTTAGGGTTTGTACTTTGAATGTTTTGTTCAAACTTGCCAATGGTACTTAAACCCGCCAATATAAAAAACATAGTCATGCCAAAAAGAACGTAGAAAAGAAGGCGGGAAAAGGGAAAGGTAGTCGACCACGTGTCTTTAGGATTATAAAGGGTTAAGAGTGGAGGTTTGATCTTTAAAGCAAAAGAACAAGACCAAATGGTCAAAGGGGACCTAAGGTTGTGCATGTAGCGACTTTTTTCTTTACAACATTGCCTATGATCACCAACCATGGGTTAGGATATCAATCCTATAAAGACAAGAGGCCCATAGGTGGTTATTTTTTTAGTAATCTGCAAATAGCTTTACTAATAGTTCATCGATGTTCCGCAAACTATGGAAACATACTAGAATCTATGCACTTTTAACAAATGCAATTAGATATTGAGCGACATTCGGATGGATTTGTAGGAAAGGAGATTTGTTGCGAGCTTTGTGGTATTTCCACCATATTTCCGTGTAAAAAATCCTCGCCCAATTTGTCATTGTTGACCTTCGTAAGTGGGCCATCCACATGCAGTATGTATGGACAAGTTTTCCCAACCTACCATAGGGATCCCACATAGGACCATTGACGCTTTCAGAAAAAAGGTATATACGTTGGAGACCACTACACCTTTGTCTTTAAAGTTACTTTTTTTTTTAATCAAGAAGTAGATCATGCATTCTAGCTAGCTTTTCATCTATATCAAAGAATTGGTACTTGTTGATCTCAAACACCTAGTAAGTATTTGGTTGAAATTGAAATGATTTGTAAAGATCTTTAAATGATAATTTTGTAATGGTAAGATGGATGTGTGTAGAAAATTGGTTCATGTATGATCCTAGTTATTGTCTTGGAAAACTCTTGGAAAATAAATATTATGCTGAATATAAATTATGCCCTATGTACGGTATTGTATAAGTGAACCAAGAGTCACATTTATGTGAGTATCACCTAGGCATTGCATGGGTCTCACCTACGTGAGTATCACCTAGGCATTACACCGGTATCGCCTCGACAAATGTCTTGAATTTTCCAAAGAAAATTGGACATTCTTGATTGTGAATTTGTGATGTACAAAAGTGACCCCCAAGTAGGGTAGAGATGTTTGGAGGTGTTACATATGCTTTTTGGGTAGTGGACCAAATTATGGAGTACGGACGATGTTTGAGGGTGCTTGGAGGTAACACAAGTACGGTAATCATAGCCATAGTTGATGAGCACATTGCCTTCATGTGTCCAGCTATGTAGGCAGGTGCGGGAAAATAATGGACTCTCTTGATGCTGCCCTCCTTTGCACTTCATTGAACATGACATTATTTTGAGTTGATCTGTCAGGCGTTTCCTGGACGTATCATCGGAATTGTGTATGGTAAGATATCCTATTTCTGACCAAATAAGCAGTGTGTATGTTCAGAGAATAATATATCGTTTTTCTTTGATAGTAAAATGTATTACAATTCAAGCCTCAAGTGCTTTCATATCGGTCTGATATAATAGAGTTTTCCTGGAAGTAATGGATCTTTCACCTCGAATCTTAGGGTCTTTGGATCTGTTTTCACATGGAGGTGTAAATTGCTATTTAGGCTGGTGGGATGGGAGGTAGGAATTGATGCATTCACACCAAAAATAGTGAGAAGGAAATACATGACATGACATCCTATGTGGTGGATGAATTCATGACAAGGATTGTGGAGGTAGATTGGAGGTAGCTTGGAGGTAGGAAATATTTGTGCAATTGCTTGCTACTTTACAATTCTTTTTGAAATGAACATGTGTACCTTTAATATCTACAAGTCATTGTAATAATGACAAAGGTATGGAAAGTATGTATGAAATGGCAGTATTGCTATTTGTAAAGTGTGCCGTGGCTTAGTGCGTACACAGATTTCTTTTGTTGTAAAGCTTGACTACTTGTCAATGGATGGAACTATTTTATGTTCTCCAGTGTGAAATCATTTCATTTTGTCTGGTTTCCCTTGATATAGGGAGTTTGCATGGATGTATGAAACTCCAAGTGCAAATAAACCCTTAGGTTAGTAATAGGGACTACATGCACATGGTGACTTGGCTTGGGAAAGGTATGGAGGAACCACCGGTCAAATTTTTAGGAACTTCGGGTACTGCTGGGTAGCTTTAGCTTGCCTGGGTAGGGCCTAAGAGCATTGATTGACATGCATCTCATTGGTGCAAGTAAAGGGAGTATGAGACTTTTGGAAGTGTATTCTTGCGCATAATTTTTTTTGCCCAATATGGCACCATATTCCTACTCTCTTTTCCCTTCGGAAAGCACTTTCAAGAAAACTCTAATGTGAGTTAGTTATGAATTTTTAAAGTGGTATGTAATGTTTAGCCCATTTGTGCCACTAACCAGTGATCGGTAAGGGGTCATGATTGCAAATAATTATTAATGTTGCTATTGGTCATGATCCTTCACTTAGTGACGGGTGCTCTTTTCAAAGACCTCGCATAATGTTTGGTAAAAAAATGCATCATTGACCCTTTGTGTAAAATGCATACCTATCTATTAAAATAAAATTTTGAAATTTTTTGAGCTCAAATTTCAAATAGTAGAAGATAGTAGTGCTTTTGTTCAAAGGATATTCTTATCATACTACACTAAACATCGCATTTAGTGTCGTCTACACTAAATACGAACCCTTACACTAAATGTAAGAATTACAATTAGTGTAATGACACAACATTACACTAAATGTGAAACATTACACTATATGTGAATGGCAGTAAAAATGGGTGTTTTTTTTTTACTTGTGCACAATTAGTGTATGAAAAAGCTTGCCGCAGTGAATAAAATCACTACTAGTGTATGAAAAAGCTTGCTGCAGCTAACACTAATTGTGAAATTGTTCGCAAATAGTGTAGTAGGGTAATTACACTATTTGTGTGACTACACTTAATGCGATGTTTAGTGTAATTAGTCTATCACTTCTAGTTAAAAATTCACAAACCGCTTCTTTCCAAAAACAGGTGATTTTAAAAATAATTATGCAATTGTTGTAAAAACACATCATTTGTTTAGAATGAAGTTATAATCCAAATATTTCAAGTATTAATGTGCAAATTGGAATATTTGATTGTATGTATGTACAGTACATTTGTCACATTTGCATTGATAGGCACAATACCATTGTAATCAAAGGACTTTCAAACATATATTTATACATGGTGAGTTAACCCTTTAACGCCACAGGATTCCTGGAGACAGTGCTGCAAAGGCCCATTTTGGGCCTCTCTGGCATTGAAGGGTAAACATTAACCCCTACAGGCCCGCAACATTTCTGCACCCAAACTCACTAAAAACTGCCACTTTCAATGCATTCAACACAAAATTAAAATAAACAGAGTTTTTACATATCTAACCAACAAATCTTGTAGTGGGGTTGTACAAGTATGTGTGGTAAAGAATTTGTTCAATTTGACCGCACGGATTGAAAGATATCATCCTTTGAAGTGAGACATAAACTCTTCTTTAGGTCATACTAAACACCTTTACCAAAAGTCGACCACCTTCTATGACAACTTTTTGCACTACGGTCCGTGGTTTTCTAGTTTTAACTTAAAAAAGATCAAGTTAGGCACATGTGCACTAAATTATAGAAGTAGAAGAGGGGTAGAAGATGTCCTTAAAAATCTTGCAATGCAACTATGTTTTGAGAAACAACAATACACTTCAAGTTTTGCATATATCATATCCTCCCAAAAAAATTTGAAATTCAAAAATCCGTGTAGTAGATGTTGAGATTTCCATTTTCTTTTCAAGAGGAATTTCTCTTCTTTTAAAATGGACAAAAAATCGAATTTACATTGAATTCGGAGTAAATTAGAGTTTTTCTACACTATTTGTTACATGTCACAGTGAAACGCCGCACTATTTCTATATGATATTGAAAAAAAATGGTAACTTTTGAACCATAAGTTGGATTTCTACAAAAAATCATGTCTATGGAAAGTTGATAAAAAGTTACTTGTTCAGTATAAAATCTTAGAAAGTTGTGCCTAAATTTGAGATCATGGGACCTTACCCAAATTCAAAATGTCTCGCAAAGAGACATTGGGTTCTTAGGGGATAACAAAAAAGGGACCAAAACGAGGTCAATGAGACTGGTTTTTGGGAGTCGCCGCTGATTGAACTATTGGATGGATTTGCACTTGTTGCAACAACAATGCCCTTTGCTTTCCTCCATCTAATCCATCTTCCTACTCCTTAAGGCATTAACCCACTACAATGTTTTTTGTGAAAAAATTCAACAGTGAAATGTCCCTTCCGTGTAGATGTTGTTCACTTTTTTGCAACTAATCTATTCAGTTCGTAGATTTTCCAAGGTCCCGTGCAAGGCCTCGTCGTTAAAGGGTTAACATACTTTCAAATTCAAAATGGTGGCTATGGCAATAGTCTTTGATGAGGGTCACAAATATTCTTAGGACCACCTCTTCTAGGACAAGGACGACTTAGCGGATATTTAACAAAATCTAGAAAAAATGATCATTTGTGGACAAATCAAATTCTTATCAGCAGCCAAGGGATGCTTCTCCTCATTTGCAACTTTCAAATGCCCATAACTCACTCAAATTTTGTCCAAATCAAACATATGAGGTGTTTTTTGACATCTTACCTTTCCGTAGATGCCAATAAACACCTCATGTGCCCAATTCGGATAGTAAATGAGTGAGTTATGCTCTTCATAAGATTGCTGATAAGATACTTTGTCAGCTCTCGACAGACCACCGATCATTATTTATGGACTGTTTTTTCTTCCACAACAAGCTAAACACCTGAAACCTCCAGAGACTTGGACCCGAAATCAGCTTGTGAATGTGCAAAATCTAAGTCTCCTTTGGTCTGAAACTTTGTTTCATCGATCCCAAGCTCCGATTTCTGATTTCGAAGGCACTTGTTCAAGAGCAGGCTCTTTCTCAGAGACAGCCTTGCATTGACTCTAGCCTTAGGGAGATCCAAGACTGGCAAAACTAGACTTTGGAAGCTAGGCTTGAACACGAAACCGATTGGATTGAAGCCATGAAAAGGGTCTTCCTCGGCAGAGACAGAATATTGAATGGCTGAGACTTCCATGGGACTGCCAAGATCTATGATCACTTGCAAGTCACCTTTGGCATCTCACTCCGAGTTTAAACGACTACGACGAAAGGCGGGCCGGAGCTGCAGCACTTGGAGCTCGGGAGTCGACCTAGGATATATGTCGTCCATCGGCTCTACCAGCAATGCCTGCAAACCTTCCGGATCATCCTGCACAACCTCTGGCATCTCTACGCCATCCGGGTCTTCAGTCACTTCTCCTTGCGAACGATTCGCAAGGGTCATCCCAGGTGGTGACATATTCTTATTATCTGTCCATAGCACTATGCTTTCTGAGGCATTCACACCTTGTTGCTCATCCGCCACCGTCTCCGAAGGTGGCAACTTAGCTCCACGCTTGGTGCTGAAATACTCAACCAACTGATACGGCCGACACCCAACCAGTAAGTGCACATCCTACCTTTTAGGTGTACAAGGATAAATATGCACACTGCAAATAAGAATCAAGCACAAGTGCCGAAGCATCACTCCAAGAATTAAGGAGATCAATCACCAATACATTTCTACGCGTTTCAGTTGTACATGTGGAAATTAGACACGAGGGTTCATTTTCGAAGTGAGCATCAAACTAAAACTGTAACAAACACGCGGTCACATCCACATACCGGGAAATACCATATTGTTTGTACACTGTCTTGGAATTTCGGACCAAGGCATTTGAGAGGAATCTCTACATCATTGATTAACCCTTTAAGGTAATGGTGCTGAAAACCAATCAAATTTCAGGTGTGCATACTTAGAACAGTGATGGAAAAAAGTTAGAATTTTTGCTGTGTTTGCAAAGCAAATGCAAATCCATCCCAAAAGAAAACATAATTTTTGAGTATGTATTTAATTTCCTACGAATTTCTGAGTGGAGAGTCCTAGAGTGGCCACTGCCCCACCACAGACTACTGCCTTTCTTGGGAGGATGGAGTCCATCAACTGTGCAATAAAAACTTAAAAAGCATTCAAGTTGGGGGGCTTTAAAATCCGAAAATGTCCAAAACTGTAGCCAGATTGGGCCATAAAACAAAGCCTCTGCAGTGGGCCAAACAAACAGCAAGCAGATCCAAAACGCTCCCTCCTGTCCCCGTGGACCACCCATGTGGGCAACCAAACCAAAAGGGAATGGCTCCCTCTCCGCCCACGACGTGTGGCTTCCCCGCCTGTCGAGGGCACCATGCTCCAATCTCAAGCGGCCTCTGAACCGCGCACTTCCTGGCTCTGTGATGAGCGCCTGATGAAGCCTGATCCGGCCAGCGCGGCACCGAGATCCGGGATCTTTGGGGCCCCCAATTTGACCACCAATGGCGCCTCTCCTGCCCCCCCCCCCCCAACGCTGACCACCGAGGGCTCAACGGAAACTTGCCTCCCCACCCCGCCCCTCGGCCTTCCCCTCCTCCCGCCCCTGTCCCTCCCTCTCCCTCGCAACTCTCTCACCAGAGAGGATCCCCTTCGCTATGCTCTATGTTCATCCTTCTCCTCTGCTCCCCTCCTTGCTGCACATGGGGGTTGTAGAAATTTTGCTGGAGACCTTGCATTAGTTGCAAGTAATTGAGGTTAGAGGGAGCCGCGTCAAGTGCTGCGTGCGGAGGAAGAAGGGTGGAGGCGTGAGGCCTACCACAGTGGCGGTCGGGTCGGAGTCCCGAAGAGAAGCGACTGCGAGGGTCCGCATCCGCGAGGGGCGACCCTAATCCCCCCACTGCCATGGCGGGGAGGTGAGCTGCGGCTGGGCGTGGCAGTTGGAAGGCACTGGTGCTTACAGGCAGAGGGTGCTCGGTAGCTGTGAAGCCCCGGAGCCCCTCTGCTCGCAGAGCTCTGGTGGCAGCGTAGAGCTCCGGGGTTGGTCGTAGAAGCTCTGCTGCGTGCAGGCTCCGCGCCCCCCCGCCCGCACCTGCATGCGGATCTTCGAGCGCTGCGTGGGATCTTGCGGAAAAGCCTCCGACCGCCCCTTCATCGTAAGGTGCCTCCTCTGCTGTAGGCCGCGACCTTCCACCTCGGCCTCCTACCCTGCGAGGGCCTCCAGGTATTCTTCTTGCAACCTCTTGAAGTTCCTTCTCTTGACGTTTTTGTGCTCTCTGAGCTGCACGCTCCTCTTTTTGTTTTTGTTGTTGTTCCTTAGCAAGTTTCCTCTGTTCTTTTGTGGCCTCCCTGTCCTCCCTTTTCTTCTTTGCAGCAGCTGCATTTGCTTCCTTTTTAGCTAGAAGGTCTTCTAATCCCTTTATGTAGTCCTGTGATGTTAAAATCCTACTGTGGGTGTAATCTAGAAGTGGTTGTTGTCTCTTTCTTTTTTTTGCTGCAATCAATTCCGGGAGACATAAGAACTCACTTATGTCCCCCCCATTGCCCCTCTCTATCTCCTCCCTGAAGGTTGGATCTATGCTAACATGCTGTTCTGATGTCTCATAATTGCTCTCATGGGGGTTTGGGACATCTACATAAAAATGTCTAGAGGTTCGATTGAGATGCCTACTCTGACTTCTATTGCCCTCAACTCAGTCCCCTTCAATCATACCCGCATCTGCACAGCACAGATCAGTTGTTGTTACGATGCTTGTTGTTGTGCACATATTTGCGGAATTTGCTCTAAAAACCGTCTGTGGGAGCAGGGGAGGTGCCGAACTGACCTGTGTTGGCGTCCGCAGTCAAAGGAGGTAAGTCGCTCCCCCGACCTTCACCTGCATGCAATGCACAGATCATGTTAGATCCCGGTTAGATTAGCTATCATTAATTTTTTTGGTCCGATTTGGAACCTGAGGACTTCTGTGCGGTGTCGCAGCAGGCAGGAGGGGGCGGTAAACTCACCTTCGTTGGTGTTTCGAGCGGAACTGAGGAAGGCGCTCCCCCGGCCTTCACCTGTGTCCAGATCAACACAAACGGTAAGCAAACTATATGTTTCGTTTTTTTTTTTGTTCTTTATTGCTCTAACTATGGGGAAATTGAGAATTTATGTGCGGTGTTGCAGCAGGCAGGTGGAGAGGTATACTGACCGCCGTTGGTGTATTCAGCGGAACCCCTGAAGGCGCTCCCCCGGCCTTCACCTGCGAAACAATCGACAGATCAGGTAAGCAGACTGTGTGTTCTTCAATGTTTTTTTATTTGGTTGGTTTTTTGGTCTAACTAAGGTAAGGTACTCTTGAACCGACCCTGTTTCTTGAACCGACCCCCTCTTGAAATGTACATTGTAGGTACATTGAACAAGCAAAATGTACCTCTGAGTTAGAGGACGGTTCAAGAAACAGGGTCGGTTCAAGAGCACCTTACCTTAAACTGCAATCGATAAGGGGAATGCGGTGACACAGCAGGGAAGAGGAGGCGGTCAACTCACCTGCCCTGAAGGGGCTCCCCCAACCTTCACCTGCATGGCAATCGACAGAGCAGGTAAGCAAACGCATAGATTAGCTATCATTTTTTTTTTTTGTTCTAACTTTGAGGAAACTGATAGAGAATGCGGTGTCGTAGGAGCAAAGCGGGAGCAGGACCAGGCGGCCCACTCACCTGCAGCACCGGTCGTCGCCGAACAAGGTAAGTCGCTCCCCGCTCCTTCACCTGCATGCGGCATAGATAGTTAGAATGCTTTAGATCATGGTGTTTTTTTTTTTTTTTTTGACTTCAGGATTTAACTGCAGCGCTGCGGGAGCGTGGATGGGCGGTGAACTCACCTACTGCGGCATCGAAGTCGACAGGTACGTTGCTCCCCCCTGCTAGTCCTGCGAAACAGTTCACCTGCGTTAGTTTTTTAAGGTCAGCGGAAGTACTAACTTGAGCATGTCGCTCCTTTTGCATACAGTCACTTTGCAGGTGCTTGGCCGGGAGAGGAAGGAGGAGGCTGCGAACTCACCTTCACCGACGTCCACTGGACCGTCGTCGACAGAACCAGGTGTGTAGCTCCTTCCCCCTCGGCCTGCAAAACAGCCACTACTGCGCTCAATTTTTATTTGTCTTGTTATTTGAATTTACTCCGAGTACCTCCCTATCGCAGGAGGTAGCCACTGTCGGGAATAACTTCCCCGGCTAATGTTTTAAGCTGAGTCCCCTTGGTGAAGAACATGACCTGACCCCTTCTCTGCTTGACCGCAGGCACTCACCAGTCACGGCGTCTGCAGCACCCTCGTTGTCCTCCTCCTCACCCCCCTCATCGTTGGATTCCTCCCCGCTAGAACCGTCGCCTTCCAGGTTAGCCTCTCCATCTTCCTCAAAGCCTTCACTTGGTAGAAGTCTGTTTTTCACCACTTCCCCATCTAATGGCCATATGCATGTCTTTTTGAAGCCAGCCTTGATGTTCTTTGGAGTTAGACTCTTCTCCAAAGCTTTTGATGTCCATTCACATAGTTCATGCTTCTCTACCTTCTTCCCTTTGTTTTCTAGAGTCCAAGAGTCTCTGATTTGTCTAAAGGCTGATTTGAACGGCTTAAAACATGACACATCTAATGGTTGAAGTGCATGGGATGTGTGTGCAGGAAGTGTGACAATGTCTAAACCAGAGTTCATGGCCAATGTGACAACCTCAAGAGTGACATGTGAATTGTGGCCATCTAAAACTAGTAAGTGCCTATTCTCCTTGTCAATATGTCCTCTTTTCTTCAAAGTTCCAATGAAGTGTGAAATCCATGATTGAAACAACCACTTAGTCATCCATGCATTGGGCTGCATAGCCATTACAGCATCTCCCTCACAATTCTTCACATAATCTTGCAAGAAATATGTGCCTTTCAGGATGTAGAAGTTTGGTATCTTGCCTCCATTTGCATTGATGCAACTCAAAACTGATAAGTGCTCCCTTTGATCTGGCTCTATGTTGTGTACAGATTTTGAGCCAACTCTAGCTAGGACAGTTGCTCCACCACCTCTCCCAGCTTGCACCCCACTCTCATCACAGTTCCATATGTGTAAGGGGGGGTACTTGAAGGTATTGTAGAGATCCTCCAAGTTTTGGTAAAGAGTAGCCACTGTAGTTGCACATAGACCCCTTGCTCTTGCCACTTCTAGTGGCTGACTTTTCCTAGAGGCTAGTTCAGGGTGTCTTACCTTAAAATTCTTCAACCAGCTCCTTCCAGGGACTCCCACATCACTCCATGGTGTCTCCCTTGTTTGTGTAGCTTCGGCCACTTTCAACCTCAATTGCTATGGGGTTAAGGGGTGGCCCAATTCTTGCATCTTGAATAAATAATCCACAAGTTTCTTCTCCTCTTGCTCTTCTAAGACTGGCCTGACTCCCCTCCTCCTCCCTAATGTTATCCCATACAAGTGATCTCTAAGTGAAGTGTTGGGAACTCCAAAGGTACGTGCTGCTGTTCTGATGCTCATCCCTTCATCAGTTACAGCATCCATAGCCCTTCTCAATTGAGCATTTGTCCAATTCTCATTCTTTTTGTTTGCTGCCCTCCTTGTTCTAGTTCTTGCAGCCTCTTGAGTCTCTATAGGAGTATTCACAGCATTTCTAGGTCTCCCATTGAGGTGTGCATCCCTCCCCTCACTGCTGAAATCAAGTGGAGAAGTGCTTGGGTGCACCAAAGGTGAACAACTCCTTAAACTTGTCCTCCTCCCTCCCTCACTCACTCCATGTGTTTGCAGATTTGCATTGCTAGTGGAGTTCACATGTAACCTAGGTGCTAAACTTCTATACCTCCTTCTTGCACCATGCTCCAATTGTGCCATATGCTCCTCAAATTCTAACTCATCCTCCACCCCTTGGCCATAGCCACATGGTGCTGAAATTTGCTGTGAGGACATAGGTGCTTGGGTCTCTAGCACCACATCTTCATCACTCATGAAGCCCTCACCCCCTTGCTCTAATGTGTCCATCCTTGCCTTCAATCACCAAAAAATACTTTTGCTAAAACTACTTTCTTGCATGTCCTAAACTGTGCTTCTCTCTTCTAAAACAACCCACCATGTCTCCAAAACTAAACTCCATTTGTTTGCAATGTTGCACCCACCTTAACCTTAAACCAAGCACAAGAGCCGCCAAACACACTGTCTTTATTGCAAAATCTGCCGAAAATGTGGGCAATTTTTGGAGCATTACTCCACATAATTATGCACCCTTGGAAACCTAAAACCGTTATTATATAATCAATATCTAATCCAAGTTGGTGGCCTAAACCAACCAACTTTGAACCAAAAACCGCTCACTTTTTCATCAATGTTGTTCACTGCGAATTTTTCCACACCATGGTGGGCGGTTTTGGAGACTCTAAACTGATCCCTACTGATTGGTTATTGGAACTGATTGGTTTTCAGCACCATTACCTTAAGACCTACAAACTCACGAGACCTGGGAAGAGTCTACAAGTGCAATAGATCCTCTACAGAGAGGGTACATTTCATCGCAACCCCATTTCACAAAAATCTTTGGTAGTTTGCCCAACACACATTCTCACCTCATTTGTTGGAAGCACACAGACCCAACTGTGATTGGTGACTTTTGAATCTCTCTTCATTGCTTAATTGTTTTTGAAACTTGGTGTGCAAGGAACCAACATCCCGTACATTACAGTGGTATAGAATGTAGAACTTCTGTGACACAAAACTTTGACATCAAGTGAAGCCAAATCTGCTGATCCTGTCATCCAAAAAACAAACAATGACTTGACAACTTTGTACAAAAAGACGAGGCGTGATTAGTTTAAATAAAGTGTAGGTTTTATGAAGGAAAATAAGGAGAGTTCACTTCATATTTTCAAGTAGACACATACGATTCATCTCACAACTAACTGCTCACAGAGACGTAATTTATGCACAAATATATGCGTCGCTGAAACTAACTCTTCCTCAAATGTCCAGTTCTCTCTCGCAACGTATAGAAATTGACGTTCGATGAACTTGACGTTCGACGGGCTCAGCAGCAGTCTCGATTGTGCAAGGCATGTTTCAACAGGAAGAACCACACGCAAGCAACAATACATCATCTACCTGTGCCAAGCGGAGTCATTACAAAGACCCAATATCAGCACAAGAGTTTCTTTGGTTCATTGCAAGGTAAGTTGCAGCCTGAGACACTTTTACGCTATCTAATACCACAGACGTGCACATCACAGAACTTTTCACCTTTCGTGGCTAACTTCCAACCTTACCGCTACCAGATCGTTGTAATCTAAATGCATCGAGGAAAATGATTTCCACCAACATAACCACCGGCCATTGATCTTCGCACATTTTGTTCAAACTGACGAGGATTATCCCTCAAAACTTCGGCAGCCTCGTGGTTGAGAGGATCATCTGGATTGGGATCCTGCACAACGATGAATTAGCTACCAGCGATACTAACCATATTATCACGAAGAAGAGGTGCAAGGCACGAGGAGCATTGAAACCAGCGGAAGCAATCAAGAGGCAGTAATATTGCAGTGACATGAACGCAGAAGCATATTACCAGAAAATACATTACTACCAACATAACCTTTCAAACGGGTATTTCTACAGCATATGTCATCACAAGCAAAAGTACACATCGGAGATGATTCAAGCAAAACTCAGATGCTTCTTTGAGCTTCTGTGCCGAACTAAACCGAAAACACTTTTCATCGTGAACGAAATGGACACTATACACATGCTGTTGATTCTTGATTATGTACATAATAGAGGATGCATGAGGATATAAGATCAACAACTATCTAATTTTGTATACAGTTGAAACCTTGCAGGCAACAAACAAAGAAAAAGAATGCTTACCAAGAAAAGATACTGAAGCCCATAAATGATGGAGTTGATACTTAAAACAGGTTTCCAATCCTCACGGAGAATATTCAAACACACGTTCCCCTCCAGATCTATATTAGGATGGTATACCTGTACCATCACAGCACCAATACCCAACATCAGGATGAGCTATCCCAAATATGAACATGTTTTATAGATGATTCAGTACCCTTTTCACTTCTGGAACAAAGAAAGAAGGTGCAGTCCCCAGATATCAAGATACGCAATGACGACATGGCGTAAACAAAGAAGCTGTCGTTGTTTAAACAGTTTTCTTACCTTCGTCTTGCATTTCACTTTGGGTGCTTCGTGGGGGTACACCTGTGAGATTGTGAAACTGAAGACAAATGTACCACCTCTGCGAAAAACCATGCCAGCAGCATCCAATGAGATAATATTATCCGGAAATAAAATGATTTGTTAAATTCTAAAAGAAACCTCCAAAAGCCTTTGCTAGCGGCGCAATTCATAAGTACTTCATTATCTCTTGGCTCGGGAAGCGCCAGCTGACTTATGAGGAGACCCCGGACAGCTGAACAAACGCGTCATGGACGAACCAGAAGCACGTCAACATATGAGAATATGTTAATATAGACTCACTGGTAGTAGCCTTCATCTGGCCGGATGGTGATCTCAAAACTGAGGAGGTTATCCTTGCCATCTGGGAAGTTTATAGCGGTAGTCTTGGCCAAATTCAACTCACTTATATCTGAAGTATCCAACCGCACTGGTTAAAATCTAATTGCAAAAAAAACATAAGGCAAAGCCCCTAGAATTCTCCAGTTGCAAGAGAAGGAGAAAAGATGTGGAAATAGAAAACCAATGAATTAGGTCGACAGAAACATAGAACAAAATAATCAGATGCGAAGTAACCACAGACAAGATCAGACGCAACAATGAAGCTCCTTCAAAAGACTGCACATATGAACCCTAGATGGAAGCAAATCACACAACAAACTCGACCAACCCTGTCACGAACAGAGAGTACAAATAGACACAGCGAGAAAACTAAATTCGATATCATAGAACCGATATATCTCAAAAATGTACGCAGCGGAACCGGAAACCCTAAGACAATACGAAGCAATTCTCAGCGCTGACAACTCAAACGGACTAGCACCTTTCTGAACGCGCAATTCACCAGCACTTTGCTTCTTGATAGGCCGGCCATTATTATTCTGCGCATCCTCTCTTTGTTTCTGCTTAACACTAAAAAGCTTGATCATCTTGAGCCCACGCGCTTCCTCGTCCCTCCTGCAAAAACCAACGGACTCTCCACCTTCAATCCTCCTTCCTGCACCCTCACTAAAACAGTACGACGCACGCTCCCTACGTCACATCTCCACAACACCTTCCCAGTCCAAATTCCGATCCACATCGAACTCACTCACTCCACAATCAACATGAACGCGCACGCAGCTCGTAATCCGATCCAAGGCCAAAATTGCACTTCACCTCACTTCCATCCACAAACACAAACTCCTCCAAAACCAAATCAACAAAACCTCCAGAAACCTCAAATTCATATACACCCTCTTCATATGCTCCCAAACACCACAATCTCACTCAAATTCCCCGTAAACAAATCAGCGGAAGAAGGAGAAGAAGACGCAGCATACCTGAATGAAGGCGGCGAGTACCAGAAGGACGACGACGGAGCTCCAGGCTATGGCGAGAGCTTAAGCAAAAAACCAACAACAACAACAACTGATACCATTCACAGCAACACAACTTGTTAGGTTTCTTCTCCACGCAACTGCGCCTAAACCCAAAACCCAACACCATCTTACGCTGAGGAACATCCCCGGATTAGAACATCCATTTTCCTAGATAGTGACTGCTTTAGGGTGCAGTGATGGGTTGAGGTGACCCGGGCACCGCCGGCGCGGGTCCGCGGCCCTTGGTTTCCTGGCGCAGTGCATTTTCGGCTTCAGCTTCCGGGTGAGGAGCGCGGGTCGGGGCCGGGTCGGGCGAGAAGATTCGGAGCCACGGCTTTGGGGTCACCCGTGGTCTTGGGTCACCGCTTTAATTACTCGTTAAATGTTAAATATAATTCGATCAAATTGTGCTCCCTAAAACACAACACTACACTGAATAGGTAGATTAGTGTTAGATACACTAATTTACATAAACACATTGCAAGCTTTTAGTGTTGTCCAATATTTTTACCCTCTATGTTGGTCAAGATGGGGATCTTTCATTAGTATCGGAATCAATGCTCTTGGTAAATATTTTTGTCAAGAGTAAAAACTTATAGCATTTTCAAATCTTACTAAAATCTAACACTAATCTACCTTTTTAGTGTACTAAGTGTTGTAACATTTTCCGCTCCCTCCTTTGTTAACTTCACCTCTATAAGTGTTAATGTTGGTAAAACCAGAGAAATTATGGAAGCAAGGTAGTAAAATGTAATGCGAGGCAGTAAAATTGGCCGGGTAGAACGCAATTTAGGATTAAGGGAGATTTTTTTAGATGAAAAAATGCCCTATTGGATGAAAATTGGTTGGAAACTCAGTAGGTGTTATTTTTAATATGTATTACGTTTTTTTCCGCTTCCAACCATCCCGTTTAATGAGGGTGGATTGTATTTGATTATTCTAAAACATGATGTTGAATAGTTTGTAAATAGATTTTTATTTGCATTTTTTTCAAGTAAATTTTTTTAGTGAGGAATTTTGGTCATCTATTTTCAAAAAAATGAATTTGCTAGATCTAATCCTTGGATACGGTAGTTATTAAGAGTTCACAAATAGTAGTATTAAAATTAGAAATTGGATGTACAGATGACTTAAATGGAAACACAATATCTCGTGATTGTTATACATGCTTCAAAGATTAATAGTGTGTCATTTTATTTAAGAATTGATTGACAATTTTGTAATATTTTCAAGTGAGTGTTTTTTCTTAAAAAACAAATGTGAGTTACTAAGACATCTAGTTTATGACTCTTTAAGATTATCAGAGTTTTGATAAAGTCTAATAGAAAGAGGTTGGAATTTTTCAAAAGTTGGTTCCGGAATTCAAGTACCAATTGTGTGAGCAAGTATTTATCTAGTGACAATTCACTCTACCATAAAGGTTTCATGTGACTAATCATTACTATTCTTGAATTTCCTTGATGTTCTAGAATAGACAAAAATAGTAAGATTTAAATATATATATATATAACATGTTTCTAACATTAATGTAAGATTCAAAAATCCAAATTCAAATAATACATTATTATACAATTTATAGTTATTTATTTGTGCAAAACATCCAAAAAGAAGACAAGAATTCAAGTTGCAAAATGATCCATATATTGGTTGTAGACTTTAGAAGCTTAGGATTAAACTCCACAAATTTTGTGACCTTGTGGAGGAGAAAAAATTAAATTGTTGTAGAAGAGCATCGACGATCAACTTAATCATTGTCAAATAATATGATAACCCTATACCCCACATCCTAAATCTAAACCAAATTGCCCATCTAGGTGACAAATTACCGTTGCAACAAGATGACATTATCCACTAGCAATTCAGACCATTTCAAAAGCTTGATCTTGTAGACCTACAGGTGCAAGCAAATTAAAAGCCTACAAGATGTACGCAAGTAAGGATTAATATGTGTTACACACTCTTGTTAGAAGAAACAAGGCTTAGAGATCACATGAAGGTATGGTGAATTCACCATAAAACTTTGAGCTAAGAAAAATGATTCACCTCTTGCACGTCATAGTATCATTTTGAAGTTGAATAATCCATTACAATATTGTGAAATAATAAACTTTATTTTCATCAATCATCAAAAGGATTTTAATGTGACTATAATTCTTTAACATCATGGTGGAATTTTAAAACAAGCCACACATAAAGGACAATGGCAATGGGCACTTTGCTCTACACTGGCTTCTTTTTTGTAACGCAAATCAATCGTGGGTTTTGTTTTTCCTCTAGAAAGAGAATTTGATTGTGTTGTGTCCAGATCCATGATCAAATAAAAGCTCAATAAGAGAATTTGATTGTGTTGTGTCCAGATCCGTGATCAAATAAAAGCTCAATAAGAGAATTTGGGTCTTGTCTTTGGATTACATAATGCCCGTCCAAGATTATTACTACATTGGTGTTTTTTTTACTTCAAATTTGGTAGTACAAGAAGTTTTAGCATGCCGTAGCCTCTTGAGTGAAGAATGAGTTGGGATACGTGCAAACAAAAAATTGATTTATGGTTTTGTTATATGAAACAAATAATTTTAATTTGGCTAGGACTAGCTATGATACTTTGATTGTCAAGTTGATTGGAGTCCGCCTTGCTGCACTTCTTTTGAATTCTATGAACTTGTTGAATGCCGTTGGAAAGCACTCAAAACCCTAATTCCACTATTTTTACTTGTAGACATGCTTCTCATAGTGTTTTTCTTAATGTTTTGCAAGATTATCGGTGATTCTCATGTTGTCTCTTTGTATTCTTGTTGCACATGTTAATTGAAGTTATGATGTATGTCTTCTCTATTCATTTTAGGATTTTTTGTTTTTGAGATATGGTAGTAGTTTGTTTATTTGATGAATGATTTTTCTCACTCTAAGCTTCCATCTATTGTCGTCGTCTCTCTTCATGTGCTTCAATTAAAATGCAGTGAATGCATCCTTTTTCCTATCTTAAAAAAAACTGAAGCCACAATGCTCCTCATTGTAAGGTTTGGGGTCTATGTGAGAATTGTGTAGAGAAGAAAGTATTACGTTTTATATGATTTTTCTTGCACGTATGAACACTATGAGTGGTTTAGGAGTTTTTATGTGTGTGTAAGAATTGTTGTTGATGTGAATGAGGCGTTAAGGCTTATAATAGAGTTTGGTTTGTATCAACATAGCACGCTATGTAGCAACGTAACACACGTTTGGTTTGGATATGGTTGAAGCTATAGGAGACAAGTATGGGTGAAGAGACAAGTACAAGTACGGCTATCTATGGATATGGATGTGGTTCAGGAGATGAGTATAGGAGAGGGATTTAGGTCAAGAGACATGTATGAGTACAAGTACAAGTATAGGCCATGGGATGGGTATAGACACTTCATTCACTTTGGACGCCTTCGAGGGCCAGAGTTCTTCTTTCTTTACACAGTTTATCAATTTATTCAATCTAATGCTGTAATTTTAATTAGGAAAAAAGTTCCTAATAGGTGCATGCATGCAAAAGGGAAAATATTTTGGGGAAGACTAAATTTTTTGCTTAGTCACTCTCTTACAAAATGGAAATGTAAATGAAAAATAAAATATTTTGCTATATCTTGGAGTAGAGAATATGGAGTAAAGAATACAAAAATCATATAAGTCATGTATATGAAAATCTTTGATTTTAACACAAGAATGTAGCAAAATATTAAAAATTGCTTGAAGTTGATGAAATTCTACCTCCAATTGTATGACAGAAAATGATGCTCTTAATCCCTAAAGGCCCAAGGCATTTTAGCATCCAAACTCACTGAAAACTGCCAGTGCTAATGCATTCAACACAAAATGCAAACAAACCTAGTTTTTACATATCTAACCATAAGATCTTGTACTAGGATTGTACAAGTGTGTGTGGTAAAATTTTTTTTCAATTTGACCGCACGGATTAAAATATATCAGCATTTGAAGTGAGACAAAACTCTTCTTTAGGTCATACTAAACACCTTCAACAAACTTTGACCACCTTCTATGGCAACTTTCTATACTACAGTCCTTGATTTTCTAATTTTAACTTAAAAAGGATTAAGTTAGGCACATGTGCACCAAATTTTAGAAGTAGAAGAGGGGTAGAAGATGTCCTTTAAAATCCTACAATGCAACTATGTGCTAAGAATCAACAATACACTTCAAGTTTTGCATATATCATATCCTTCTCATATTTTTGAAATTCAAAAATCCGTACACAAGATGCAAAGATTTCCATTTTTTTTCCAAATGGAATTTAATTTAATTTTTTTTTGGACAAAAACTCGAATTTCAATTCAATTTAGGGTTAATTAAAGCATTGCCACACTATTTGTTATATGTCACAATAAACCGCTGCACTATTTGTATATGCTACTAAAAAAGACCTGTAACTTTTGAACCATAAGTTGGATTTCTATGAAAATTATGTTTATGAAAAGCTAATAAATAGTTGTATATTGAATAAAAAAATCTCTGAATATCATGCCTAAATTTGAGAACGTGGTATCCTATCCAAACTCAAAATGTCCCTCGAGGATACATTGGGCCTTTAGGGGTTAATTCAACATGATTCATTTGTTTTGGAGTATAAGAAGAAACGACGTGAAACTTTGGAAAGCTATTATTTTGCAATATCTTTATTGGAAATTCCAAATTTTTGGGTCAAGGTTTACATCACACAAACCTCCAAAATGCCCAAAATGTCAAATGCCTACACAAAGAAAGATTGTTCGTTATTCATCTACCACTCCAATTGTAAGATCTTAGTTTGTATTGCTAAAGTTACATGCTCAACAAGTTTTCATAATCTCTGATGGCACGGATCAAAAGATAAAATCCTTAAAGTGAAAAAAATGGTTTTTTTTATTCCTTGCGCTTAAGGGATTAGTAGACTTAGACTTCTCATGGTGTTGAATCTTTGCATTACAAAAGTTATAGAGTTTATATCTTTATGATGTGCATGATGGTTGTTCCTTGTATGCCATTTCTTAGAGGCTGAAGCAAAGTAAAGAATTTTCAAAAATATTAAGCACAAAAGGATGCTAAAAGAATTACCAAACCATGTTTTGATTCTCTATAAACTAACTGTTGTATAAATCAAAGATCAAAATGGTAAAAATTGAGATTTATGCTTCTTATAGCAGCAACTAAAATCAAATGAAAAAAAAAATCCCTATTTTAGTGAGAAAATGAAGTTGTTTTTTAGCACTTCATTCAAAAAGGTGATAATACTTTGACTCATCTTGGAGTAAAATTTTATATTATGGAATGTCATTTTATTAAAACTCTCAAATAGAGTTATGTTGCATAAGGTAGAGGCACCCAATTCCGATCACTAGAGTGTGCATGAAAATGGCAAATGCTTGAAATGGTGCAGGAAGTGACCCAAAATCGATAACTCAAAATCTGAAAACACCAGTCATTATTAGCATTGGGTCATGATGTGTGCAATTTTGGGTTGCTCCACCTCAATTGAGCTCTCATTGGTGGCATTGCCTTGAAAGTCGAACAAGGTCGATCGGTATTGGGTACCCTCCATGAGATGGTTATCCATGGCATGTCTTCTCTCTTTTACTCACTTTCACTTATTGGCATCGGGTGAAGGAGGGCACCAAATCTCACCTACTCTACAGTTTGATTATGGGTTCCGGTGGTTTATGGGTTTTTGAATTCTATATCAATTCCAAATCTTTGTGATTAAATTTGAAAAAAGATTTGTTGAGTTTCATTCCTAATTCCGCATCTTTCTACACAAATGTTTGACATACAATGTCATTTGAGTCCCGAATTGGCTTAAGTGATCGGAATTGGGTGCCTCTACCTTACTTATCATAGAAATCTCATCTCTAATAGAAGATTATAGTTAAAATTTTGGGGTTGCCGGCTCTTGACAAAAGTCACTCAAGATGGTATAACTTTTTTTCTATGGTTTTGATGACAATGTATTGATTTTTCCATATAGCCCCTTACCTTCTTAAATTTTCATACAAAATCTCCAGAATTTGAAATGTAAATTGCAATCATGAGAACATGCCTAAAATTTGCGAAATTCCACGTTGGGATCTTGGTCCCTTTGTGTCTATAGATAAAAGAGGAATTATTTTTCAACAACTTGTAATTAGAAGGCAATAACATTGACTCCTCCTACAATGAATAGTTTGCATCATGGAGAGCTTTTTTGAAATTCTTTTGAATATTTTATGATGTTTTAAATTTAAAAATTACATACTATCTAGTTTAAGTACATACTTTTAGACGTAGTGGAAGATTGTAACATAATTTTCCAAGCTACATGCTTTAACCCCTAAAGGCCGGGCCTTGTGCTTCACCAAAACCTCCCCAAATTGCCACTTTGAAATGAGATATTATTAGACTTATCAAAACAATTCTTTAATGTTTCCAACCGTTGGAACTTTAAACTAACTACTACAAGAAGACACCCTACATGCTTTGTAAGCTTTGACCATACGGATTGAAAGATATATGCATTTCAAGAATGCAAAATTATTTTTTTCTACTGTGCTCAGAGAGGTTTAGCGTACATTGACTCAAGATAATGACATGTTTTTCCATTAAACATTGCATAAATTCAATGGACCTATGTTCTACCATGTGTTAAGTCATTGCACACCAAAAATCACAAGTAATGGAGGTGTTTACCATAAGAAAAATGGACCTGCAACAACTAGGGGTATAGAAGTGGCTTTCTACTTAGAGAAGCAATTTTGTTCTTTAAATAGAAAAATAATTGTTGGATCTAAAATTCAATTGATGTATAGAATTTTTATGAGTTATTCTAACAATAGAAAAAATATTTCAAAAAGAGAGTAAAATCCTTAATTTCTCTACTTTTAAAAGTGAAAACAATGAAGGTAGCCAAGAGCTTTCCTTCACTACTACACTAAACACTGAATATAGTGTAGAGGGATTATTGATGTAGATAACTCACACTAGTTTCCATCAAAGCATGTTGCATGCCAAGTTTTGATTGGGTATTTGTTCTCAAGCAAGTGTGTGTCAGTCAACAATTGCATGTAAATTTTTAATTAGTGTAGGAAATTTCAAATAGTCTAGTCTACACTATATTCACGAAACGGTGTACTTGCCTCAAAAAAGTGCAATTGTCAACTGTACAATAGCACTATTCATCTCTCTAGTATGCTGCTTAGCTGCCAAAAGAGTTGAGCTTTTTATGTTTGAAGCACTATGATATCGTTTTCCCTCTATGTCCCTAAGAAAAAAATTCTTCCAAAGATAATCAATAATGCTATATTCCTATATGCAATAAATAATTCAAGAAGTTATTTTCAAGAATGGATTATTAAGAACCTGCCCAAAATTGATTTGTCCTTTAAGGAATAAATATAACCATAACAAATAAAAATAGTTAATTATTTGAAAATCAAATATAAAATCAACAATACTAATTAAAATAAAATTTTATAAAATTTTGACTTTGAAGAGAAAATTCAAAAATAGATAGACATTTAATCCCTAAAGGATCAAGATTGTGTCTCACCAAAACCACCCTAAAACTGCCTTTATGAGATGAGACATTGCAACTTATAACTTTAATTTTGCCGATTTTTCAAAATCATTCTCCCCCCATAAAGCAACTATATACCTACATCTCCAGTATAAAATTTAGATATTCATGATTTGAATTGACCTTGGCGTAAGCTAACCAAAATCTCTAGAAGCCTACCTGAGGACTTTTGGTTTATCTAAAAAACAAAATTGCTTTCTCAAGTTAAGGGCCACTTTTAATACCCCTAGTTCAATTTTTCTTATGGTAAACACCTCTATTACTTGTGATTTTTGGCGTGCAATGACTCAACACAAGGTAGATCATAGATTCATTGATGTGTAGAGCAAAAATTTGCCATTATCTTGAGTCAAAGTACGCTAAACCTGCCCAAGCACTGTAGAAAAAAATAATTTTGCACTCTTCAAATGTTCATATCTTTCAATCCGTACGGTCAAAGTTTACAAATTTTTAAGGTGCCTATCAATAGTAGTTCGCTTGAAGATCCAACATTTGAAACTAGTAAAAAAATTGTTTGAACAAGTCTAATAATATCTCATCTCAAAGTGGCAGACAGTACAAGGGTGATTTTAGTGAAGGAAAAGGCCCAGTCCTTTACGAGTTAAAACCTCATTCATGGCTGGAAAAAAGTACAAACTCGGTCTAAGATGACCCTAAACTACCGGGTGATGGAGGAGAGATACCCAAACGGAATGGAGTGGTTGCAAATTCATTCCCTGACGAGAACACGCGGCAAGTTGTGTGCCAAAAAAACAAAAAAGTACAAATCAACAATGATTTGCTGCAAGAGCAAAGAGGACCCTGGACTGGACGTAAGGTGAATGTACCACAGGCGTAGATTCTGCTCCTCAAAATGTAGAGGGGTCGTAGATGATCCAGTCGCCAGCCACTGACACAAAAGGGGAAAGATTGCATGGTGCATGACAATGTTCAAAAGGAACTGTGGTGCACTGAACGAAGCCTGATATCTGGCCTCGGAAATCCGCGGTCACCAATGACCGCGCCATGCGGATGGCCCCACGCTCCGCCAATCGCAGCGACCCGGGCCTTATCCAGTCCACTTGTGAGGAGCGCGACGCGCACTGCGATTGCGCTCGGGCGCCGGCGAGCATGCTATAAGTCGCGCTGCTGCAGCGTTGATTTTCATTCCCGATCGACATTTCCGTTTTTGTTACGTCTCGAGATCAGTTAACATACTTGTAATCCGTCGAGCAGACGCCATGGCCGCCGCCACCGCCATGCACTCTACCGCCTTGGCTGGGCAGTCGCTGCTCAAGCCCGTCAACGAGCTCGCCCGGAAGGTCGGCAATGGCGACGCCCGCGTGACCATGCGTAGGACCGTCAGCAAGTCCTCTGGCAGCGACAGCATCTGGTGAGTTTCTGTGGGTGCTGCATTCTTTGCTGTAGTGTGTAGTGCGAGCGGGGTGGTGGCTTCTTGTGCAATGCAGTGGCAGCTAGGAGGTTTTCCTGCGGGACTGTTGTGGGGTGATGTCCGGTTTTGTTTGTTTTGGATGTCGGCGTTTGGACTGAGAGGTGGCTTGTTGTGTTCAGGTACGGCGCTGACCGACCCAAGTTCTTGGGCCCCTTTTCGGAGAACACCCCTTCGTACCTCAACGGTGAGTTCGCTGGGGACTACGGCTGGGACACCGCCGGGCTCTCTTCCGACCCTGAGACGTTCGCCCGCAACCGCGAGCTCGAGGTCATCCACGCCCGCTGGGCCATGCTCGGAGCGTTGGGGATCGTGACCCCGGAGCTTCTGGCCAAGAACGGAGTGAAGTTCGGTGAGGCTGTGTGGTTCAAGGCTGGAGCTCAGATCTTCAGCGATGGTGGCCTCGACTACTTGGGCAACCCGAGCCTGGTGCACGCGCAGAGCATTCTGGCCATCTGGGCTAGTCAGGTGATCTTGATGGGAGCTGTTGAGGGGTACCGTGTTGCTGGAGGACCTTTGGGCGAGGTGACGGACCCGATCTACCCGGGAGGCAGCTTCGACCCGTTGGGCTTGGCTGACGACCCCGACACGTTCGCGGAGCTGAAGGTGAAGGAGATCAAGAACGGGCGTCTGGCGATGTTCTCGGTGTTCGGCTTCTTCGTGCAGGCGATCGTGACCGGAAAGGGCCCTCTGGAGAACCTGAACGACCACTTGGCCGACCCCGTGGCGAACAACGCCTGGGCATACGCCACCAACTTCACCCCCGGAAACTAGATTGTGAATAGCAATTTTGGAATTGCGGTCATAATATTCTCGCTATGGCATGATCCTCGTCGTCAGAACAGCGTGTACATTTTCGATCATCAGAAGTAAATGATGTGCTCTGCATGTCAAGTTTTTCCAGATAACTTGCCGTGTTGGCTTGTTGTGTCTATTTTGCACCTTTCTAGTCAAGTTGTTTTGAACCTGTATGATGCAATCAATGCCTGGTGTGCACCACCTGTTTTCGGTCCCATCTTTACGGTCAGTTCATCCGCGATTTCAGATGATTATTCATTCCAATTCACGGTGAGATCTAATTCGCATGTCCTATCCATATTTGTGGTGATAAACGAATATACTCGAAATGCCCGATGTTGTATTTCACGCTAGAGAGCCTTCTTCTGCTCTATAATCGTCTGATTAGAAAAGGGTTCGATATGCATAATTTCCGACTCACGTGTGTACTAAATAACCTCATCTCTGTATTGCCTAGTTTCAATCATCTGATAATTTGCACCTTCCATCGTCCGAATTAACTTCGAAGTGAAATCCTGAACAGTTGCAGTACATGACTGGCTGTTATCAGACCGTAGTTCCATTTGCAGTACTGAAAAGCTGGTGCATCTTGTGGTCCAGCATTCTGCTCAGCCGTTTTTAACCGGAGCTTACATCATCGCCCAGCTGCGAACTCAATTCTATGTATTCCGTATGCGCCCAACTTCGTCTGATTAGCTTCTCATGAAGTTGATGAATTAAATACCTTCTCCGCAATTCCGACTGCGAAGTCATCTTAAATTATATCTTGTGGATTATGCGAGTTGTAAAGAATGTCAATTTCTTGAAAAAGTCTCGTAGCAATTCTCTCCCAGATAGAGTAGCATTCAGTAAATTTGGAGGCATCCATCGACAATCCCCAACGTCTCAATCTCGAAAGAGGATGCTTTCTGTTCGAGTTCATTCAGGAACGCTATCTAGTATCAAGTCAAGATGATATCCTCATCTTACTTGGACGCTTCCGGATGCGAAGTCCTTAGCTTATCCAATAAGTGATGTTCGTCTGATTGCCTCTCTTGTATGCTCTCCAATATAATCCCCCTCCCACCTCACTCTTTCACAGTTCGGAGGTCACAGCCTCTCTCTGCATTTCAAGTGTTCTACTTTTTTAGTTTCAGATTAACCATGGCCGCCGCTACCGCCATGCACTCCACAGCCTTGGCTGGGCAAGCTCTGCTCAAGCCCGTCAATGAGCTCGCGCGCAAGGTTGGCACCAGCGATTCTCGCATTACCATGCGCAAGTCCTCAAGCAGCGGCAGCATCTGGTGCGTTTTTGTTTGAAGTACATCACTTGGTTGCATTTAACTTTCATATTGCAAATTTCAGCGGATTTTCTCTTCTGAGTAAGTTGCGTAGCAGCATTCCGATGTTTTCGAAACCTCTGAATCACTTTGAAACGAGCTCGAGTTCGTGACTGCAGAGTAGCATGAGGATTGGAAACTTGGTTAGTGAAGAGGATCAACGTGTTAGAATTGTACCTACTCTGATTATAAGGACTTAGAACAAATCTAAAAAATTCAGCACATTGAGATTGAATGTGGATATGAATGTTTAAATGCAGGTACGGCGCTGACCGACCCAAGTTCTTGGGCCCCTTCTCCGAGAACACCCCCTCATACCTCAACGGTGAGTTCGCTGGGGACTACGGCTGGGACACCGCCGGGCTCTCCTCCGACCCCGAGACGTTCGCCCGCAACCGCGAGCTCGAGGTCATCCACGCCCGCTGGGCCATGCTCGGAGCGTTGGGGTGCGTGACCCCGGAGCTTCTGGCCAAGAACGGCACCAAGTTCGGCGAGGCCGTGTGGTTCAAGGCCGGCTCCCAGATCTTCAGCGATGGTGGCCTCGACTACTTGGGCAACCCGAGCCTGGTGCACGCGCAGAGCATCCTGGCCATCTGGGCTAGCCAGGTGATCCTGATGGGCGCCGTGGAGGGGTACCGTGTTGCCGGTGGACCGTTGGGCGAGGTGACGGACCCGATCTACCCGGGAGGCAGCTTCGACCCGTTGGGCTTGGCTGACGACCCCGACACGTTCGCGGAGCTGAAGGTGAAGGAGATCAAGAACGGGCGTCTGGCGATGTTCTCGATGTTCGGGTTCTTCGTGCAGGCGATCGTGACCGGGAAGGGCCCTCTGGAGAACTTGAACGACCACTTGGCCGACCCCGTGGCGAACAACGCCTGGGCATACGCCACCAACTTCACCCCCGGAAACTAAGTTTCCATGCCTTCTCTCGACATCATTTTTGTAATATATAGGGAGAACAGCGCAAGATGTGCGCGTTAAACACTTCAGTGTATTGTGAGTCTGTTAGTAACACGCCGCATTACATCTCAATGGTGCTTTCGTAAGTCTCACGTTGTTCATTGTCGGTATTGTAATGTGCTGGAACAGTGATGAGTGTCCGTCTTTGGAGAGAGAAACTGACTGAGGAAATTATGCGTCTTCCAGATCTCGACAGGGGGTTGGGTCTGAGGTCAAGCATGGTTCGTTTGAATCATTTCACGGATAACCCACTGACATTCTTGCGAAGCAGAGTATCGAGCACCCTTAGTTCTTGGAAATCTTGTACCCACACAAATACCCAATGACTTGCGGTGGATCAATATCCTTTAGCAGATAATTGAAGTTGGCTTCTACACTCTAAGTTTGCCGTGAAATCTTCTCCAGTTCAACAATTACCAAACAAGAATAATGGCCCATTCCCACTTGCAACGATATCCACAGCTACGAGTGGAGGTACGAATGAACGAAATTCACATGACCATATGCATTTACCTGCAAGTGCGAAATGGGCATAAGCTTACCACAGAAGAGATTGCGACTGTCCACATATGATGGTTGGATGTCCAATTAAAAAAAAACAACATAATAGAATGTTGTATCAATGCTGTAGACAGAGCCGTTTTTACAGCTCACAAGAAGCGTGCGGAACCGTCTTAAGAATGCTAAAAACAATGTTACAGAATCGTTACGAAGTCGATAACTGAATCGACTTTACCTTTGCGAACAACACCCCTCAATATTGATCTATTCTCTCCACCATAATAGTTTTGCTATGTCTTGCAAAATTCAAACCCTACTAATCTCTTCATCACTGTGGCACTTGCAACCAATATCCAAACCTTCCACCCTATCTCCTCCAGAGCATTGCAAGGATTTCATTCCTGCCTCCTCTATCTACATCGGTGGCCATCTTGGAGCCCGGACGTTTTACCACGTTACAAATTCTATGTCCATGAAATCCGAAAGCCATGGCCAAGATCACATTCAGGGAGTGAAAGGAAGAAAGTGATAAGTACTACTACTAGGAGAATGAAAATTGCATGAACTTAGAGCACAGAGCAGAGAAATCATGTCTCCCACGTCTAAACCCTAGGAGCATCCGGAGGGCTTTCGCCCTTCCTCACACCCAAATTCCTGTTTAAAAACTCCGAGTTCTGCTTCCACGCCTCACCAGTCTCGTAAACCTCCTTCTTCCAGATGGGCACCGACGCTTTCAGCTCATCGATGAGAAACTCGCACGCATGGAGCGACTCCTTGCGGTGGACGGACGACACGGCCACCAGAACGCTCTCCTCCCCGATTCCCACCACGCCGATCCGGTGCACGATGGCAATCCGGTGCAGCGACCAGCGCGCCCGCGCAGCCGCGCAAATCCTGCGCAGCTGCTCCAGCGCCATGGCGTGGTACGCCTCGTACCGCAGCTCCAGCACCCGCTTGTCCTCAAACGTATCTCGCGTGGTCCCCAGGAACGTGGCGATGGCGCCCGCTCCCGCATCGCGCACCTTGTCCACATACTTGTTCAGGTCGATCGCCTCCTCCACGATCTCCACCACATCGCCAGCCTCCTTCCCCGCCATCTCCCCCACCAACTCCAAAATCTGACTAGTATTCTCTTTCAAATCTCTCAACGCGCGTCCATCCTCTGCCGTCTTGAGCCTCCAAGGAAGCCCAGGCTCATCGACAAATGAGTTTCGTCTGGAATCACGGCAAACTGGTCGAAGAACCTCGCAGCCGGCGAACGTTCATGTGAGAATCTGGAAAATTCTACATCGTTTCTTCCAATTTTCTCTTATCGCCAGGCTCTTCGTCTTTTCGCTTTCTGTGAAACGAGTTGAAATTCCTATCACTGCGAAGAAGAGCCTCCGTTTCTTTACGATGGTATCTTTTGCGGCTTTCCTTTCTCAAACAAGTAGCTCTTTTTCCTTTCACTGCCTTTCCTACCGTATCATTAGTATTTTACATCTTGATCTTTCTTCATTCATTCATTTAGAGTGCCTCAAATGTTCGGGTTGCATATCGTTCATCTTCGTACATCCTTGTTTTTGTATCCGACATGCATGCACGGCGTGTGGAGTTGGCCAGCGGAGTGGGGCTTGGCTATAAGCCCAACCCCCGCCCTACTATAATCATCCCCGCCTTCACCTTCCCTCCATGGCTGGAAGCAGGTAAGGGGTGGGGGTGCTCTAAGACGATGGAACTGCGACATAATATTTATCTACGATGATGAAACTGCAACTTCAGTTCCACCAACGATGATTGGATTGCAACTTTAAGATCAAATTAAGAACCTGAATATGCTTCTCCTCTTCCTTCCAATATTTCTATACCATACGAGGTGTACATCACCATAATTCACTTCTCCACATGCCTTACGTTCTTACTCTCGCATCAGCTTCCTCATGCTCCCAACTGCCCCGGTTGGCTGCCACTTTTCATGACCACAGTTTGATAGCATTGTGGAAGACACTAGCACCACAATTCCCAAATGAGGAAGTTTGCCCACAGTGGGAGGAGATATCATTGTGGACAAAGGCCATATTGATAACTCGATGCACAACACATTAGCCATGTAGCTAGATCCACAACAAGTAGGCGATGTAGATAGCTAGATTCACAAGAGGTAGGGCATGTCAGTCATTAAATAGATTCACAACATAGAGGCCATGTAAATAGCTACATGTAGATCCAGAACAGGTAAGGCATGTGGATAGCATTGTGGACATTATTTGCCATGTAAACAACCACTGCATGACCAAGACACTGGACTCTGGGAATCCACATGCTGATATACATAGAAGAAATTTAACGAACCAAACACTTTACTTTGCATGTAGTCGACAGATAACTGACTTAATGGGAACAATACAATCCATGTAATGTCCTCGAGGGAGCTACTTATGAATTAGCAGTTGCAGCATCCTCAGAGGCACCATGGTACAAAACAAAGCGAATCTGCTACTGGATATTACAAACATACACCATAGAGCTCCGCAGTGTGCAAGTTCAAATCGTCATTTAAGATCTAGTTTCCGGGGGTGAAGTTGGTGGCGTATGCCCAGGCGTTGTTCGCCACGGGGTCGGCCAAGTGGTCGTTCAAGTTCTCCAGAGGGCCCTTCCCGGTCACGATCGCCTGCACGAAGAACCCGAACATCGAGAACATCGCCAGACGCCCGTTCTTGATCTCCTTCACCTTCAGCTCCGCGAACGTGTCGGGGTCGTCAGCCAAGCCCAACGGGTCGAAGCTGCCTCCCGGGTAGATCGGGTCCGTCACCTCGCCCAACGGTCCACCGGCAACACGGTACCCCTCCACGGCGCCCATCAGGATCACCTGGCTAGCCCAGATGGCCAGGATGCTCTGCGCGTGCACCAGGCTCGGGTTGCCCAAGTAGTCGAGGCCACCATCGCTGAAGATCTGGGAGCCGGCCTTGAACCACACGGCCTCGCCGAATTTGGTGCCGTTCTTGGCCAGAAGCTCCGGGGTCACGCACCCCAATGCTCCGAGCATGGCCCAGCGGGCGTGGATGACCTCGAGCTCGCGGTTGCGGGCGAACGTCTCGGGGTCGGAGGAGAGCCCGGCGGTGTCCCAGCCGTAGTCCCCAGCGAACTCACCGTTGAGGTATGAGGGGGTGTTCTCGGAGAAGGGGCCCAAGAACTTGGGTCGGTCAGCGCCGTACCTGCACAGAAACCGAATTCTACATGTTAAGCAACTACGATGCTTTGCATTCCGAAGAATCTTACAATTCAAGATTCACAGCACCAAACTGCATTTTAACAGAAACAGATTCTAATATCCAAAAGCAGTCCCTATCAATGTACGCTCGCACTTGATCGCGAACCGAGAGTATAAAATGGTGCGAATGCTCAGACTCACCAGATGCTGCCGCTGCTGCCCTTGGTGGCCATGGTCACGCGGGCCTTGCCAGCAGCCACCTTGCCGGAGAGCTCATTGACGGGCTTGAGCAGAGATTGCCCAGCCAAGGCGGTGGAGTGCATGGCGGTTGCGGCGGCCATGACTGCAGCGAGGAGGTGAGAGGTCTTGATACGAGTGAGTGAGTGACGGTGAACTTGGGTTGATGATGCTGTTGGCGTTGAGCGTTTTCTTTATAGTCTAGTCAGTGGAAAGAAAGAATGGGTCCCGAGATCCAGCAGTGGTGACAGGTCTAAACATATCCAGCCTATGGAGCCCAAGTTTCGCTCATTGGATAAGGAGCCGCCAAATGGATTTTCGATGGATGAGATCCGAAGCTTTGGCGCCCTCACTGGCTACTTGCGCCCTCGTTTGATCAAATGATCCCGTTTTTGACAGGTTCTTCCATCTCATGATCGGAAATGTGAATATGCTCTCTCCCAGGTCAGGAGCATTTCCAGTTGTAATGAGCAGCTGAGTGCTGATTTGCTTGTTTGGATTCCTGCAGCTGGTGACGGGTCATATACGGATCTGACGTACCACTGGAAATCATTCTATACCTCTGCATCCACATCTTTTGTTCTGAGATATAATTAGGTTAACCTTAGCAATTCCTGGAGATTGAATTTTACTGTTTCGAAACGAATGAAACAGCAGCCTTTCCCGATTTCATCGCGTTACCACGAACGCTTAGTTTCTAACTTTCATCTTGCAATGAGATGAATCTTAATACGGTTCTGCACACAACGTAAACCTAGTAACGACCTTGTGACCTGAACCACAATACCTGGATAGTTCACTGTTCGGCTGCGAGTATCACTACGCAATAATTCTAAATCAAAGTTTAGCATTCGGTTAAAGCTGATTCTAATACTGTATGCTGGGTAATGAAGACTTTGGATATACCGAACAGCAGATCTCTATGCTCTAGACGATTCAACATGGTCTGCAGGAAGATGCTCTGATAATCCAGGTGTTGCTTACCGAAGGGGACTCTAAACCCTTAACAGAACAAGACAGACGGAGTAGGTGACTGGGTAGTATGTCGCTGTGGCTAGCTTCGACGTGAAAGAGATTGCAACTTTCATGTGGAATCCGAGGATACTGTTACAAATCGTTTTACACGACCTACTAAAAGGTTCAGTAGCCCTTTGTATGACAGAATGAAGACTGTAAAACAAAATGAATTACAGGACACAAGTTCCCTCTAACACGGAGCGCTCCAGCTAGTTCGAAGACAGTATCCTCTCGAGAGGTTTCTCATACAGTAGTTTAGACTCAACCAACTGAACAAACTATACGGGTACAGAATCCATCTGACGACAGTTGAGACGGCTACTGTAAACATCACTAATCCATTTGTGACACAAAATTCGCGATGTAACAGCAAACAGCACATCGTTAAAGACCTGTCACAAGAATTCAGCTCAAGGTTCGGAATGGAAAAAAAACAATTGTCATATACTTCACTTAAAAAACCGGGATACTGATACAATACTGTGCGATGCAAGTTCTCACTGTCTCGAAGACAGTGGAAGGAGCGGCAGAACAAACATTACATTTCAAATCTAGTTTCCGGGGGTGAAGTTGGTGGCGTATGCCCAGGCGTTGTTCGCCACGGGGTCGGCCAAGTGGTCGCTCAGGTTCTCCAGAGGGCCCTTCCCGGTCACGATCGCCTGCACGAAGAACCCGAACATCGAGAACATCGCCAGACGCCCGTTCTTGATCTCCTTCACCTTCAGCTCCGCGAACGTGTCGGGGTCGTCAGCCAAGCCCAACGGGTCGAAGCTGCCTCCCGGGTAGATCGGGTCCGTCACTTCGCCCAACGGTCCACCGGCAACACGGTACCCCTCCACGGCGCCCATCAGGATCACCTGGCTAGCCCAGATGGCCAGGATGCTCTGCGCGTGCACCAGGCTCGGGTTGCCCAAGTAGTCGAGGCCACCATCGCTGAAGATCTGGGAGCCGGCCTTGAACCACACGGCCTCGCCGAACTTGGTGCCGTTCTTGGCCAGAAGCTCCGGGGTCACGCACCCCAACGCTCCGAGCATGGCCCAGCGGGCGTGGATGACCTCGAGCTCGCGGTTGCGGGCGAACGTCTCGGGGTCGGAGGAGAGCCCGGCGGTGTCCCAGCCGTAGTCACCAGCGAACTCACCGTTGAGGTATGAGGGGGTGTTCTCGGAGAAGGGGCCCAAGAACTTGGGTCGGTCCGCACCATACCTACAACCAAAACGCAGTCATTCACATAGTCTACTGCGGCACAGACCCAGTCAATAAAACTTAGATGAATACAATCTACACTGATCAATCTCAGGAAAATGCCTGAACACTGATCATAGTCATGCCTGATTGACAACCGCGAAGAGACAGAGATTTACCAGATGCTGCTGCTGCTGCCCTTGGCCATGGTCACGCGGGCCTGGCTATTGCCCACCTTGCGGGAGAGCTCATTGAACTTGAACAGGCTCTGGCCTGCAAGGGCTGTCGAGTTCATGGCGGTGGCGGCGGCCATGGCTGCAGGTAGTCCTCTGCGTCGAAGAGTGAGAGGCAATGAAATAATGATCTCTGGACTGCTAATGGCGATGAAGTGTTCTCGTGAGTGCTGGTTTAATACTCTTGTACAAGAAGAGCTTCCGCGGTGCAGGAGTGACGGCCTAATAATATCCTTGATTTTGAGCCAGAGGGACCCGAGTTGCGCTCATTGGATGAGGTACCGCCAAATGGATTTTCGATGGATGAGATCACAAGCGTGAGCCCTCACTGGTCGCTGCCTACGTTGTTCGATCGTATGATCCCACTTTTGACAATTTCCATGGGAGCGCGCGCGGTAAAGCTGAATATGCCATTGTGCAGAGGAGTACTGCCATGTCGAATTATGGCCCGAGTCTTGTCTACTTCTCTGACTATATGTCAAGGGCTATAGCATGTGAAGTTCGCAGCATGTTTTCCATGCCATCGTTAAGTTGTTAAACTATAAAATGATGAACTTCGTCTTTCCTGTACGAAATAATGATTTGCGAGAGCAGGTATAGGGTCTTCTGTTGGGGTCTGAAATGAAATTCTTAGAGCTTCTCCTGAGATCATGGTTGCTTGTTTTTACAATCAAGGAAGATACCATTCCGGCCATGATACATTAAATGGTGCGATGAGATTGATCAGTCCTCTGACGAAGTGGCCCGGCCTCAGTTTTCTGCAAAATGTTCCTGAACAGAATCATGTGGCTTCTATCCGGGTCGTGAAGGTGACACTTAGCAGCGGTATCAGTAGATTCCTCCGAGCGTAACTTCTCCGGCATGTCCTTGCCCAAACGGGTTCGACACCTTTGCAACAGGCACAGGATGCTTGACAGTATGGTCGAGACAGAGACAGCTTACCGTCTTCCTTGCACTCCTTCAGTAAAAGCACCACGTCATGCAGCGCCTCTTCTCTTGTACTCGTGCGGCCATTTCCTGAAGACGAACGCCACTAGGACAAAGTTATGGAGAGTCCAGAGGACTGCTCAGCCCGGCGTCCTGATCGAAAGAGTTCACGTGATGTGCAACCTGTTCAAGTAACCGCATTTCACGTCCAAAGAGTCCGTAACGAAGAGGTCGATTAACCACAGTGACAGCCATAACCTTCGAGTTTTACCATTCGAAGTCCCATCTGGTGATCTGACCAATCCGCAGCTGTACATGATAGCACTACGCACTAGGTTCTGTACCGATGCACTTGCAAGTGATTCGTTCACCATGATGAGACACAGGCAGTTCAATCAAGAAACTCACATGCCGAGTCTCGTTTCACATTCAATGCGTAAGTGTCATCACGGGAAAGAATTTATCCCGCACACTGAGCATTATTAGTCTTCACGAAGACACAGTTTTATAAACCGACTCCTAGACCTGAAAATGGAGGGATTCTTGAAAACTAGCAGTAAGAGTGTACAAGAGAAATTTGTAAGCAGGCGTTGATTTAGAACGAAAACAGAGGGATGCATGGTGCTCGGAGCTCGGTCTTTCTTTCACGGTTTGCGTTGTAGATTCCGGGCGGTACAATATCCTGCTGCTCGCATTGCATGATTCTGAGTCGCTCGTTGCGAAGCACCAGTGGGTCCTTGAGAGTTGTATTGGTGTGACTCTATACCACCTGGTGTACATGTGTAAGATGATGAGCATCATGCTCAAATCGATGCGAGACATCTTCAGATTCCTATTCGCTACGATGATTGTGGTGGTGATGAGTCGCATCGAGTGCGTGGCTATGGCGGATGCGAGGACGGATCCCGTGGAGTTGCAAGCAGTGTATGCGATGATGGCCGCCACTGGCAACGCCTGGGCGACGAGCATTCCCGACGTGTGCGTGAAGAGTGGCCGGTGGCGCGGCATAGAATGCGCGCAGGACGGAGAGTTTTTTCACGTCGTCGGGCTCTCCTTCGGCTTGGTCACGGACCACACGGGCACGGCCTTCCCCGCTTGCGCGGCCTACTCCACGATCTCCCCCGCGGTGGCAAACCTCACGCACCTGCGAAGACTGAGCTACTTCGCGTGCTGCACCGCAAATCCGCAGCCAATTCCGCGCGAGATCGGCCTCCTGAGCGCCACTCTCGAGACTCTCCACCTGCGCAGCAACGGCCATATCGGCGCTCTCCCTCCAGAGCTCGCGAGCCTCGCCAAGCTCCGATCCTTCGACGTCCACGGAAACTCCCTCAGCGGCACAATGCCGGCCTGGTTGTCATCCCTCGCCGAACTCCAAGTCGTTGACATGAGCGACAACGCCTTCCAAGGCGACTTTGCATCGTTCTCCAATGATCTCGAGAAACTTGTGATCCTCGACGCAAGCGCCAACCGCCTCGCCGGCGCTCTCCCGGACTCCATCGGCCAACTGAAAGCTCTCAAGAAGCTGGACTTGAGCAACAACAGCCTCACGGGCGCCATCCCGGCGACCGTGAGCGATCTCCGCAACCTCCTCTCGCTCAACCTCGCGCACAATGCATTCACAGGGCCTCTGCCATCGTCGCTGGGCGCCCTCGCGGATCTGAAATCGCTGAATCTTGGTGGGAACCGCTTCGGGGCGCCAATCCCTCACTGCTTCGGCAGCCTTCGGAGCTTGGAGGAATTGGTGCTCTCCAGCGCGAAATTTACCGGCGCCATTCCGAGCGAGCTCGGCGCGCTGCGCAACCTCAAAGCGCTGTTTCTGGACGGCAACAAGCTCACGGGCGCCATCCCGCACTCTCTCGTCGGGCTGGATCGCGTCTACGAGCTGGAACTCAGCGGCAACCTCCTGTGCGGGCCTGTGCCGTTCTCGGAAAGCTTCGTCTCACGCCTCGGCCGTCGTCTTCGTCTGGACAATAATGGCGGCCTGTGCTACGAGTTTCAGGCTGCGAAGTCGCTGACTCCGAGCGCCCGGCCTGCTGCGCCGCTTCCCTTGCTCCAAATCTGCAGCTCGAATGTTACCGGCGACCAGAGCGCCGACGTTCCTTCTTGGGATCCGGAGCGTCCGTCTCCTATTACAGTGCCTTCCACTCGCAGCTGGAATCCAGCATTGGACTCATCTTCTTCCTGTTCAAAGACATCAGCATTTCAAGCCGCGAGACATATATCACGGTTCTCCGTTGTTTCCATCGTTCTCGTTTCAAGGTGGACCTAGCTAGTCTTTTAGTAAAGCGAGAGCAATGGCAGCATTCGACCGTGTACATAGTGAGCTTATCCAATGCAAACTAGTAAGACTCTGGCGCATGCAACGTTCCTGTTGAATCGTTCCTACAAAAGGCTGCAGCATTACGTGATCTAAGTATTGGGTGACCCATGGCATACTTACCGCTCGGAATTGCGGAACGTGCTCATCCGATCAATGGAACGCAAGAGGAAGACTAGACTCAGCTCTTACCGCAGGACTGACTCCTGCTAAGCGCAAGTTAGACCTAAGAAAATGATTTTTTCAAGCTCACCAGCACAGTCACTGGCGCTTTACGCAGCTGATGCTAGGCTTATCTCTACGGTATCAGTGGCCACGCCGGATCAACTCTTTTGAAAGCAAATGTGCTCCTGTTTCACTCATCAAGCTCGTGGCATCCGCATCTTCTCAGACTTCTGACTTTGCATAATGCTTCGGCTGGAAAACTCGAATGAGCAGTGTACCCAGTTGGCGTCACTTGCGACAATATACAAACATGAAATTTTGTTTCCTGGCCAGTTGGTTGCAGCTCCAAGCTGGTCCGTCTGATGGCATCGTTCCTGTACAAAAGCTTCGTCGGCACCGAACGTATTTCAACCAACAGACCTTCTGTCATGTGTCTTTTGCAATGGACATCCTGTGCTTCTCATGAGTAGGCACAGAAGATCATGCCGACATATCATGTCATGACCAGAGCAAAGCACGAGCAAAAATAACGCTTACCAATTAGATTCAAAATTTAGTAGTAACACGTCTGCCACAGAAAAGCTGCTGTAAAAAAGGTGTGATGCCTGCACGGACACAAGTACAAGCAGAATGTGTGCAAGAGATGAACTCCACGGTAATGCGGAAAATCAAAGACGGTTGTTTCAACCCTTGCTCCGATTGATCCATGTCCGTCAGATGGGCAATGATCCTTTTCCAGCATGCCCCGGAAACAGGGCCGAGTACATTCATGTGTGTATTGAATCAGACAGTGGCGTACATTAGACACCCATTTTATATTGCAACAGAGGCAACCAACTTTCGGAGCCACTTGCTCATCTCGTGATTACATCTGCTCACAAGGTCCAGCCCCATCACCTAATTGAACCGTGGGTAGCTTTACAGAGACCAGGAAACTGACGGTCACCCAAGTCGACCTGCCATTTTAGTGCCTCAAAATCCTTTTACCTGCACCTGAATTTTACAAGTAGTTTTACACAGTGATTGCAATGAACAGCTGGTGAGGGCACATTCCACCAACTGGACATTGCACTAGAGAGTCGGACAGCACAAACCACGCATGCAATGGACGAGTAGAGATCTACCCATATGGCACATGATCCATTTTCCAAGCAAAATTTCTACACTGACATCCGCCCACTCTGCAAAGTGTCACACAATGACTGCAAGGCGGCACCTACAATAACTGTAGGACAAGTGAATTTTGGACCGAAGGAATTGGAACTCTTTGGTCTCAAAATCTGCCAGAGAGTGGACCATGGTGGACCAAGTGACTCTGTAATTATGGATTGAGATAAGCTTGTGGCATGATACAGCACGCATTCATGACGTTCAAGTACTAGACACATAATATTCTCGTCTTTAAAAAAGAAATGAAAAATGGCTCCACAGATGATTTCTTCTGCCAGAGACGTCGTTACTCATATGCACTTGTTACGAATCTTTGCGAACTACAACCTCTTGCTTCTCCGCATCAATGGCGTCTGTGCAGATTTGGAGCAAGCGAACCCACATTTGGACATGGCTTCGGCAATTGCAGCATGTTGCCGATAGCTACGAGGACACGATTAGCATAAATAGAGCACTGATGTCCCCAGTTTGAGTGATTATCCACTCAGCAGCTACAGCCGCCAACTTGGAGGTAAGGACACGGGACAGGCACGCTATACTCCGATGGGACGACATGCTGGAACTCCCAAAACCTGCTTCAGACGACGCTCACGAGCTTATCCCAGTGTTCCCAGTTCCTACACAGTCCCCCTCCTCATACATGATCTGTTAGTTTTCTAGACTTAGCGATAGCCAAATTCTAGAGCGGTAGTGATAACTGGACAGGACTTCGAAGATTAACTTCAATGAGACGGAGAATGATCAGAGAAACATTGAATAGAGAAAGTGGAGAACAGAATTACAGTGATCACCAGTTTGGTGCGAAGGGTACGAACCTGGAAGGCTGGAGTTCCTCTTGGCTGGTGCAGAAGATGAAGCCATGGAATCCTACCCTCGCAGCCAAGTTTGTAGCCATGATGATGCTGATGATGGTGATGGTGCTCGGACAGTTGCCGGTGATCGTTGACGCAGCGGTGGTTGAGTATGATTGGACCGTAGACTACATGTCTGCTTCCCCAGATTGCGTAGAGAAACTGGTTCTGAGTATCAACCAGCAATTTCCATCGCCGACGATCCATGCTGTGGAAGGTGACACGCTCGTGGTCCGCGTCACCAATGCCATTCCCACTGAAGGCGTTGTCCTTCATTGGCACGGAATCCACCAGGTAGGCATATTTTGCACAAGCAGCAGTTCTAGATTTAAAAGAGTGCAGAGTGGAGGACTATTATGGTTCTCTAGTAATCGTTGCATCGCTGCGCCTAACGTTCGGGCACATGTGGAATTTCCAGAGGACCACTCCTTTCTTCGATGGCGCAGCTTATGTGTCACAGTGTCCCATCAACCCCGGCGAAACATTCACTTACAGGTTCAAACTTGACAGGGTGAGTCCAAGTGCTGATTCTCGTATCTCAGAGTAGGCTGCTTGGCTTGATTGCATTTGATTGCAAGGTGTGTGCTTGCTCGATTTCATCTGACGTTCTCTGCCTGCAGGCTGGGACCTATTTCTATCATGGACATTTCGGGATGCAACGCGCTGGAGGGCTCTTCGGATCGCTTATTGTGTCGCTGCCGGCTTCCAAAAAGGAGCCCTTTTGCTACGACGCCGAACACAGCATCATTCTGAACGACTGGTGGCACAAGTCTATCTATGAGCAACAGCTGGGGCTCACAAACGTTCCCTTCAAGTGGGTGGGCGAGCCTCAGGTGTGTAGAACTCATATCCCTAGGCAGATCTTTTACAGTGGATGAATTCGTAGGATTTGTTCTCTGGAAAGATGATCATCAGGTCATTGATCATTCTGAAAGATCACTAGATAGCTCTAGATATTTCGGCTAAAATGATCTTCCGGTGTGATGCAGTCTTTGCTGATCCAGGGCCGAGGAAGCTACAATTGCTCGGCCCTTGTCGGAGTCCCTCCTGGATCCCCCAACTGCGTCATCTGTAACGCAACGAACCCCTTATGTGCACCACATGTGCTGCCGGTGAATCCAGGAAAGACGTATCGCCTGCGTATCGCCAGCGTCGCGTCCCTATCCTCCCTCAACTTCATTCTCGAAGTAAGCAGAAATGACACCTCCAAGATCAGGCAATTATGATTTTTCGAGGAAATAGAGGATCATCACTAACGCTGTGATGTCGACGGATGTGCAGGGTCACAGATTGACCGTCGTGCAGGCAGATGGGCGCTACGTGAAGCCATTCCAGGTGGACAACCTGAACGTGTACTCCGGTCAGTCGTATGATGTGCTCTTCACCACGAACCAGGAGCCATCGAGGAACTACTGGGCCGCCATCAACGTGAGGGGGAGGAAGACGAGCACCCCGACGGGGTTGGCCATCCTGCAGTACAAGCCCAACCCTGCGACGCTCGCGCCCACAACCCCGGCCCCCGTGAGTCCGCTCTGGGATGACACAGCGGCCAGCGTCGCGCAAGCCAAGTCGATCCTCGCCAGGTTTGGCTACGAGCAAGCACCCCCGAAAAAATCACACCGGACGCTCGTCATCCTCTGCACGCAGAACATGGTGGCCGGTCACGTGAAGTGGGCGCTGAACAACATCTCGTACGTGGCGAGGCCGACGCCCGTGCTCGCAGCGCTCAAGTACCGGATCCGCGGCGCGTTCGACTCGCAGTCCCCGCCGGACTTCCCCGCGAGCGGCTACGACGTGTTCGCGCCGCCCTCGCCGCGCTTCCGCAACGCTGCGTCGGGAAGCCCCGTGTATGTGTTCCGGAAGGACAGCGTTGTGGACGTCGTCGTGCAAAACTCCAACACGCTCACGCCCAACAACAGCGAGATCCACCCTTGGCACCTCCACGGCCACGACTTCTGGATCCTCGGCTATGGCGACGGATTGCACGACGCGAGGACCGACCCTGCGAGGTTCAACCTGGTGGATCCTCCGGTGCGCAACACGGTGGCGGTGTTTCCTTTCGGATGGGTTGCCATCCGGTTCGTGGCAAACAACCCCGGTGCATGGCCCTTCCACTGCCACATTGAGCCGCACTTCCACATGGGCATGGGCACCGTCTTCGCCGAGGGCGTCCACAACATTCCTGCACTTCCATCTCAATCTCTCGGTTGTGGTCTCACCAAGCGATTCCTCAGATACCGGTAGTAGTCCACTGCCACCTTCTCCAATTTTGTCCCACATCCATCTTTGTACAGATCATTGTGTTGTAGAGGCAGCGATCATATAATTTTGCCGAGTAATACAGCAATCACGTCCTCTTCTGGGTGTCCGACAAGGTGTACAGTACATGAGAGCATCGAATTAGGGGAAGCTGAAAGGTTCCCTTGCGGCTACCGAAATATTTGTCCGTAAGCACCAGAGCTGAATCACTATTCATTTGACCGTGAGTTGTCACCAAATTTTGTCTGCTTTCCAAGTGAAGAGTCTTTACATTCGGTGTCCTCTGTTTGACGTCCCCATTGCCGTCGTCTACGGCCGTTACGACGTTGATGAAAGCCCGCACGAATTGGTGGACTCACGTGAAACAGGCGGTGAAGGGACAGCAGTTGCCGGCCGGCAATGTGTGCCCCTTCTTGCTCTCAAAGATCAAGGTTGCCGAGAACCAGTCGAGCCCAATTCTGAATCTCATGCCGTTCTCTTCCCATCGAATTCTGAAACTCCATCGATAGAAGGTTGTTGTACCTTCTGCACGGTTTCTTATATCCCGTGTCCTCACTCAATGTGGCTGCATTTCTTTCCGAGAGTTGTTCACAGTATCCTCGTTTGCTGCTGATGAGTTCCTTGACTTAGGCTTCTGATGTCAGATGCGTGTGCCAAATGGCTCATTAAATCGCCACAGAGCTTAAGATTTTGTCACGGGATTCTCTATCAGACATTCCCCAGAACATGTGGCTGCATCGTCTGAAGTCCAGGGTCACAGTGCTTTAGGTCTTCAGAGTTCTGCATAATTGGACCCACAGAGGTAAATCGTTGTTCACACGTCATAGAATGCAACGACCATCATGACTCGTCCGCCTTCCAATACTCGTCCAAGGGCTAGGATTGTAGTACGAGCTCACTCGGGAAAGTGATGCGTGACGACTTCACTCCCAACATTCTACTGCAGAACACGACGTCCGCTGCTCCTTTGACACCAAAGAATAGAGTTCCTTGAGTTTGGAGAGTAGCAGTCAAGATGTGGGACTCTAAAGAAAGTGTGTACAAGGTCATCAAGCCTCCGAAGATGTTCAAGCCGCGGACACCTCCTCCCACTGCTGAAGAACTTGTGAGGCTGCCTTGCTGTCCTCTCTTTCAATTAACGTCAAATGATACATGATCTACCTATTTGGAGAACTGATATCTTGGTGGGATTGAGTGCAGCGAGACCGTAGAATAGCGAGAATCACCCGCAAATTGAAGTTGATGATGAGACAGAAGTCGGCCGGCACCATGGGAAAGCCGGGAGGCCACTACAAGCCTTGCGTGAAAAATTTCCTCAAGAAGCATTCCAAGGAACCAGTGATTGTTTATGGTAAGCTCACGAGGTTTTACCCATTCAATGCCTTCAAACCTAAGACCGCTCCAATCAAGGACAATGTTTTTAAGTCACAAATGGTCACCAACTGTTCAACAATGAGGTGCAAATGTGCAACGAACTTGTCGCCTTGTAGGAGTTGGACAAGAAACTCTGTCTAAGTTACCCATCTTTTATGCGGAGGAGCAGAAACTAACGTCTTGTTGCAAGAGGTGGCAGGACAACAGAGATGCACTCAGCACATTAAGAGGTTTCCGGATGTTCCAAAAGATAAGCCGGTAAGTTCCTTCGCCATCTGTGTCAATTTTCAAGTTGTAGGATGCACAAACTAGCCAAGTGCTTGAACAGCAATTCCACCTGCCATGAAATAATAGGATTCGAGACTGTTCATGCAAAACCTAGCTAAGGCTTTGGATGCAAATGCAGGTACATGGAAGAGTCAAAATACTGGACTTCATCAAGTTGAATGCAGAGCAGATGATTCATTCCAGTAACTTTTCACTCATACCTCTTCATTACCACGGTCCATGCTCTTGAGAAATTTTCCACACCACTCTTGATGGTCGTCATCTCCGTCTCACTGATGTGCACCGGCCTGTAACAGAGGCGAATAAATCGAGGACGCCGAAGAAACAGAGGCGGTATATCTTGAAGAGGAGCTTCGGTAAGCTTCCAGCATATCTGTCCGTCAGAATGAAGGAATCAGCGGAAAAGAAGAAAAAAGACAGCCCGGAAGAGAGAGCGAAAGCAGCTGCTGAATGCAAGCACGCAGGAACTCGCAAGTATGGTATCCTCGTTCACAGTTTCTCTGATTTCAGACGAGGAACATCTACTTCACATTGCAAATTTACCTCATACTCAGTAGAACCACCTAAATGATAACATGTCCGATGAACCTCGACAGATTGGAAGAGGGGGAGAGGATTTCGATGATGAACGCCTTGAAGATGAAATGGGCGGACACGAACGCGCGGTACCAACGACTGTCCGTCGCTCTGGACCTGGATTCCCAGAAGAGAAAAAAAGAAAGGTATGTACAATGTGCACTCTCTCCATCGTAGAGACCAAACATCATTTTAAGACCACCGCGGAAGCTTGTTGAACACGCACATAACGAGTCATGGAGGACTGCTGCAGGTATGAGGAGAACCTGACGAGGCTGGAGAAGGACGTCCAGCTCCTGTCGCGGAAGGTCATCCTGGTCTCGGGTACGGCCCCTCCCAAAGTGCAGCCAAATGTCGGCACTCCCGTTCACTGAATGTAGATTGGACCAGAGTAGATGGAATTTCTACACTTACATGCAAGCAATCTTTAACTGGCACACACTTGCTTGAAATTCAATACCCTCTCAAATCATACCATGCATGTGCTCTATGTAGAGTAGTATAGATGATCTACACTACACAAGGTGAATTGTGTAGTCGATCACACCCTTTCAGCTCCACCATGATTGCTCATGAGTCTGGCATACCGCACCGCTTCCTCGAGAGCCACGACTATTCCAACCACATCAACGTCAAACAGAACTGTTGACAAAGCGCAACAATCTTTTAAATGCCTCAAGACGTAATCTGCATGCCTCCATACCCAGAGTTGCATGTCAAGGTTAGATTTACGGCAACTGGAGTTCTCATGAACTTCGGCCTTGGTCATCATACCAAAGTCGGAGTTCTCCGTGATACCACAATGGCACTAGATTCAAGGTGCTATGACATCTACAGGAAGCCTAATGCTCCCAGAATAGCCCAATTCCTCAACTCAAAAACCGTCTGCCCATTACACATCCTGGATCCGATGATTCCACGTGCATCACCTGCTCATGTTGATTCTCATTCGGTCGGATGCAAGTGCCAGTCAGGACACTTGGTGAGGAGTCCTGCATTATCGACTCTAAATATATGGAATGCTTGATTGATTGCGTCTCGTGATCCACACCGAAGCTTGCCGCGTCCCAAGATGGCAACCCATCTGCCTTGCTCTGGAAGTTTAGTTTGTTTTATTATTTTTATTATTTTTGTTTTTGCACAAAACAAAACAGAGTTTGATTGCAAAAACCGGAGCAAAATGCACAACGCGCCAGAGCCGGCAGCGAAGGAGCAAAAAGGCTAGTGAAATCCAAACTACATGGGTGCACTGCCTCCTACACAACGCCTCGTGGCAACCCCACTCTGGCAGTTCATTTTAGTAGTAAGTTGTTGCAGTTTTAAGTTTCGCATGCCGCTAAGTTAGAGGTGTGCTAGAAATTGTGGGAATCTAGTGCAGTGCAACCACCATCAATTTTTGGACCAACTGATTCAATCAAGCTTAGCCCCTTAGCGCCTGGGAAGCCCGAAATGGGACTCCGGAGGTGCTAAAACTCAAATTGCATGAAATCCATGAGGAACTAGGCTTTGAGATACGAGGTTCAGATTTGCGCACTCATTACACAAACACTCTCCAACAACCAGATCATGATTTGGATTTATAGAATTCTTGGAAAAGCTAGGAATACAACACAAAATACACCAAATACACTCAAATACAGTGAATATAGTGAATACCATGCCAATAACTATGTTGTATTTCATAGACATGCACGTTGATTTTGGTCTGAAATTTTGATTGAACTTTGTCTTTGAGACATTCTTCATTGTTTTGTGATTGTTGATCTCTCTCTTCACATACGAAACTACCGTTTTGATTCGTATAAGGTTGGAACATTTTTGTATACAATCAAGTAGAAAAAAGCAAAAAAATCACCAATAACTGTGTATAAATATTTTCCTTGCATATGATGTGTCAATGCGAAGCTATCAACCTGGTGCACATGTGAACTGCTCTAATTCAAACTAAAAAAATTCTTGCAAGAATCAATTGATGGTTAAAGTAGTGCACCCTCCAAAATCCACAGTTTTCACTACCAATATACGGTAACTTTGAACACTATAATCTATTCCATCAACCGTTGGATGTTGTGCAAAATTTCCCCAAAGTTCAAGACATGGGTAAAGTTCAATTTTGTAAGGTTAGATATCAATATTAAGCATTGTATTTCCATCAAATCCGGTGCAAAGAAAAAAATCAGCAGAAATCTTAGTTTTCCAAAAATCATCCTTGGGCGGTAAAGGTTTAGTTGGGGCCTGGATGTTGTAGGACAATGGGCAAGGTAAGAGCACCCCCACCCCTAAGAGCATCCACATCTACGCCATCTTGTGAGTGGCAAGCAACGAGCGATGAGCGTATAAAACTCTTAAAATTGGAGAAAATAATCACGGTTTTTTTTAAAATGTGAAATTGTGGGCGATTTGTGCAGAACTTTGAATTTTGGAGCCTTTTTCTTTTTTAATTACTAAATTAAGTAAGTATCCTATAACCATGGTCACTTGTGGAACAATTTTTTTGGACTATTGGGCCTTCTTCTCTTTCTTGTGCTTCAGTTATAATGAACACGCAATTAAGCAATTATGCACTTAGCCAAGTGCACTGGTTGGTGGTAGAAAGCCGCAAGTTATTTGCTCATAACTTTTTTTAAATCAAAATTTGGCAAAATTTTAGTATGTTTTTTGTCAAAAAATTTTGGTGTTTGTCGTATCATACATTGGCATCTTTATGTTCATATCAATAATATATTTTTTACATTCGCTACCTTTTTTTAGAAAATATATGATTTCTACTCTAGTTTGCAAATCCTGCTACAAAATTATGATCATGTGCCCAAAGAGATTATAAATGTGTTATGAGTTATTATAGGATTTTAGAGTATTGCACTACAAATACAATGTGTAAGAGATACAAAAATATATATGCAAATTCCTAAGACAGTGTAAAGTACCTCACTGTATTTTATAATGCAAAAACATACATAATCAAGCAATTCCACACTATTGCTGAGGAATTCTAAAATCAAACATATCATATGGACCACCCAATATATAAATATATACCACCAACCGAACGATAGACACATCTCAAACTGCATTATACTAACGTACTTGCCACCTAAACTGCGTGCATGCTCTACTATAGTATATAACTCCACGGCTCACAGCTCATCTGCTGGCGGAACGACTCCCTCCACATGTCCAATGGCGCTACCTACCATAGCGGATAGTTTATGATCCTCCACTGGACGATCTCCCACATCTTCGATGCCAATGGACGCACACTCAACAAATCGGTAATTGCCAGGAACACCCTCCCGCGTATGCCTTACCCTGTCACCATTATAGAAAAAGCCATCCTTTGCATTGAAGGACATCTCTCGCTCTGATGAGAAGGCCCCCTGAAATGTAATGATGTCCTCGGATACGCTAGATCTTGGAACGGGAGGCAAACCTGGTCTGGTATCACTCTGAGTACCTCCGAACGTCTCTTGTGTCTCCGATACAGGCTCTGATTGAGAAGGCATCGAAGGCTGTCGAATCCTCCTCTGCACCGAAAATAATTCACATGAATCCAATCCTTCTTCCTCCATCTCCAACCTAGGACCATCAAATGTACGCCCCCGTCCTGCCCCTACCGCCAAACTAACATCTACTACACCTGTATCTTGCATCCTCTCTATAGGTGTTGCAGACGTCGCCCCTGAAGTATCTCCCACCGTCCGCTGCGTTGATGGAATTCTCTCTCCATCCTCATCGGCGTCTGAATCACTGCCAGATGAGAAATCTTAAGTGGTACCTGAACGTGGCAATCTCTCATGTAAACCACCTCCATCCTCATTGTCCTCTTCATTCCTCACTCCACCAACCGCATCTTCGGTCTCAAGTACGATGTTGCAACCAGTACTTGTTTCACCAGTCCTGACCAACAGTTGTCCTTGGAAATTGTCGGACAACTCATTGTACAGGAATGAAACTCTGTCTGTACAATCGTCAATGATGAAAACCTCAGATCCCTGGAAATCTCCTTCAAGGATCGTGGGAATGGCCGTAGATATGTTACACGCCACTAAACCCCAACCACGGGGCAAGTATGAGCCCACTAGTCTTGCGAGCTCTGATGGAGATCTCTCAAGTGAATCAACTTCAGAGGGTTGGCGTGCCTCACTCCAGTGATCCAAGAATACAAGTGGAAGTGGAACGTCTCCAGAAACATAGTTCGGGCCAGGAGATGTACCCACAGGGTGCTGCATACAAATCACAACATCGCTAATCGGTTGTACTACTTGCTCCAAACGCCCATTCTCTGTAAAATCAAGAGCATAGGGATTAACCGAGTTCGGATCAAAAGCCCAGCATCCACGTCGCATAGTACATCCCTCTGGAAGCTTCACCTTCGTGAAAAAGTCTTCGTTGGCATACACAGCCGCTGGTAACAAGAAGATGACGTTCCATCGTTCAATATTTGCCATCCATAATGTCAGCTGTGCAAATGCTGCGGATAACTAGGCGTCTCCTCAATGACCATCTCCATGCCTCCCACCGCCACGTCGACAATCAATCACCCACAAACATGGTTTCCCTAACTCTATGTAGTCGGTGCGGAATAACCCTCTTCTACACCGAACTGGAAGAAGATTCTCTGTGTCGCTCTGGCTTGGCCTCTTGACTTCCATCTGCCATTCCCAATTAGCAGTAGCCAATTCTCCCACATCCACGGACAGTCCAATGTATCCACGCCCCCCTGCTACAATGTCACTATAATGAAACCTGATGGAAGGGGGGATGAGGTAGCCTATGTCTTCCAGTTTAGACACCTTCCCCCGCACATGAGCAGTCCAAGCTTTTTTCGTGGCAGCATTCAAAAGCTTCCCAAAGGTATCAAGTTCTGCATTACTCCTCGGAAAATACTTCGCTACACGGATACGAAAGAACTCCTCCATGGAATCATGTGTACTTTCCTTGTTCTCCACCATCAACCAACGGATCGAATTCATCACAGCTTCTCGTCTTTGATATCGGTCAACCACACCGGCAATCGTACGAGGATGTGGATTCTTGTCTTTTACACCGTCGAAGTAATATGCTTGAGAAGGTCTTACTCCATCCTCCCTCACCGGCTTCGCTGCAGCAGACTTTGCCAACCGAAGATAATATGGATTCGGAACCCTACCTAGAGGCCTCAACCAATTCTGCGTCATCTCCTTTCTTGTTGGTCGTACGTCCACATTTGGATCCAGCTCTTTCTTCCTCGCCATGTCCTTCCACTTGTCCTCTTCCTTCTTGCTTTAAAAGAGAATGCCGTCTTCGTAGTCGTTGCATACTTGAATGATAGCTTCGAAGCAGTCATTGCTCGGATTCCATGCATGATTGGTCATATCCTCCATGTTTTTGGCCAACCTCTTCACCGTGACAACTCCATCCCCCTTGGGCAACTTATGCACTGCACTTGCCGCACTCACCAAAGCAACAGCCCTGCGTGCATCGTCCGCACGTATCGTGCTATCAAGCCTCCCGTATAGATCCCAACTCTGACGGATCTTCCTCAAATCCTCCTCCATGGTAGAATATGAATGTCTCTCGAACTCCGCCACATTGATCCGCGCAGACTTCTCAATGTAAAAGCGACGATCATCATACACCACAAAAGAGGCCTCCCGCCGCTCAAACGTGTCCAGATACTCGTTTAAAGGCATAGTACCATCTCTCCACTGCTGCTGTGCAAACTTACAAGCTGCTACTATGTGTTGCCCATCCACCGGTTCCCAAATGATATGATCTTAAAGCCAAGAATACTGGGATCCCAAAGCCTCCTGTGCAGAAGTACTCCCATGTGCAATGAACATGCGCTCAAACTCTCGTGCGGTACCTACCAACGGAAATGGCAGCTCTTCCTTCTCAACGACACCATCATCGGTGGTTGTATGCACGATGTATCTGATCGGTCGAAGTACCAATCTACTCACCCGAGTCGCGGATTCTGGGTCTCGTAAGCGGTTGAATACTTCTATGACCCTCTTCTGTGATAAAACCCGGTGGTTGGTTTCCGGATTCTCTACTGAGACAATGCGGTCTATGTGTGCCATAAACACAAAATTCCCCCACACTGATCCTTTCGCAATCTCCTCTATTGTAGGCACTGGTGCTTTTAAATTCATAGGAGTTGGAACATCCCGTGGTATCTCCGCATTGTCTTCAAAATCTTCTGGTATACTGTCTGGAAGGTTGTGAAAATCTTCTTCCTCCGGCGCCATGGCTGACAAATCAGCTAAATCTCCTGGTGTAGATGTAGGGGCCCTACGATGACCATCAGACGTCCTGAGCCCCGACCTAGGAATCCTGCCACCCGATCTTGCACTTCTCCCAATCAACCTCCTCCCACTTGGATCCAAACTAGATGGGCCTTCTCTTGAACCAGAAGCTACATCACTGTCAACACGTCGTGGCCTCTTCGTAGGACGTCTACTCGTTAATGGAGGATTCGATAATGTCTGTACCTCAGAAGTTGTGGTGGGATGTTGGCCTCCACTTCCTCTCCCCCCCTCCAGTGGTCGCCAATCCAGTTGCAACGGCTCAGCAAGAATTCGATAAACTTCTGTTTCTTCTGGTTCCGCTGGTGGGGCTTGAGTTGTCGCACGTGATGGGTCCCTCTCCCGAAATGCTTCATATCTAATATGTTCCTCCATAATCTTCTTAGCCTTCAGCACCATCTCTGGTGATAACGCTAAACAGGCTAAGACGTTGTTGTATCTAGCGGTACGTACCGCAAGAGAGATGTTCAACCAAAACGTCTACAATGATTTGAGGAATTTCACCTGACCTGGATTTTGAAGAAGATTCAAAGGGACAGGTGCAAGAAGCAACTTCTTCGAAAGAGAAGTCTTCACCTCCGATTGACTTGGATCCACTGCGCAAGTAACGTATACCATATCATCACGTCGAAGAGTGATTGCCTGGATTTTGCCAAAACTCTTCCCCAACGCCGATTTACGCTTCCCCAGCTCAAAGGGATAATCCGTCACCCATAAGAAGGCGCTCGACTCATCCACTTCCGCGATCCACCAGCCGTGGCTCTCCCAGATTCTATCAATATTTGGTGGTGCCATAACGCAAGACTCAAAAAACCTGTATATCATTACAAAACGATAGTCACTATTAATATGGAATAAGATTCTTCTTTCATATATAGATTTTTTTCACAAAGGCATGACAATTACATTAATAGATGATCATTTCACACGAATAGAAAATGTGTATTGATTTAGGGTAAGACCTTGATTTTAGGGACAATTGTTTTAATATATTACACTTTTTTCCTATTTGCAAAAATTTGTGTACGTAGAACCAATACTATGGATAATTTGAAAGTTTAATATGTTAAGCAACAAAATGCATTATCTAAATCCTTCTAGAAACACTTCAAAGTTGTTCATTTTAATTGAAGATCAACTATTGAAAAATTAATCCACTTCCATCTTCAACCCTAAATTCCCATTCAGTACTACTTCTCTTCCATTAAACACCCTTCATGTACTTGAAAAAATGTATGAACAAATAACGAACATCATAATTAACCCCAAAGGTACCATGACGATTTCAAAAATAAACTTCAAAATCCTTGGTTCTAGTGCAATGTATAAAAGAAAAAAACATCAACTTTTATCTCTACTTTTGACCGTAGGATCTAAATTAAAACTTGTTAAATAACCCATTCACAAAATTCCATCAACTTTGACCGCCCAGATCGAAAGATTATAGTGTTTGAAACAAAACAAATGGTTCATTTTATTCCCTATGTTTACTGGATCAAAAGACTTTGACTTCACTTCGTGTCAATTTTTTGCACTCCACAAGATCTAAATCCAATATCAATGTGTTAAGCATGATCCTTTTAGTTTTGGTGAAATAGCATATTAATCCAAGTCAATCATTTTCACACATTGTCACACATTTTCGGCCAAGGTACCAAAAAAACTTCTACATTTCCACATAAAACTTTGAGATCTTCATATCATTTACTTTTGATTTTTCCTACGGCATTATGTGTTGTAACCCACCTTATTGACCATTTGGATTCTCATTTAAAACAATATCAAGTGCACAAAAATATATAACGCGAATTGAGATTTTTTAAACCTCCACTCATTGCGCGATTTTTTTGAATATGCTACACTCCTTATCTACCTCTGAAATTTGGTATGTAAGGAACTAACATCATGCCTAACATTATGGTAATTTATTGAGACCTTTTTTAGTGCAAAAATTCGACACAAATTGAAGTCAAAGTCTGCTGATCCAATAAACGCAGGGAAGAAAATGAACATTTTCTCTACTTCAAACATTATAATCTTTCAATCCGTGCGGTGAAACTTTATGAAAAATTTAAAGAATATTAATTAATAAGTCGTTAATGAGATCCTACGGTTTAAACTACCAAAAAAATCTTTATTCTTTCTTCCTTGCTAATTGCACAAAAACAAGCAATTTTAACGATTTTTGGTTGAGATATTCTCCACATCATTTATTGACCAAGGTACTGTGGGTATCAATAGTGAGGGTATCACCACCAGGGTATGACTTCCTTAGTACCAATACCCGGTTATCATCAAGGTATCAACTTAGGGTGTCAACTTAGGGTTTCGGATGTGGGTATTGTATTTTCGGGTATCAATGACGGATATCAATGCATTGCACCTTTTGGTAGTCGTATGAGGGGTGTGCGCGCGCACACCCCAGGCAGTAGTTGTGAGGGAGGCTGAGTGTGAGAGCCTAGGGTTTGGAGAGAGACAATGAAGGTATGGGAGAGAGGGGAATGGAGGGGGAGTGTGAGAGAATATGAGGGTGGGAGGGAGCC
>OZ020519.1:27561675-27685899 GCA_963971425.1 Bryoerythrophyllum caledonicum | reverse complement strand
GGTTTGACTTTTTAGGGTTTGGGTTATTGGTTGCGGCGGCTAGGGTTTGGGTTGTTGGTTGCGGCGGCTAGGGTTTGAGTTAGGTTGGCGGTTTTTTCTACATGGCTGCTAGGGTTTTGCTTAATGGGCCGGTGTGCATAGTTGCAGTCACAGATTAATTGTCACACTATGGACTACCTCACCGTTTCAGTTCTCAGTGGTTTTGAGCCAACATTTCAGTACTATGTTGTGGGCTGCACTCAGTAGTTAATGGCTATTATCATGTGTAAATACTGGACTTCTAATGGATTTGAAATTTTAGAGATATTGAAGTTGGTGTATTTGTTTCTGTGATCAATGATTGATATTGACTCACCTCATTCTGACCTATACTTTGAGTTTCCTAGTTTTGATTCTGCAATGAGTCAGAGTTAGAGAAGCTTACCAAGCTCGTGTGATTTGCCTTGAAGCTCCACTTGCCTCCTCCAATCTACACACCACACAAAGCTAACTGTAATTAGTAAATGAACTAATGAAGACACTTGGTTTTGATGTTGCGATTCCAGGAGAGCTCACCTTCGAAAGTGGGAAGAGAAGTGAGCAATTAGGTTTGTACGGAACCTTATATGCATGTTGAAACCTTGTGCCTCAGGTTGAATAGTCCAATTTTTACTTTTGGACTTTGGAAATTTTACTTTGTTTTCTATTTGTTTAAACTTTTAACTTATTATATTAAATTATTCTGGTATATAAAATATATAGATACTTGGGAGTTTTCATCACATAGTTTCAACAAAGCACTGTATAAAATTTATGCGGGTTCCACAAGTAGGAAAGAGTGGAAGAGCATGTCTACCAACAGTGGGGGAATGGTGATTTAATGTTAAGCGCCATCAAATATCGGTGTTTGTATCACAAATACTTGCAACGTATCTTGAGGTGAGAAATTATACTTGCAACTTATTTTGAGGTGAGAAATTACTTTGTTATTCATTTTTGAAATTTTTCCCGATCAATCTTTTGTTTTGTGTTGTTAGAATGAACTACATTTGGAATTAGAAATCCTTTCTTGTATTAGCGGTTGTAACCCTTTCAATGGTGTCAATAATAACAAGTAATATTATTTCTACATTAACCCAAGTCAATCATTTGCCCACACGATCACGCATTGTAAAGCAAAGAACCAAAAAAACTTCTTCTTTTCCACATAAAACTTAGAGACCTTTATATTAATTTCATTTTATTTTCTCTCTCAAATGATGTGGTATAAACCTTCTCTTTCACCATAATACATACGGATTCTCATTCTAAGACATGGTTACGTCACAAAAAAATAAAGCGCAACTTGGTAAGTTTTGAATCTCTACCCCTTCTACAATGGTTTCGAATATGCTACACCCCTTTTAAACCTCTAAAAATTCATGTACAAGAATACAACATCATCATTAATATAATGGTAATGAACTTAAACATTTTGTAGTGCAAAGACTCGACACCAAGTAAAGTCAAAGAAAATTCCCCTCAACCTAGGAAAGAAAGTTAACCGTGTTGTCTACTTAAAACTTTCATCTTTTAATTCGTGCGGTTAATCTTTGTACTTAATAAGTATGAACTAAGGTCGTACGCTTAGACGTATCCATAAAACCTTTTTGTTTCCAACTTTACTCATGGCACTAGAATGAGCGGTTTTGAAGAGATTTTGTTGTGAAAATGCCTGTCCTTTAGGGATTAATCCTTAAGAGCCCAAGTGTACGTGGGGGGTACGTTTTAGATTTTGGGTAGGTTATTAAAATTCTAAACTAAATATTTAAATAAAAAATATCTTATACTAGATTGTCCCGGATAAGATCTCCATGGAGATATTTTTAATTTGATTTTTGGATTCATGGTGTGAAAGTTAGTACCACTGAAAGTTAGAAATGGGGACTCCGGGGAGCTCTAAAATTTTGCTGAGAGTCTCTATTGACATTGAGATTTTCCATACAAGTAGATAATATTACCTTCTTTGAAAATTAAAAAAAATCTTGTCTATAGTGTAAAAAATAATTTTAATTGAAGTCTAACATTTTTACACATTTCGGGCAAGCGGGGAAAAAAACTTATTATTTTCTACATAAAACCTAGAGATCTTCATATTTTTCACTTTTTATTTTTTCAACAAGAATATGTGACATATACCTTCTTATTGACCGTTTGGAATATCATTCTAAAGTACATTAAATTCTCAAAAGAATATATTGTGAATTGACAATTTTTGAACATCCACTCCTTGCACACTTGTTTTGAATATGCTACACCCCTTCTCTACCTCTGAAAATTGGTGTAATAGGAACTAACATCATGCTTACCACAATGGTAAAAGATTTAGACCTTTCGTAGTGCAAATATTTAATACAAAGTGAAATCAAAGTCTGCTCATCCACTCAACGCAGGGAACATAATCAACCATTTTCTTGACTTGAAACACTATAATCTTTCAATCCGTGTGGTCAAAGTATATGAATTTTTATGAGTATGTTACTTAGTAAGTCTTGATAGAGATCCTATGATCAAAAGGATAAATTTAAGGTTTTATTTCCTTCCTTATCCATTGCACTAGAATGAATAATGTTGAAGTGTTTTTGGTGTGAAATTGTCACGGGCTTTTAGGGGTTAAGTAACATACTCACAAAGTTTCATAAAATTGACCGCACGGATTGATTTATTTTTAATTTTATAGTAGACAAAACTGGTTCATTTTTTCCCTAGATTGAGTCGATTACCGGAATTATACTTTACTTGGTTTCAAAAGTTTGCGTTACATAGGGTCTAGATTCATTACCATCATGTCAAGAATGATATTAGTTCCTTGTACACCAACATTTAGGGATGGAGAAGAAGTATAGCATATTGGAAGACACTTTGCAAGGAGTTGACGCTCTTCAAATATTAAATTTTTTCATTTCAAAGAAGTTTATCAAAAGGTTTAGTATCATCATCATATGATGAACACTAAATATGTGATCAGAAACATATCTTCTATCAGATGAATGGTGCTTTAGAGGTTAACAATTAGTATATGTATTTTGACTAATGTGCAACTATAATGTTTTTTTTCTTCTCAATAGTGATAATGGAGAGCCGCACGATTCAGACTCCTTTGATACGGCCACACATCGAAAGGAACAATATGCCTTCTAATAGCTCTGTGGGGGCCCGATTAGTACGAGCAGCACGTGCAAGGCAAATTCAACAAAGATCTGTTGGGATCATGACTTCTGAATTGGAAAGGGCAGTAGAATTGCTTTCAGAAAGAGGAGATGTGGTGGGCTTAGCAACCAGGGAGCATGCATTCGAAAGTGGCATGGAATTGAATGGGTCGAAGTTGTTCCCATTCGAGATGGCGGTGCGTATCACTAGGGTAGATGATACATTGCATTGGACCGGAGAGGTTGTAGGAGAACGCCTTGGCATGTGTGTGGGCTTGATCATTCGTTGGCATCGATCTTTGCTACGTGTAGTGGCAGTAGAACCTCATATCACAGGTGTCCATGGTGACATTGGATCACAGATAGCGCCTACAGAAGTGATGGCCCCAGAATTTGATTTTCCTGAGTTCATCGACACACCAGGATCCACCCAGAGGTCTCGACGTAGTAGTCATGCTTCAAACACCATAGATGAAAATTTGCCATTTTCCCAATCTACTCCCTCAAATATCCGAGATTTGCCCCATGTAGATGGATTTGCTTGTGTTAGACCAACACGTCGTCCATATTCTATACAAAATAGGAGAAGAAGAGATTCAAGGGAGCCATCATTGACAGAAGCTGCACCATCTAAGGTATCGCTTAGAAGCGTGCAAATTGCAATGGCACAAGGAGGATGCAAACGCAATTGTTTGAGGGACGTTCCAGCAAGGTATCTATTGGACATGCGATATAATGCATGGGGTAATGAGTTTTCAGTTCGAAGTACGTGGATGAGACAGATGCTGGTTTCTTTTTACACAAGGACGGAAGGAACTCGTCGAGACAAGTTTGTAACAAAGTTAGATTGGAAAGAAGTTTGCAATGCTTGCTACGCTCTTGGGGTTGGATATTCACAGAGGCGCTTTAAGCAATTGAAGAAGGATTGTCTAATATATGGAAGAGTGACATCGATTCACGGCAATACCCTTTCAGATCCGATAAGAGAGACTACTAGAATGTCTGCAGCAGAGGCTTGCTTTAAATCGTTTGTCGATGAAGCTGGTTGTCCTCAACCTCATCGTTGTATTTGCCGTAAGAGTGACAACGAAGTCGTGCCTCTTATTCTCCTTCCTATGAATACAGCCAAATTTGATGTATTCAATTACGTGAACGAGGAGGTCAAAAGAATTTGTAATGGGGAAACTATTTCTATGAGTTCGTTCCGGAGGATGTGGCGCATGAAGTATCCGCACGTTCAGGTACCTCCATTCTCAAGATTCTCAAAGTGTTATCATTGTTGGGAGTATAAATGTGCCATGGAGGGAACCACCAATGCGGATGCAAGGATAAAGATAAAGGAGTTGTTTATGTTGCATCTGCGCAACCAGATGGAAGAACGTAGGCATTATTGGATATTCAAGAGGTCGTGTTATATTAGCCCTGAGTTGTACATGTGCATCATAGTGGATGGCATGGACCAAAACACGACCATGGTACCGAGGATACGTCAGACTGTGAAGAACATTGAGCACCGGTTTGTGAAGACCCATCTGTGTGGTGCTCTTGTACATGGGATTGGTTTATATTGCGACGTGTGGTTTGGGGCTCACCACAAACACGATAGCAATCAAGTCGTGAGTACATTGTTGTACGTCATTGGAGATGTGCTGCGGAGGAGGGGCTTTTTGCCACCAACATTGCGAATTCAGGCCGACAACTGCACGCGTGAGAACAAAAATATTTATATGTTTGCTCTATGTGCTACATTGGTGGGATTGGGGTTTTTCCAGGAGGTGGAACTATCTTTTCTTATAGTGGGCCATACCCACGAAGATATTGATCAACACTTCAGTTGTATATCAAATACGTTGAAGAGGTCGGACGTCGACTCGTTGAAGGAAATGATTAGTCTTATAGAACGAGGAACATCTCCTACGGAGGCATTTGTTAGCGCCCGGCTGCTAGAGAATGTATGGAATTGGAAATTGTTCATAACTCCTCACTTACTGACAGGTCAGGATTCATTGGTGGGCATAACATTTCCGCACCACATGCGATTCTACATGGACAATCGGGAAGGGACTCGTCAGGTTCGAGTACAACACAAACATTATTGCAAGGATCCATGGGGACCGGAGGCAAGGACGAAAACTTTGAGGTCGTTGCCAAATAGGGATGAACGACCATTGTTTGCGGAAGTATTTGCAGCGGACGAACGGGAGTTGAAGGCGTTGGATGACTTCATTGTATATAAACAAAGATGCATTCAAAGGTTGCAGCATGAGGACAAGAATCGTGAGGCAAAAGTAGAGGCTGAAATATTGAAACTCTATTTAGCTCAATTTCCACACAAAGATCGTAGCAATGAGCATCGTACCTCACTGTTTTGGCCTTCAGAGTTCTTGAACACCGGACCTATAGGGAGTGCATCTTTGGATGTAATGGATGGTGCAAGTGAAGAAAATTGCGAGGTAAATGTCGTAGAGCAGGTAATGGCTATGCTTCCAAATGCCGAGGCTCGAGGATACTTTGGTCCTCGTAGAGGAAGACCCTCTAATCAAGCATTACGCAGGGCACAACGAACAGAGCGCAACTATGTTGAGGAAAGAGCCGAAGAAGGAGCAATGTATGAAGGTAATCACGATCCATTTCCACCATTTAATCCACAATCTGATATCTGTTGTGGACAATTTGTAGCCTTGAGTGTTGATAAAGCAAAAATAGAAGGCAGTGTACCCTTCTATGTAGGGAAAGTATTTGAGGAAGGAAAAAATCGATGGAGACTTAAGATTAAGGTTTGTTGGTATTGGCCCAGCATCCAAAGGGGGGTTGTTGATGGACATGGGTCTTCTGCACAACGGTATGCTAATTGCATGGACTCAATCTGGGAGCCATCTGGGGAGAGCCATAGTTGGATAGAGAAAGATGCATGCATTTTTTCATGGGCAGACTCTCCGGAAAGAACCATGTCAGGGGCCGGCGGGTGGAGAAAGCGCAATGTATTTGGAGTGCAGGTTGAAAGCAGGATTCACATTCTTCAATCGGCAAAGGCTCACATCCTACAATATATTGCAATGCAAACCGAAGCTATCGATGACGACCATTTGCAAGCAGCCGTAAATTCTATGGAGTAGATAGTGTGCCTTTTTGAGAGTATACTAGATGTGTATGGTAATTGATATATAGTGTATGTGTAAGAGTAGTATATTCTAAGGGTGATGTAAGACGTTATGTCATTAATCCTTTAGAGTAAAGTTGTGTTTACTATTGGTGCTAAGTCCAATTGTTGAAGCATCTATATTTAGTTTGCACCATTGTATGCATTATGTACTACGTAGAATATCTTTTAATCAACTGCCAACCCTTGCATAAAGTATGTTTTTTTGTAATTACGCCTGTTTATATACTACAATCCTTCAAATCTATCTTTGAAATATTGTGAAACTATATTAAATACATATTTATCTAGTATTAACGAGGGGCCACCACAAATTAGTTGAAAATGCCAAAAAATTGCTTCCAATATGAACAACCATGATTGTACGTAATATTGTTACAAAAGCTCAATTTTTTTTCCTTTGGAAACATTTTTTTTCTTTGATTTTTTTTTTTTTTTTCAATTTTGCCACTTTTGTTCGCAATGGCCGCCGTTGTACCCAAGTGCACTTTTAAATGGCCAAGTGCATAATTGCTTAATTGCATGTTAATGTATGTTTAATATTTTTAAATTTAGAATGATCACATTCAAATCTTGTACAATATGTTTAATATTTTGGTCTAGGCACAACCAAATTTATTATTTAAAAATGTCCATTCAATTGAACACAAGGTATCAAAAGGGGATTGCTTAGGTTTAGAATAGGTCTAACCTAGGCATTACATAACTTGGGTAACATCCATGTATTGCAGGGTCGTCACATGGGCATTAAATGGAATCACTTAGACAAATCCAAAAGGATTTTCAGAAAAGGTTGATAGTCTCTACTTTGAATCCAGCTAGTACGAAACTCTCCATTGCGTACAGTAGTGTATGTGAAGTACGCCAATTAATAGATCATAATAAACTCAATAGGTACATGTACGAAATTCACGTCCACGTCTACGACTCTGCGACTCTACGTTTGAGCAATCTAAGATCGTAGATCTTTCTGAGAAGTACAACATCATTGCCTTTCTTACTCTTATTCGACAATATTCGCAAGCTCTAGAATCCGCATGCATGGCTTTGTTGAAGCTGTAGCTTGGAGCATGCATGAATAAGTCCTCTTTGTAATCCATTTTACAAAAGGAACATAAGATATAATACACATGCTTGCAATACTTCCATTGTCCCTTCTTTCTCAACGCCCTTCTTTCTCAACGCCTCCAATTGCATCTTAAAAAAATCAGGGCATGAACACCCCGGAAGGACCGTGAAGGTGATGCAATAGGACTTGTTCTTCCTTGTGTCAAGAGTGATAACGCATCCCCATCATGGATACGGTATCACATAGATGTTGGAGACGTAACAATTATTCATAAGAATGGCGCTTGACCACTTGTTGCGTTGCTCAGTCGTTGGAACATCTATTGTTCTACGAATCGCATAGCCATTTTGGAAGGTGTGGTAGAAATTCGGGTTTGCCGGAATAAGGAAGTACGACTGCGGAAGGGGCATGTCCATAGACACTTGGAATTGCTTTTGTGGTGAAAGAACTCCATGTTGCCGCAACTATAAACCTTCTTTTTCCAACGCTAGTACCTCCTGCATTATTAAATTAGTGCCAAGCTTCACATGCCAAGTCATTGGAACTGCGGGCCAATCAACAACAAACGGTTTCCTCGACCCTACACACAACGACCAATGTCATCGGGACAAATCCAGAATTCAGCTGAGACATTTAGTGGCGGTCTATAATCTTTCTTCATATCGACATATGTGGAGGCTGGAGTCTCCTGACTCCCACGCCCAATCTTAGTGTTGCATTGCTCTCTACTGTGAGCTTGCAAGGCTTGGCATTTTCAAGCAGACTTTTTGAAAGGCGGGACATGTACGACTTTAATGGATCACAATCCGTTTCCAAAACGAATGTTGTATGGTGGACTCCGGAGTCTTGTCTGATGAGGGCCTCTTCATTACGCGCTCAAGTCATTCTCCGGCCATCACAAGAGATAGAATAGTTTACCGTATTGGATCTGTTGGAATCATGGGCAGACCTAGGTGGCATGTCAAGGTTGCATTTGGTGGATCCAATTTTTTTTGCTCCTTCTAAGCCGTCCGTCCTGGTACTAGATCCTCGGCCCCATGGAAGTTTCTAAGAGCCTCAGTAATGAGTTTGAGGTCACTTAAGCGTTGCGCAGACCGCAAACAAAGCGTGCCTTTGTTCGGACCTTTTCCAGACATGCCACCTTTCAACCATGTCTGATACATGGTGATCAACATGAAAGAATGGATGAGGTCGCCCATGGTTGCCGCGTACAATCATGTCATTGTATTTCCGGATTGTTGCAGCCACCGGTTGTGGATTGTTTCCACAAGGTTACATGAAGGCATGTCGGCTCTCTCGTCAAGCGTGAGATTAAGTGAAGGTACATCAAATGTCAAAAAATGATCAAAACTTTCTCTTATATTGAACATGGGAGTTTTTTAAAGTAATGGGTGAAGAGTGCTTACAAATTGTATAGCACCGCCCCATTGTTGATATCGGAAGTGCTAGAATGCTATCCAATCCTCCTGTGCACGACGTCCAATTTCGGTTGTGGCACCGGAAGACACCCACAACGCACGAATTGCGTTGTACTGTGCTTCAACCTCCTCTTGAGTGTTTGTGTTCTTCCAGATTTTGCAAAGGGCAATGTGTTGCTCTTTGAAGCTCGGCAAAATGATTCTAGTGGTGGCTCGCTGAAGACATTTGGTCCATTGAAATAAGCAAGTCCATTCTTTGCTATCCATAGGCTTGTCTTTGTCGCCGGAGCCATAAACTCGTCGGACTGCATGTCAATCCGCGAATCGCTCCCGTGTTCTGTGCCATAAAGCCTTTGAAGTTTATCTCTTGCAGGCCCTCGTTAAAGACCCACGACTATAGGCCCTCAAAGTTAACAAAACCAAAAAAAAACTAAAAAATACAAGGAACTTCTATGCTCACCGCTCACTGCTCACGCCAATTGCTCTCCGATCGCTCACTTGGTCAAGTTCTTGCATTGACAATGAGAGGGACCACCACAAAGCGATGGCGGGGAGCACACGAGAAGTCTACAAACCTCATTGAGGCTTCGATTGACCTTTGCACGGAGGAGGTCAACGTAATTTTTGATTTGACAACATCTATTTGTAAGTATTCTTACTACCTCAAATTGCATTATCCTTCTTTGTATTTCAACTCTAAATTTCATATGGGGCATACTTTTGTCTGATATCATCTTTGTAATTGTTGGAGTCTTTTTGTGCATATGTGGATGTCCCATTTTATATTAACCAAAACACATGGAATGATTTAACACATTACCAAACTACTCTATTCCATTATTCGATCCATCCATAAACCAAGGCATTGTTGTGTATTACATATAGACAAAACTGAGTATTGTATGTAACTCATAAGAAATTGTAGTAATTTAGAGAATTCACCTTGTCTTCTATGGTACGCTATACAACATGAACGTGTTTCTGTGCTTTGTACCATATATAATTGTCGGTATCATACACTTTCTGTTAAAGTATGTCAATTTCTCAATTGAAGGTGGTTCCCACACCACAGGTATCACCTAGGTATTATATGGATATCTCCATGGTATTATATAGATATCATCTAGGTATTGTAAGGGTATGGCCTTTCATTTATCCTTTTAATTTCCCAATTATTGGGAGAGTCTCCATTCTCAATGAAATAAATACAAATACGACCAATGAGTAGTTTAGACTTGTTCATTATCCTAGCCTATATACTAAACCCATAAGTGCCCCTTTCATTTTAAAGAAAATTGTTGTTCTAAGATCGTCAATAATTCAGACTTCAATATGTTCAAATATTGTAGGGTTTTACATGATTTTTACATATGTCAAGATAGACTAAATATAACTTACGGCCATAGGCGTTGCTTAAAATTTTTGTAAAAATTTTGTGAAAAAAAAAAACAATAAAATTCAGTGCTTACGAGCTCACAAGATAGGATTCTTGAGAGCATCCACACCCTTCCCCACCCAACTGGCATGGCGGGTGGATGGGTCGATCTAGCTACTTTGTAATACCACATTGGCACTAGGTAAAAAGGTGGCAGTGGACACTGCATGACCAATCTCGTATGCAGCCAAAACTCACTCTCTACCGTGCCCTCTCAAGAGAAAAAAACATATACAATATATTCGTTTGACTAAGCTCTGACCAAACTTAGGTTATGTGTCGGTTTCACAATGGTTGGAAGGTGCAGGTTATAGGTTGGAGGTAGACCAGTACCATGTGTACATTGCGGGTCCTGGCCAGGCAAGAAGGCCGGTTGTGTGTGACGACGGACAACCGCACCTGCCCTGCAAGTTGGCGGGTCAAAGGGTGCGGATGCTCTAATCCACCTCCCATCATAGAGGAGAGGCCAGGGCAGGGTTAAAATTATTATTACAGTAGGCTCGGGGTTGGGCCCGGTGGAAGCCCCACCGAATTCGCCTTCCCACCCCACATTGCGAAACAACTCCCACTGCATATAAACTTGCACTGCATCAACTACTTTGAAACAAATCGTACTTGGGCACATGTTACTGGGTTAGTGAGGCCCATTTTGTTTCAAAAGATCGTGTCAACCAAAATACGCCATCTCTGGCTTGTGCTCAATGTAACGTTTTCTAAAACATCTACAAAAACTTTGCACTCTTTTGAAGTCGGGCTCTCTTTCTCCAGTCCTTCAAGATGTGCAAACATGAGAGATAAACTTGCTTCTCCTCATCCTCACATAAGTTCTTGCCCTACTTTGCATGAACTTCATCGACCACATACGCATCCGGGTCACCATGGGTACAAGCCATGAGCCTTGATCAGGGATACATGGGAGCAAAATATACTCTAAAGGGGCTTTCAAATTTTGCTTGCTTGCCAAATTTTGCTTGCTTGTGTGTTTGAAGAGAGCCATAGTTCTTGTTGGACAATGCAGTCACATTGGCAAAGAGCTATTTGACCAAGTTCTCCCAGTACCACAAAGTTTCCAATTGTCACGTCTTAAGTAGATACCATTGCCGATATTCTTAGAGCAACTTCACCGCTCACTCCAACGGGCACACAAACGTGTCGTTGAACCTCCCCATCAGAGATTTGTTCCACGCTAAAGGATGTTGGGATGGCAATGAGAGGCCTTTCTATGGGAGGTTGGTATGGAGGTTGTAGGCACAACAAAAAGGTTGACCGATCATGATGACTGCCGGTAGAGAAGGCCAAAATGTTGCAATGAAGGGGACCAAGGGGAGTACGACATGTGGTAGTCCAAATTATGTGCTAGGTCCCTTGCATGCATCGTGGTGAGGACATGGGCGGCACAAGCCTCGCTAGCCCAACATCCTCCACGGCGCCACATTCTCAAGGATCTCTTTAAACCATGTAGATCATGGATGGTATGGGAAGGGGGTGAAGACAAGAACCGGCCCCTATTTTATGTATGGAGGGGGGCCGTATTCAGACCTCAAAGGGGCCTTTTAGTGGTGATTTGGAGCCGTACGTCCCAAATTTGGCTATAAGATTTCCAAAAAAAACTTATGGCCCCCCCAAAATAAAAGAAGCCAGAAAAAAGAGGCCAACCCTCCCGTGACATCCGTCTACACGAAATAAATAGGTCCCATTCTCAGGGGTGGGGGTGCTCTCTGAAATAGAATGACCTGTCATGATTCACCTGGAGTCTCTTTGTTTCCTTCTGCAACAATTATGTTAATGATACTCTGCTGTGTCATGGATACAAAGTTGAGAGGTCCTTCTGGAGAATCAATTGCAACACACCAAAAAGCCATGCAATGAATTCTTTTGTCTTCAATGCTTGATATTGGATTGGATGTTCATAAATGATGTTTCTCTCAGTGATTGAATTTGATTGTTCCGTACGGTAGTTCCAATCAAATTGCATATTCCAATAACATTTTTTTCAACAACTGTGGCCCTCACAAAAGTTTTGCACTTTACACCCAGTCGTGGGTAGTCACACTAAAACAGACATTGGAAAAATCATGAATTCCCATGCAGCACTACCCTACATGTTGGTCAGTTTTGTACGTAATTAATGGAAGAAATAATTCAACTGAGACTGTCCAAAGTTTTTGGAAAATTCTGGGGATTTGCCTAAGGGGATACCCATGTAATGCCAAGGTCATACCCATGTAATATCTGGGTGATACTCATGTAAATCATAGTGTGTGAACCATTGTGAATTGAAAAAACAAATAAATTGGCAAAGAGTGTGATCCAAAAGTGATCAATGAAAGGGTATTCAAGAACATCAATTGGTGAAGTTCCTTCCACCGAAATATATGTTATATTTTAACCCTATAACACCAAAGTGTTACATGAGAGCCTCGGAGAACCTACAAGGGTAATAATTTAGGCAAAACATCATCTACATAGCGGATACATTTCAGCACAACCCCACTTCACAAAAATCACTGTAGTTTGCTATTGCTTGCATGGATTGGAGATTCACTTGTTCCATGTAAAGGGTATTCACTACTATCTAAAAAAAGTCCACCTAACTTATACACAACAAGCCAGGTTCATAAATACACTAAGTCTACCGTAGCCCTATTTCAACCAGCTCGGTGCTAACGGGTTAATTTATGGCTCTTGTGTTCACTTCCACATGGGCTTTTGAACCTAAGGTAAAGATGCAAACAAATGAAAATGATCCATATCTGAGATGAAGTTATCCATATCTGAGATGAAAATGTTACAACTTGTCACAAGTTTCAGGCAGAGTCACAGAAGTAAATTAATTAGTTCATCATTTGAACAAGTACAAATAAAATAAGTTGTCACCAAGTGTATTATTTCACCTCACTTTGATTTGACATCCTGATCTTTCAGAATAGGTCAGGATGTCCACACAACTTTCTAGTCCAAAATCTTTCTGCAGACGAAGTTCTGTCAAAAAAAACATCTCTTGTCCCACTGCCCGGTACTGTAGTTTGATCGCAGAATGGCATGCACTGACAACCCCACTGCACATCCGTGAGGAAGACGTAGTCAACCCCAGCTGCGCATCACCCCAACTGTGCATACGTGAGGAACACATGCTCGTCTAATCATGCCATGAAAGTATGTGCAAACTGGCAAAGGTGGCAAATTCCCACCGTCCTCACACATGCTCGGCTAATCATGCCATGAAAGTATGTGCAAACTGGCAAAGGTGGCAAATTCCCACAGTCCCCATACATGCTCTAAATAGGAAGTCTGCTACAACAACTCAACCCTTTAGCGCCCAGGAAGCCCGAAATGGGACCCCGGAGGTGCTAAAACTCAATTTGCATGAAATCCATGAGGAACTAGGCTTCAAGATACCAGGTTCAGATTTGCGCACACATTAGAGTTTTCCTGAAAGTACTCAGGGTTTAAACCCTGATTGTCACCCCAAATCGCTGATATGAGTTGTACACCTAAAAGTCCACTTGTTTTTGAGAAACATGGTGGTTTGGTTAATTTTGGGGTTTATTCCATAAATTATGGTCCTTTGTCAGCCAACCAACATGCTACAGGGTTAATCATCTAGGCACAGTCACCGTCCAAACATAGATGCAAGGTGGCATCGGTGACTCCAAATTACTAATTTCGTTACATTAGCCTGTTCCATGCGCGTGGCCCATTAAATATGGAGGGTGAGAACTTTCACCCTGCAAATATTGCCGTATTTAAATCTCACCCTGCTTTGGTGAATAGAGAAAGACACAAGGTCCTCGAAGGATGCTGCACCGGGTCGTTTTGGCTGACACATGGTAGCCACCCTTTAAAACTCAGACTTTCAGGAAAACTCTATTGCATGAACACTCTCCAACAATCAAATCATGATTTGGATTTATAGAACTCTTGGAAAAGCTAGGAATACAACACAAAACACACCAAATACACTAAAATATAGTGAATATAATGAATACTATGCCACATACTATGTTGTATTTCACACACATGCACATTGATTTTGGTCTTAAATTTTGATTGAACTTTGTCTTTAAGACAATCTTCATTGCTTTGTAATTGTTGTTCTCTCTCCTCACATACGAAACTTCCGTTTTGATTTGTGTAAGGTTGGAACATTTTTGTATACAACCAGGAAGAAAAAAGCAAAAAAATCACCAATAATTGTGTATAAATATTTTCTTCACATATGATATGTCAATGCGAAGCTATCAACCTAATGCACATGTGAACCACTCTAATTCAAAGTAAAAAAATTATTGCAAGAATTTATTGATGGTTAAAGTAGTACACCCTCCAAAATCCAAAGTTTTCAATACCAATATATGGTAATTTTAGAAACTATAATCTATTCCATCAACCATTGGATGTTGTGCAAAATTTCCCCAAAGTTCAGCTCATGGGTTGAGTTCAATTTTGTAAGGTTAGATACTAATATTAGTCATTGTATTTCCATCAAATCCGGTTCAAAGATTTTTTTTTGGAGAACTCTTGGTTTTTCCAGAAACATCCCTGTGCGGTAAAGGGTTAACCCATTTAAGGCCGAGCAACCCATTTTGGGTTGTTTGGGCACACTAATCTCAATAGCAACTCTTACAAGCCACCCCCATTAAAGACTTAAACTATGAAAAAGAAGTGGGGGAAGATGGGCATCTACTGAGACAATCGCCACACTCATAGATTCTCGCAGGCTAAAAAGCTCATCAGCCTTAGAAGATTAAGAGCATCCCCACTCCTCCACAAATTCCACGGACAACATGGGGACCAAACTGGCTGAGAGCGGCACATGTCACCAAGGACATCGGGTTGCCCTCTGGCCAGGCTCCTGCCCACTCTGCTGCCATGATTGCCTCCAACCCCGTGTCGAAGACTAGCGCCACTAAGGTAAGCCTCCCCATAACCAACAAAAATCCATAGCCAATGCCTATGAAATTGGGGTATATCCAACCGTCTTCCATCCCATTACCACCAACTCAGCTCCAAATGGAGGTTTGCTATTAGTCAAGACCCTTACTTTTGGTCGTTGGTTATGGGGGATACCTATTGCTGGCCACCCATTAAACATGGCTGCACAATTTGAAAATTCATAACTAATTCAGTTTTCATCGAAAAAATATGAAATCACTTGGGTTGGAATTGCAATTCTATTGGCTATCACTGAAAAATAATAGTGCAATTATCTCCTCTCTCCATATATGCACATTCCTTAACTTGTCGGTTTTAGGGGGGCTTACCTCAATTGGTCGAGTTACTTCAAGCTTGTCCATTTTTGCGAGCTAGTTTGTTTGTGATGACTACACTAGGCAGACGCTCATGGTGCAAATGAGCCTCCGCTTGGGAGCCCAACGATTGGTGGTGGCCCCCCACAAAACAAAAGGTAAATTTGGATAAATTTTAAATATGTAAATTGGTTCCCAGGTGTAAATGCATTGGGAACTCTTTGGGAACATGGGGAACTCTTTGGGAACATGGGGAACACGGTGGGGAACACGGTGGAAACTTTGGGGAACAACATGGGAACTCATTGGGAAGACATTGGAAACATGGTGGTAATAATATGGTTAAAAAGGTAAAGCAGAAGAGGGTAACCAAATGGTTTGGTTCGGAACCACGTCGGATTTTACAAAAAACTCATGTGGGCATGAGTAGCCAAACCCAAACTTTTAGGGACCATAAGGTTGGATGACCCATAACCACCACGAACCCCAGAACCAACAAGCTAAAGTGTACCAAAACCACCACAGACCCACCCCATTTCCGAAATTTTAGGAAGTCATTTATGATTGGGTGTTAGTTCATGATTGGTTCAAAGCTGCCGGTTTTTAGTCAATGCAGAAGTGGTTATTGGTACAACTTAGTGTGGAAATAGAGAGTTTTGTATGTCGAGGAATGGGTCACGGCTTACTATCCACTTTGAAAATTTGTAGCAATTTCAATATGAAGAAATAAATGGTCACGACAATTGCAATATTCATGAAATCCTATTTTGAATTCCCAAAAAATGTCTTACCACGTATACAAACGCTATAAATAGGTCAGCAAGCTTAAGTTGGTGGTTATAGGTCATCCAACCTTATATGGGAGATGAAGCCCCATATGGTCGTCATGTGCGTCGGCCTACTGGGGCTTGCTGCGGGCCCGGCCCCCGGCCTCCTATTTTAGTCCTCGTCCGGGGCCTCTGCACCGTAACCAGGGCGGGCCAGGAGTGGGGATGCTCTCACTCTTCAGCTATCCCGGGCCCTGTAAGATACTGCCGCGGTCGACGCCATTTGCAGGGGCGGATCCTCCAGAAGCGCGTGATTCGGACGCCATAGCCGGAATGTCGTGACCCGTGAGGAGCCTAGGTAGCCTACACGAGTGCCACACGCATGGCAACAGAGAGTCACGCCTTCCTTTTGACTGGCGTGAAACTATATAACTTAGTAATTTCTGCTCGGGGATGATTATTCTTGTCCCGGAAGCCCTCTGTCCCTCTACTTTGTGATCTCGGAGTGCCAGCAGAAAAGGCAGGCAGCTCGCGGAGATCATGAGATGAGTGCTGCAGATTTGGCCACATTGTCTGCAGCTGCGACATTCCGCTTCTGCCAATCCGGCCCCGTCTGGCGATCGACGAGTGACAGTCTCGCGCTAGCTAACCGAGCGTGGATGAGCTTGTGAGCCGGGCCCGTTGAATTCCTCTCCGTGCGTGCGAGGAGGGTGACGCTGCGGAGCGCCGCTCGTCGGCCTGTTTGTGGATGTGCACGTTCCTTGGGCGGGACTGAAGAACGCTCTCTCTCTTTGTTCGGGGGCAGTTGGTGGCCGTATTCCTTGCGACAGCACATACTGGAGAGTTGATTTCTCAGGATGTGGCACTTTCTCCTGGTTTAGGATTTTTTCGGAGTGGGTTCTTGACAAAGTTTCTTTCTTCGTTATGCGGACTCGTCTCGTGTTGAGTCAAGCCAGGTGCAGGTCATGCCTCGTGTGAACTTGGAGCTGTTGCTTCTGGGGCTTCGGAAATAGAATTTGGGGCTCTACTGGCAGGATTTCAGGGCCAACATCCTGAATGACTGTTTTGGCAAGTTTACTAGCTAGCTCAATTGGCTCTTAGGTGTCACAAGCTGTAAACACGGAAGGAGAGCCTAGGGATTCAGCAGATTCCAGATTCAACTTGTGAAGCTGATTCATTCAGGTGGTTGGAGGAGATGGGGACATTGACGTTGCCGCCGTATTTCAATATTCAGGAGGATTGGAAAGACCTTCGCGCTTGTTTCAAAGGTATCAATAGTCATCCGCATTACGCCCGTTCACACCATGCAAATCATCACAGTAAGTTGAGATGAGGTCGTCGAATGGGATAGAACTTGCTAGAGTAGCCCGTTGCTTCAATTCTTCAGAAAAGTGTCTCGACTTTGTTGCTGCGCGTTTGTTTTCTTGAGCAAGGAGACATGTCCACTGTGGTCGGAGCTCCATCACGTTAGGCAGGGTTTCATTCTACTCACATTGCACACATTCTACTGTAGAGAGGGTAACTTGAGATAGTGAGTCTCTGGATGTGGTTGCTGCACAGGGCTTGGATGCAACGAGAAGAGAGTTATTGAAATTTTAGGAAGACGAACGCAGGCGCAACGACTTGAGATTGCTCAGGGTTATCAAACAGTTTTCGGAGAGAGCTTGCACAAACGACTCAAGTCAGCGTTCAGTGGTAAACTCGAGGTCAGCGTAAACCGTTTTATCCATACTCTCTAGAAGTACTATTATTGTGTAGGTTACCTTTTATTTGGAATTCTGGGATGATGATGATGATGATGATGCCTTCAGCTGTGATATTGAGTTGAGTGATGGTGTGGGTGGAAATTACAGAAATGTATACTGCTGTGGATGATGGATTCTGCGGAGCGTGATGCAATTCTTATGTATGAATTGATGAAAGTTGGAGGAAGAAAGGCCGATCGCGCCCTCATCGGGTTAGTCTGTACACGAAATGCGGCACAGATATACTTGATCAAGCAAGCGTACTATACCATGTTCAACCAGACTTTAGAGAATCACATCGACGGCACTGACTCGCATTTTGCGGAGTTTCAGCAGAAGGTACTACGTAACCATTAAATTCTCTTCAGCAGATCATTGAAAGGGCTACTTAGAAAGCTTCAGAAGACAAGGGTGGTTAACCTGACTAGTCTGTTGAGATTTCTTTTATTATTGTTAGACATGTGCACCCAGTTCAACTAGAGATCCTTTCTGATGCAAGAATGACATAATTGTAAAATAAATTCTTCAATGTATGAGAGGCGATGACCTGCAACTCAAAGCCTGAAGTTTGTGGGGTTGAATAGAACAAGTGGGCTTTTTGGCGTGGAGGTGAATCCAAAGTGAAGGAGGTTCCCAAGCGTCTTACTAGCATCACAAAGGTGGGTTTACCACTTTCCTTGATGGTTGGGACGTGCCATTCGAACAATCACTGTCATTTGCTATGTAAGGAATAGCTCAAACATGATAAAGAATGGCTCGTGGACCTCGGCTGTTGTTTTGTTGTTAGGGGTTGTGTACTTCTGAGGATATTTTTTGGTTTTTTTGGTTTCCTGGAACGTTGCTAGTAGTGAAAGTGCTAATTACTTGGACTCACTTGGATAATGATCACAGCTTCTGTTGGCGCTAGTTCGTGGGAGTCGACCGGAGAATACAGCCGTTGACAGGCACATCGCTTTGAATGACGCCCACACACTCAATAAGGTGTTCATAGGCAAAGTAGGGAAAGAGGACACTCTGATCCGCATTTTTTGCACCCGGAGCGCCCAGCAGCTGACGGCCACCTTGAATTACTACCATCAACACTATGGCCAAGAATTTGAGCAGGTAAGATCAAATTGCTCTTTGTTCTTTCTCCTACCTTGTTGAAGTGTCAGGCTGTCATGCCAATTTTATGAGAATTGTGTCTTTCCAGCTACTCTGAAATTCTAGGCTCATGTGTCTGCAGTCTCTTCTGAGTAGGGAGAATTCCGGAGATTTTGAACAAGCATTGCGATGCACTGTGATGTGTTTTCGTCAACCAGCAAAATTTTACGCTGAGGTACATCCAGCTTCTCATAATGCTCTATGCAAACTAAAGCCAATGTATTTCTAGTTCAGTACCATCCTCATTCCACTTAGAGTACAAGCAGTACTTGTACCTAATTCCAAGTTTTGTATGAGTTTACTTTCAGGAGCTGTATGCTGCATTGGGAGGAGAAGGAACAGATGATGATGCATTAATCCGGGTGATCACAACGCGAGCGGAGGTGGATATGCAGTACGTGAAGCTGGAGTTTGCGAACGAAAGCAAGAGAACCCTGGAAGAGATGATTGCCAATGACACAAGTGGGAATTACCGATACTTTCTTCTCACCCTTGTCGGACCTGGGGACCTGGGGCTGTTCAGCCCAAGGACTTCGAATGGTTCCTCGTCCTTTTACAGTCCTAGATCAAGCGGTTCCCGGCAGCCGTCCACCAGCTCACATAACGGCTCAGCAGCCTCATATTCATATTACAGCCAAAGATCAAGTGGCCACGGTTCGTTTCAGATGTAGTAGTAATCCAGATAGAACAACATAAGATCATACCATCTCCAAACATGGGTAGCTTCCTATTGTGAATCATGTTTGAAGATTAGTCGAATACCCATCATGTTCAATAGTATCTAGACTTTCTCCACTCCATTGTACAGATCAGGGAGTATTGTATTGAGAGTTGTACATTGCCATCCTGCTCTTGTCAATGTCCATCAGTGCATGCTTCATTGAAGAGTTGAGGGGAGAGACCAACACCTGACAGTAGCTGCTTTGTATGAGCACTCGTCTAATGGTTGTAGTGCCATTTTATTAGAGAAACGAACAAAAGGAAGTTAGGCATTGATCTTCTTCGCTCGAGTAGACCTGATCGCTGATTGTTTGGCGCTGCTAGAGTTCGACCTGGAACTATCACGAGGCATTCTGGATGATTATAATTGGGAGAACGTTTTGTGTACAGTGTTGGATCTAAGGGTCTGGGTGAAGGGAAGTGTGCTGTGAGAAGCTGCCAAGTTTGTACCACCCTCGTAAACTCAGAGCTTTGAAGATTGTTTGGGAATCTGGGGCATCAAACTTTTGAGAAACCAGTCATTCATCAACAGAAAAGAAATGAATTGGAGGTATCAATCAGAAAGGGGTTCATGATATTGTCAACGGTGCCGGATTGTGTTTTGTATGAAGTAGTACTTTGCAACTGCCGATCTGCGAATTGGCGTACGAATAGGAGTCGTCATTTCAGTGCAATGCTGCCAAATTTACCACAGCTTGCAATGTGCAGAGAACGATGAACAGAAAATTTTGAAGTCTAGTGTGAAGAAACATGATCATTCCCTGGACTTCAAGAACGCATGAATCTATTGATGGAAAAAAATATGCTACAAACGACAAATGTTAACTCATCGCACTCAGAAGATTTTACAGAGCTTCCTGTTGGATTAGGATGCGTGAAATTCTATTTCAAGGGTTTCATCCTCATTCCTCCACCATTTTCTCTACTTTACAAGTCTACTCCAACACTTAAGTAGATTGTTCATGGCGTATTTAATAGAACAGCTATGGGTGTGCAAGGGAGCACCACTAAGGCCGGAATCTGAGAGTCTCTCACTTTCATGTACAAAGTCTATTAGATGAGCACACAGGCACCACCAGAGGCAGCGTTCGCGAGCTTCTCCAATTCCTCAACGTAGAGATCCGTTCCTTTTATGATGAAGGGCACAAAGCGATCAGAGCCTACTTGAGACGGGCTGAACCGGAATGCCCACCGCACAAACGTCTTCCCACCTTCGTCCTGCTTCGCCTGCAACACGGTAATATTCACAACCCAACCAAACCTCTCAACCTTCATAGACCACGGTTTGTGCCATAGATTCTGCAGACTACATCATTCACAATGAAAAAGCGGTACGCAGATGAATATAACTTGGAAAGGAAGGACGAAGGTCAAACAATAGAAAACGTTAACTGCACGATGCATGGCTTCAGTACCAGAGTTTCAAATCTTTAACTAACAACGCCTGAGCAAAAAAAATCTTGATGTAAAGCAGGTGGGATCATATTACGAACCTACTATGCACACAGACTTGGCAGTTTCATGCACCAAGTTGTCAAAATGAGATCCACTACATAAATGGGATCCAAGTTTTCAAATCCACTACATAATCATGTTTACAGAGGGCTGCCAAAGTTACTCGGAGAGACTGAAACCCAGGCTCGGTAGATACTTCTGAGATGCTGATGACTTTTGAGGCAGGTGTTCCAAGGGTTGTGATTGAGAGGAGCTGCACGACGTTGGTGTCAGGTGAGTACGCAGACGGAAGTTACAGATGGGTACATACCTGGAAGGTGGAGTAGTAGCCGGGGTCGACGCCGGTGTTGTTCTCGAGGAACTCGTAGGAGAAGACGTGCTCGGCGGGGTCGATCTCCACGAGCTTTTGCTTGGCCCACTGCGCGGACTCAGTGTCCGTGCGCCCGGGCAGGTTGGTCACCTTGCGCGTGCACCCTGGCACGCGGTTCTCGCCCTCCACGGCCTCGATAGTGAGCACGTTCGGGAACCGCAGGAAGTCCGACGCCACGTCCCACACCTGCTCCAGCGGCGCGGAAATGGTCTTCTCCACCACGCCGTTCCATTCCACCGGAGATAAATCGGCAGCTGCTTCTCCCATGGCCGGATCAGCCGGCGCCGCTTGTGCTACCATTGCTGCCATTGTAATAATTCCACAGACCGATCGGGATAATTCCACTAGACACTCGGATATTCTGTCTACCACGGGTGCTTTGATTCCGAGAACCAGTCGCTGAGGAGTACCGAGGGCGCTCGGAGAGTGATGCAATCGCATGTCTAGCGCTTTGGAATATATAGTGGCAGTACGAGGAGACAGGGCTCCAGCACTTCAATCTTGTCTATCTGTCAAGGTCCACCTTCCACTAGAACATCATGGTACTACTGCCGGGTCCACCGTGGACAAAATCAAAGGAAAATTCATATACTAAGTGATTGTTTCAGGCTTCCAAAGCACTTCGACATGTGAGATGCTTTTTCTGGCTATGTTTGTTATATGGGCGACTTTCACGTTGCTATCTCTCTTTCACCAATTTTGTAGTTTTTATTTTTATTAATGTGACAAATCTAACATGCCATGCTGAATCCACACAGTAGAGCACGTTTAGGATACAATAATGATATCATAAAGCAAAAAATTTGAATGGCACTTAGAATCTGCATCTATTAAAAAAAAATTACAATATCGCCAATGGTACTGATAACCGCCAATATGACGAACATAATTTTTTTGGGTTTAATTCTCATGAAAGACAGTGAGAGATTCACTTAACCGAGATTTAGGTTGACACTTGCATGGATTTACCTCTTCAAATTGTGATCAAATTCTATTCTTGCGTGCGTGCATGCAAAGTCTGCATATGACCTCTGTTCCCACCAACCTAAGATATACACTAGTACAAATGAGGTTGTTTTCGACACTTTAAATCCATTGTGCACAGGTTTTCGACACTGTTTTCGACACTTCACCAAAAAGTGTTGAAGACAACATGCACCATTTGTACTAGTGATTACAGTGCTCTTTTTAGAGAACTACGACCAGGTGGGTTAATCTACAGCTGCTTGTGATATAGGATCTATGTAAGGTAGCATAATCCGCAGGCTCTTTGTTCTGTACACTAATTCCTTGGCGAAAAAGAATTATCACCAGGCTCGTTTTCCGATCTCAACCAGTTTCTAGGCGAGTAGTACTAACACAGGACACGGCTGCTGTTTTTTTTTTACCGATGATGGAACAACGCCTTGACATCTTCGTGTGGCTGGAGGGGTGTGGTAGTTGAGAGAAAAACGAATTTCATTTTCTCTTCCTCATCGTGTATAAAGCGTGACACGGGAATAATTCTTTACTGTTTGCTTGACCACCTTACAGTGGATTTCTTGGAGACCATGAAAATCTTTTTGCCTATGGAGGTGTGACCACCAGGCATTTGTCGGGCATCTCCATCATTGTTCTTCGCTCTGACACGCCAAGGTTCAGTGTTAGCAGCTCCAGCAGCTTGTTGGCTAGATTTGGATCCCAGACATTACTGGATTGTAGACAGTTTCTATCATCACGAGCTTGGGGAGCTGTAGCACTAGTTAATAACCTACTTTGTAAAAGAATCTGACTTGGAAGCCAACTTATGTATCATGCACCATGTGAAAAATTTAATAACTGTCTACCATTGTCTCAAATTGGCTGATGATTGTCGCTCTCATAAACGTAAATCTGCATTCTTGACTAGCAAAATGTCTGGTACTCATGTTGATACAAGACAGGGTTCGCTTTTATCAACTGTTCTTTCCTCCCTGGTGGGAAGGGAGGCAAATACACAGTCAATCAGTCGTGACGAGACACACAATATTATCAGAGATTCACCATATGCCCAGCTAGTTTTAGTGCAGCTGAAGTAGATTCACCAACCGCAGCTCCAATGACAGCCTCGAAAGAGGGTAAACTTTGTCCCTTGGGAAGGTCACCAATTGGCTCTGGGCCAGGCTGATGATCATTCCATCTCACATTATTTGCCTTGAGTCCCATGGGTCCCGGATCTATTACCTCGATCAATAGGCTGGTGAGCCAGTCACAGGTCACGCCTTGAAAGAGAAATTCCGGAGAGACAGACATTCATCTCACCAAACTCATGTATTGGTGCTGCTGCTAGCTCACATCGACATGGTCCTACCCAAACATTAATATAATATAGAATAATGAAGGTATATCGTATTGGCTGGCGCCAGTTTCTACGAACTTCTATTGCCGGTATTGGGAGTCTTCTGAATATAAAGTATAGTTTGAACCCACTTTGATCCTCAAACCAGGCTCATAAACTGCCTCGGTAACCAAAAATCCCCAGATAGAATAGAGATGGTTCGTAGAGTGTTTGCATCCTAATTACAACTCCAACTAGGAACTATAACAAGTTTTCCCGGGACCGGTGATAGTAAGTAATCTCCTGCAGTGATCAAATTGGTATAATAATTCTGTGAGATTGCTATTAGCAGTGCCCAGACCATTTAAACATAATATTGATCGGGCTGTCTGGTGGTTTCTTATGATAAGAGCACATTATAATCTGTCACACGTCTCTCGTAAGTTGTGACGTACGGCCAGCTCTGCCTCGCCATTGGGTGCATTTCAACGTCTCCGAGCTTCGGGGCTATGATCAGTCCAGGTCCAGGCCCACTCAACATGATGCACTATGGTGAAGTTGCCAATCTAGAATGTGATGTTTCACCACGAAACAGCAGCTGGCTTGCCACATGAAGAAGGGAAACTACAGCGTTGTAAGTTACATCATATGGTACAGACATCGATTAACTCTTGAACGTCAGCCGGGATCCGTATATATAGGCACGTATTTTACAATGTCAAAATGTCACTTTTACAATACAAAATGTGCATTAAATTATAGGAAGACTGACATTTTTGGATTGAAGATTCTTCAACATCTTTCATTTAGAGGTCATTTCAATGTCTGACCATATCATGTTCAAATATGACACCATATATGTGGACTATTGTGGCCACCAGTGGAGCCTTATGATGTTTAAGGGTTAATCCTTTAACCCTTGAAGGCCGACATTGAGCTTTCTTAGCCTGCAAGAATCTACTAAAATCTACAAGAATCTACAAATCATGTAGAATAACATTAATGCATGGGGTACATTTCATCACAACCCCCATACACGGAAATCATTGTCGCTTGCGGATGCTTCCACCAATTTTTGTGGCAATTGTCTCAATAGATGCACATCTTCCTCCACCTCTTTTTCATAGTTCAAGTCTTTCATGGAGGTGGCCTGTAGTAGTTGCTATTGAGATTATCATCCGAAGACGACCTAAAACGTTCATTTTAAGGATGTTTGGGCACATTTATCTTTGTGGCAAGTGCTACAAGCCACCATCCAAAGAAAATTTGAGGAAGATTTCATGGCGGAGCAAGGTAAGCATTTACCCGAACCTACACCACCTAAATCAATGCAAGCATTGGCAAACTACAATGACTTCTGTGAAGTGGGGTCGTGATGAAATTTACCCGTGTGTAGATGATGTTATGCATAATCTATTATTTGATAGATTCTCCTAGGCCTCGTGAGCTTGTAGGCCTTACATGGGGTCTGTTCGCACTTTGAGGTTTGTACATCCTTGAAAATTCCCTGTATCTTTGGAAACCGGATAAATTGAAATCTTTTCACACTCGAGGATAGAAAATAGTTTCATTCATTGACAAGAAGTGAAGATTTACAAAAGTAGGCAACCGTGCGTACACACCAAACCACTTTACAATTAGCTAAGGGCTAGTTTACACTAAGGTGAAGAAGTGCACCGGTCGGTCAAGAAGGCATGCCCAAGACATGGTTATTTGAGGCAAGGGAGTTCTCCGGAGGCCATGTTTCTTGTCTGAGGCTTTGAGCTCCCCAAGAAACTTGACCTCCGGAGAACCTCCCCTCCAAAAAGTGTCGCCACATTGGCAACCATGTCATTTTTTCATCCATGCACAAAGTTCTACACCGGAGGCCTCTTGGCCATAGTGTAAACCCCCATCGGAGAAGAGCGTCACTCTTGGCCAATCAAATTTCAGAATTCCCCTAGAATTCATGACCGGTGGACATCTCCACCACAATGTAAACTGGCCCTAAGGTGCCACTACTTGCATACCCTCCAAACCTTGTTATTATGGTAGTGACTCATAGGTAGTAAGGGTGCACATGTTCATTTTCAAAAGAATCGTGAAGTACCAAGAAATTGCGCAAATACTTCCTATCTCCAAGCTACCTCTTGTCTACTTCTAGTCTACGGATCTCTTTAAACCATATAAACAGATGGTAATGGAAGGAGGGTGTGGACAAAACCTGGCCCCTTTAGACCAAGGTGGGCCCTCATGAGCTAATTCGGGTCGGCATGCCTCATATTTTGCAGAAAAAAATTCCAAAAAAAACTTTTGGATCCCTATAATAAAAAAACTAGAAAAAGAGGCCTACCCATGACCCACCCTCTGTGACATCCGCCTGCATGAAATAAAGAGATTTCTAGGCTACCTCCATAATCCTTGTCATGATTTCATCCACCACGTAGAATGCCATGTCATTTATTTCCTCACCACTATTTATGATGTGAATACGTCAATTTCTACCTCCATCCCACCGACCTAAATACCACTTTACGCCTCCAGGGGCAAACAGACCCATGGTTCGTTAGCTGCGCTTGAGAGCCTGGAAAATTGGAGTTCTATAGAGGTTCACTACCATTAGTAGGATCTGGCTGCTTCTTAGGGGCATCATCCTTTGGCAGTTGTGGAGTGAAAGAAATGACGTTGTCTTCAATGGCACCAAGTGAAACAAACAAAAACTTAGAACCAAAGTGTGGCTTGGCTTGGTTGATTACGGGCGGGCCGCGTGGTCCAAGTCCCTACTTAGATGCTCCCAAGCTCCTGAGAAGAGTACCAAGTTCTCTAAGCGATTCAAAGACCTTTGGTGTTGTAACGACATCCTGGCCTCGTGGGTTGACGAGAAGCCTCATTGGCATTTGTCACCTAGCCTTATTAGTAGTTAGCTTGCTTTTCTTTTGTTTTGCCTGTTTCTCTTTTCTCTTTGGTCTGGGCCTTAACTCGGCCTCGCCGGACCTGGCGGGGTCTGCCCAGGCCCCCTTGTTCATTCTCCCATTTCTCTTTGTAGTAAAGGTTCTCTTTACTTGTGTCAAAAAAAAACAAAAAAAAATTTGGAGTTCTATTCCGGTAAAAGCGTAAATTTTTTATAATCGTGATCAAGTCAAGTCTGAATTGTTAATCCCGCCGCAAGCATTTTCAAGGCAGAGCGGGCCTCCAGACTACGTTCGCATCCACACTTTACAGCCGTGCAAAGATGCCATTCTTTTATTAAAGAAATCCAGTTTCGAATTATGCCACCAGCTATTAATCCAACTTAATGTGAAAAACCCTATTTGCGGATCACTGTTTCTTTCACTTGTGTCCGTCCAGCTATCCCCAACAATTTTGTGCCGAAATATGTCGGATGAACATACATGGATGAAAAATAAATTACTTGGATGAAGCTCTGGGGAATATTATCCCGGGTATTGAAAGAGAATGACAGGTATCTAAAGTAAATAAATGGGTACACAATTACATATTTGTTTACTTAAATTGGAATTGTCCTTGGTCCATTGGGGACAATGGGGATCCACTAGTTCGTACATAATTAATTCACTTCGGAAAATGTCCAGAAGTTTTGGAACACTTAAGAGATTTTCTAGGTATTACCCTTGTAATGCCTAGGTGATATCCATTATGCCGAAGTCACCCTTTGGAGAAAATTAAGTATTTGGTACAGATATTCAGAATCTAACCCGTACGTACGATACACTAGATTAGATGAACTGCATTGATCATGGTAGAGTATTTGAAAAATGAGATAAGAGAGTTTTTTTATGAACTCATCCACAACTTAAATAATATACTCCTTTTTTAATTTTAATATTACTAATTGTTTACTCCTAATATGAAAGATTAGATATATAAGAGCTAGGTGGTCTTTGAACTCAAATTAGGGTTATTTTTAGGGGCCTTTCACTTTAGAGACCAAGGTCAAGAGGGTGAGCAATTCTAGAAATTTGATTGGTCTAGATCTCAAACTTGGCCTTTGAGGCTTCACACAAAGAACTAAGTGCCAAAGACTCACCGCATCTAAAATGCCTACAAAGCACTATTTGAATGTTTTGGCACCAGGAGTTTAGCTTCTGAAGGAAAACATGGATCAAACAAGAAAAGTAATACAAACTCTTCCCACTTATCAAGTTGCCAAAAAAAATTCATAAACATATTCAAAAAAATTCAAGATCTTAGCCATTATAGTTTTTCCTGAGACCAGGAGCGTGCATTATGCTTTGATGATGTAGGAATTGGAACTCTAGTCTTTCAATACCGCTCAAGGGCCCTGTCCCGCATTAGCAACTTCCTCACCTATTTTCCTTTGGTAAAGAATCCTCATTTATTGATGTTTTGTAACAATCACATTCCAAGTGTTGTACTGATACCTTTTTTATAAATGCGTATAATGGCCTTTTATTGATGTATTAAGCCAATATAATATTTTCTTCTAGGCTCCATGGCTAGAGAAAATGAGAGAGGAAAATGTTTAATACTAGGGAGTTCGAAGACTATAAACTGACTTGGAATTTGCCAAATGGTATAATGGACCACGGCCCCTCAACTTGGCCGTTTGGGCTTCACACTACAAATATCCAAACTCCACAAATTGCATATTCTAAAAAATAAATCAAGCTCAACATATTTTGGTCTTCAATGGAGTTTGGTCCTTGGTCCAAATGTAAATCACCCCTTTGTTGCCCTTAAGAAGGAAGAAAAAAATGCATTTTTATCCGAAGTCAAAGATTTTCACACATTGCCACCTGAGTTGTCACGACGCTGGATGTCGTTAACGTCCAGACTTCCAGACTGGGGACGTCTTCCGCCACCCGAGGACGTCATGTGACACCTAGGATTTGGGTAGTTTACCCTTAGGTGAAACCTGAAAGGCCGTCCGCCCATTGGCGCCCGATGATTGCCGTGATATTCGTAGGGCGGTCGCGAGGCTATGCACTCCGCCAGCCGACCGCCCCGCCGACCGCTCGGCGAACGGCGTCCGCCCCGTCCGCCCCGCCCCAATATTGCAACAGTCACTTACTTTTAAGTGGCAAGGATTATTTTTGGTTCCTATGGCCCATGGGTATAAAGCGGACGGCAGATGACGCCTTGGTTCACTTCTAAACTTTCATTTCCCAAGGGCTTTGTAATATAGGAAATTCAACCAAACACCAAAACAACCCAAACAACTCAAGTCTACCGGCTTTATTCGTGAATAGATCTTTTTGTTAGTGTAGAATATAGCTTTAAGGTCACATGTGTCAAGTAATTGGATTTACTTTTAATTTATTTCAGGATATGTTCTTTATGATATTATTAAGACAAGGTATCACTCTTAACCCAGTCAAATAGATTGTAACTGCAATCCAGTAGATAGTAATCGTGATCAAATTGATAGTAACTGTACTCGTGGATTCATTGACTCTTAATCCTTATAATGTTGTAAACAGAATTTAGAGTTTGCAGCTTATCTCATGCAATCTCCCGCTTAACTCTTACACCTCCGTCCTCACGTCAGTATTTATCATCCTTCTTCAAATGTCTCTGCGTATGTAGAATGCATTAACCACACAATACAGACTTCTCTTTTGTCAACTCACATCCATGACTTCAACTCATAATTCATACTGATATCATCTACTTGATGAAAGATGATCAATCCCTTATTGATTACAATGATTTACAATATGCTATCGTTGCTATAGTCACGCTCTAATTATGAGTCTTCTATTTAACTCAGTTAGCTACACTACCATCAAATAGAATATATTTGTGTTAATCATCAACATTTCATAATGGCTACTCTCTGTCTATCAACTTTATGGATCTTCTCATGCAGTGACGTCCTCTGTCCACATGCATACACATCCAGTTGATGATCAGTTATGCCATAGTTATATAGGGTTGTCACTTCTATGATTAACTTCTCTTATAATCCAATAGATAGTCATGGTTGTAATTCGGAACAGACCTTGACACCACATGGACTTCTTACATAATCGACTTGATGTCACTTCCCAAGACGACTCTCTATTTATTGGACCTCTACCTCTCGTAACTCAACCACTGCCCATTCTACACCTCCAATTCATGGACTCCCGTAATCAATTAGTATGTAAATAGATCAATTGGATAAGTCACACGTCACAACAAACATATTCAGCGTGGCAACGTGCATGCAGTAGATCACATCATCAACTTGATATCATACATAATAGCAATCCAGTTGATGAGAACCACATAATAGCATTACTGTACATGAAAAGTCTACAATCGGAAGAGTGATCAATTGGATTCAAAACAAAGAGTTGACTATCACTCAAAGATCTATCGCGAAAGTGCAAAGTAAATAGTATTTTCTGTCTTCTTCATTCTCTATCTTATAGTCCTAGGTAGTTACATCTTTGCACCTCTTTAAATCTTAACTATTCAGCCGAACCTCTTCCGATCTTAACTATCAAAACTACATCATTCATCCAATTGATTCACTTTACCATTTACTTGGAATATCCAGTTGATAATAAGCCGCTATTCACAAGAAAACTAAGAAAACATCATCAAATTGAAAATATCACTACTACAAGCTTTGAGCTGCACTTTGTATCCATTGCTTGGTAATTATTGAGTTTGGAAGTTGGAGGTGTCGAAGTTTCTTTAGAAACTGATGACACCTTATTTTCCTCATACTGCATATCACATTCATTCATTGGAAGATATATAACTCATCAAAATGGCTACAACGCCTTGGTCTGCTTGGTACTCAGAAATAACGGAAGTACTCGGGAGAAAGACTGATTTCTTTAAATGCAGTCTTTGTTCCAGCATTTTTGCAAGAAGGCTAGAACGCCAACTTATTCATCTTGGTTAGGAAGAAGTCACAAGCAAGCGCAACAGTGGTGTTGGCATATGTAGCAAACTAACACCGCGTATTCATAGTCTTTTCAGAAATTGTGCTGGTAATTACAGGGTTGTCATAACGGACGAGTTGAGGTGATCGGACGGGACAACCGGACGGGCGGTTCGGACGGCACGGACGGACAGTTCGGACGGATTGCCCGAAGTGTGCCCAGTAATTTTTTGCAAGTAAGAAATTTTTACTGTGATCGCCACGTCACATACGGACGTGTCACACCACCGTGGCACTAGGACGGGGACGTCTCCATGAGGGGCGGGGACGTCACAATGAGGGGCGGGGACGTCACAATGAGGGGCGAAGACGCCTCTGCTGGGGCGGGGACGTCCCCGCCCCTCATGTAGGCGTCCACGCCCCTGCATCATTGAGCGGATAGGCCTTAATGTCTGGAAGCAAAATCTGTTTATTACATTAAAAAGTAATACGATAAAACAACAATTCCCTAATCTCATACTTCCAAACCAAGTAATATCTTGTAGTTATCTAAGAAACCTTTTTCTCTCCTAGCTTCTTCTATGAATTATCACAACTCTCTTGATTTCGCATACATATATGTACTTACTTTTCTTGTCCTTTAATTATTCAAACGGCCCGATCTACGCACTCCTTCGGTGGACGGGCCACCCATAACCGCATCTCGAAGGACGATATCATCATCATCTGGTGCCTCATCGCAATCTGGACGGTTGTCATCATCAGCTCCTTCACCGCTCTCATATGAGAATTCTCCATTGCTATTATCCGTAGTCCAAAAGCCCTCTATTTCAGAGTTGTCATTGCGAAGCTCGACGACTGTTTCACCATCGCAACGCGAGCGTCTGAATCTCTTTTGTCGATGTGCGTGAGGATCATCGCCGTCGGAATTTATGGTTGGGCCGCTGGTAGGACGAATTTCTCGATTCGGAACAACAAACGCCGGAGTTGTTGAAGAGCGTCCTGGAACATACGTGTCCAAAAACGGTTGTACAACCACGTTTGGATCTCGTGCCCCTATTCCAAGGAGGGGACGTCTACGATGCCTTGAGGAGGATGCTTCGCCGTTGTTTCTTCCTTCACGGCCTCTAGCCGCTCCACGGCCTCTAGCCGCTCCACGGCCTCTAGACCCTCCACGGCCTCTAGACCCTCCACGAGCATTAGTCCTTGCACTCCGTTGTATATATTGGCCCATTGGATGAAGAGGCGTCCTTGTAGCGGCCAAAGGGGGTCTGCCATTTCTGGTAGTAGTAGCGGAAGTGTTTAGACCCATCCCCTCAAGGCCTACACTTTGTTGAAAAGGTCCATACATGGCATTCGCCGTTCTAGGAGAAGGGGAATTCCGGGAAGGCGGCGTTGGTACATTCTGGTCATTGATAACCGTAGGCAACACTACAACCGGAGATGGTTGTGGCTCAAGGTCCTCTGTGAATGCAAAAGCATCATCGGGGTCTACATATTCCGGGTCAAAACGCTTTCGTTGATTAACAACCCTTTCATTTCTTCGAGTCGTCCCTACAATTGTTGTGTTTACAACATTTGCGTTAGAGTCTCCTTGAACGACTTCAGTGCTATGAAATGATGCACCCATTCCAATAGGGCTCTCTTGGCCATACCAGTTTTCAACCGATGCTTGGTTGTTTCGAGTTGCAGTATTTATTGCGTTCTCTCCCGCTCCGTTGTTGTCGCCATCTCCATTTCCACCACCATAGTCTGATGGGGAATTGTCCTCGTCGCGAACATTCCCGACATTGCCCCCCCCCCGTTTCAGGCTCTTCAAGGTTAGTCACATTTGGGATGTCGCTCTCTGAGGAAGTAGACAAAGGTTGCACTTCATGAATGCCCTCATTTTGATGAAAATGAGGCGAAGGACTGCGACGAGGACTTTGATTCCAAGGTCCCCAACGACCTTGAGCCAATTCTTCTTCCACATCGTCATCATCTCCGTAATAGTTTCTCGTTTCCTCAAGATGATCGGCGCCTTCCGCCCAAAGATTAGGGTGTCCACGGTACTCCAACGGAGTGCGGGGAGTTGCCATATTGTGCTCCTCCTCTTCCTCGGCTATCAACACATCAAATTCACGATTAGGTTCACCCACCGGGACCGGCCCTAGGGCATCTGGGTCGGAATCCTCCGAGTGAATATTCGCATCGTACCATCGAACAGGATCGGCCCCCGGTCTTTGTTGAAGGCATGGGCTATTGGTATAAATATACACCAATGACGCAGCCTTTTCTGCCGCTAATCGATTTCGGCTCTTGTTGTGGACAAACGAGTACATACTCCAATTTCGTTTGCAAGAGCTAGCTGAACACGTAAGGGCTAGAATACGAACAGCTATTTTAGACAATGCCTTGTCTGCGATCCTCGCCCACCATTGGTGGAGTTGAAGCTTTGTCTGGCGGATGTCATATGCCTCGGTAGGGCCATATGGTCATGTGCCCTCCTTGTACTGTGTTAACTCATATTGGACGTCCTCATATGAGACTTCCAGTACCTCCATCATTTTGCGAACAATCCGATTCAATGCTCTTTGTGCGATTCCGTCAGCCCTAAGCGCCACATTATCCTTGAGGTACGGATTCAAAAGAGCCCCGGCGTAGTGAACATCGGTAAAAACCATTTGCCACCGGGCATCAAAAGATTGCTCAAGAGTGGATGCTATGTCAGCTCGTAGAGTAAAGGGTGACTCTCTCAAAGAGTACACGTGTTCTCGCAAATTATGCATCACGAGCCACGCACGACCCATGGCTGGTTCGCGGCCATCAAACACACGCAATGCCTTCAAAACATCCCCAGTCATGTGCACGTAATTCTGACATCGTTGCCAAAAGGCCACATCTTCGATGGTGAGCACCACATTACGCACTGCGGTTGCTGCTTGCTCTCCATTTTGTTTGTTCCGTAGGGTTGCAAAGTAGTTTACAACACGGGGGTGGTCTTTCAACTGCTCCAACACTCCTTTGAGTCTCACCAATCGATCCAACATAAGGAAATTACAAGCAAAGCGGGTTTCAGTGGGCACTACAATATGCAGGTTTGGACTCAACTCACGAAGTGTTCCCATTGTCGAATGGTGGTTTCTAATATATTTGCACAATTTCTTTGCCCTCTCTATTAAATCTTTAAATTCTTGGACCTTCGCCCAATCTTCCAACATGAGATCCAATGCATGTGCCATGCACCCCTGCTTGTGAATGTGCGGGTATGTGAGAATAATATCATCCATCGCTCCAAGCATGTTGGGAGCATTGTCTGTACAAATCTGTGTCACATTCTTGGAACCCACCTTCTCAATGTAAACTTTCACTTGGTCCGCTATGTACCGCATGGACTTCTTCTCACCACTGGTGTCTATGCTCCCCAAGAATACGTCACCAGTGGGCCACGACATCATTAAATTCATGAGGGGCCTCCGATGGACATCATCACAACCATCCGTGCATATCGACACCCCATAATTCTTGATGGCAAAACCAACTTTGGCTTCAATCTCTTTCTCAATTTGCAACCTCTTAGGTTCAATCAATCTAGTCCTCAACTGGTGATATGTAGGAGGAGTGTACTCAAACTTTGCCACAGATGTCGCCCTCACTGCATCGATGAACGCTTGATTTCGCGCCACATTAAAAGGCACATTCGCTTGATAGAAAAAAATCGCCCACTTCTCATCAAGTTCCTTCCTCTTTGCAATGTTAAAAGCATCAAGCATCCGTTGTTGATGTAGTTGCCCAGATCTAGTGGAATTCGAGGCGGTAAGACCACCCGACACATGTTCGTGGTCGTTTCCTTCAAAGAGATTAGGCACTCCTTCCTGAGGCCCACTTGTTACCCCACCCGCCACATTATTTTGAGCGTCGGATTGGCTTGAAGTGTCAATAGTTAGTGCCCTCGATGGACCTCTCGGGCCTGAATCTCCACCATACATGTCCCCGCCCGTCATTCGTTGCGGAACAATGTTTCCACAATTGGCAAATCGACTTCGCACATAGGGAGGTAGGCTACGACAAATCGACCTCTCTGACTTGGCGCCGTATCCAAAGTGAGCAAACGCACGCTCACTTTTGTAGCTAAAAGTGTAGTTACAGAAAACACAACTCACTTTGGCCCCGTTGTCACCAAAATTGTACCAAGGTTCCCATTCTTTTGTTTGCTTCCTTTGACTTCCCATTGCATTCACGGCTTATGCCAAATAATGTGCAAGTCCCGTCTAAGCCAAAATCCGGAGGTAGTTATAGTATAGAATCAGGTGAAAATGTAAGGTCTGATAGCGCTGGTGCAGTGCTTGAACCAATTTTTACATCACCTCAGCCGCACACCAGTGCCGCCTGCCACCCAAGTAGACTCGCAAGAAGCTCAAACTGAATTGAGGTCCAAGGGATAGAGGCCAAGGTGACAAGCGTGAGGACAATCGGCCCTCCCCGAACCTTTTATACACGAGCCAAGAAAAGGAGGGACCTGAAGTGCCAAGGGCGGGGACGTCTCCGCCATGCCCTGTTGTAGGGAGACGTCTCCGCCCCTGCCGGGTAAGGGCAGGGACGTCTCCGCCCCTACCCGGGTAAGGGCCGGGACGTCCCCGCCCCTACACGGTAAGGGCGGGGACGTCTCCGTCCCTGCCCGGGTAAAGGTGGGGACGTCCCCGCCCCTGCACGGGTAAGGGCGGGGACGTCTCCGCCCCACCAGGGGAAGGCGGAGACGTCCCCGACCGTACTTGGGCAGTGGCTGGGACGTCTCCCCAACCCAGGAGAAGCAGGCCTTTGGGGCATTTTGGGTGCTTTGGCACTCCTCCTCTCCATGAGGAGGGTGGAAGTTTTAATATAGGGTACCTTATTTTAGGTTCCGACAAGATTGCGACGCACTCAATATTAGACGCACGTTATGCCTACGAAGGAAGGCTTTCGGGAAAGTACTACTTAAATCCTTTGACCTCATGCTCTCCAATAATGAAAACCTTTATTAGCTCCCAAATAAACCAAGTATTGGATAGCATAGGAGCTATGCAACTCCCCATCCCTAATGCATAGTATAAGCCTCTAGTAGAATGTAATGTGCAAGTTCTCTAAATATATAATTTAAACACAATTGCCCCACCAAAGATTAGGAATGTACCACATACCATGAAAGCAAGAAAATAAACCAAGTAGTGGATAGCAAGGGAGCTATGCAAGTCCCCATCCACAACGGGTAGTATAAGCCTCTTCTAGAATGTAATGTGCAAGTTCTCTAAATATATAATTTAAACACAATTGCCCCACCAAAGATTAGGAATGTACCACATACCATGAAAGCAAAAAAATAAACCAAGTAGTGGATAGCATGGGAGCTATGCAAGTCCCCATCCACAACGGGTAGTATAAGCCTCTTCTAGAATGTAATGTGCAAGTTCTCTAAATATATAATTTAAACACAATTGCCCCACCAAAGATTAGGAATGTACCACATACCATGAAAGCAAAAAAATAAACCAAGTAGTGGATAGCATAGGAGCTATGCAAATCCCCATCCACAACGGGTAGTATAAGCCTCTCGTAGAATGTAATGTGCAAGTTCTCTAAATATATAATTTAAACACAATTGCCCCACCAAAGACTAGGAATGTACCACATACCATGAAAGCAAAAAAATAAACCAAGTAATGGATAGCATGGGAGCTATGCAAGTCCCCATCCACAACGGGTAGTATAAGCCTCTCCTAGAATGTAATGTGCAAGTTCTCTAAATATATAATCTAAACACAATTGCCCCACCAATGATTAGGAATGTACCACATACCATGCAAGCAAAAAAATAAACCAAGTAGTGGATAGCATGGGAGCTATGCAAGTCCCCATCCACAACGGGTAGTATAAGCCTCTCGTAGAATGTAATGTGCAAATTCTCTAAATATATAATCTAAACACAATTGCCCCACCAATGATTAGGAATGTACCACATACCATGCAAGCAAAAAACTAAACCAAGTAGTGGATAGCATAGGAGCTATGCAAGTCCCCATCCACAACAGGTGGTATAAGCCTCTTATAGAATGTAATGTGCAAGTTCTCTAAATATATAATTTAAACACAATTGCCCCACCAAAGACTAGGAATGTACCACATACCATGAAAGCAAAAGAATAAACCAAGTAGTGGATAGCATGGGAGCTATGCAAGTCCACATCCACAACGGGTAGTATAAGCCTCTCGTAGAATGTAATGTGCAAGTTCTCTAAATATATAATTTAAACACAATTGCCCCACCAAAGATTAGGAATGTACCATACACCATGAAAGCAAAAAAAAAAACCAAGTAGTGGATAGCATGGGAGCTATGCAAGTCCCCATCCATAACGGGTAGTATAAGCCTCTAGTAGAATGTAATGTGCAAGTTCTCTAAATATATAATTTAAACACAATTGCCCCACCAAAGACTAGGAATGTACCACATACCATGAAAGCAAAAAAATAAACCAAGTAGTGGATAGCATAGGAGCTATGCAAATCCCCATCCACAACGGGTAGTATAAGCCTCTCGTAGAATGTAATGTGCAAGTTCTCTAAATATATAATTTAAACACAATTGCCCCACCAAAGACTAGGAATGTACCACATACCATGAAAGCAAAAGAATAAACCAAGTAGTGGATAGCATGGGAGCTATGCAAGTCCCCATCCACAATGGGTAGTATAAGCCTCTTCTAGAATGTAATGTGTAAGTTCTCTAAATATATAATTTAAACACAATTGCCCCACCAAAGATTAGGAATGTACCACATACCATGAAAGCAAAAAATTAAACCAAGTAGTGGATAGCATGGGAGCTATGCAAGTCCCCATCCACAACGGGTAGTATAAGCCTCTTGTAGAATGTAATGTGCAAGTTCTCTAAATATATAATTTAAACACAATTGCCCCACCAAAGATTAGGAATGTACCACATACCATGAAAGCAAAAGAATAAACCAAGTAGTGGATAGCATGGGAGCTATGCAAGTCCACATCCACAACGGGTAGTATAAGCCTCTCGTAGAATGTAATGTGCAAGTTCTCTAAATATATAATTTAAACACAATTGCCCCACCAAAGATTAGGAATGTACCATACACCATGAAAGCAAAAAAAAAAATCAAGTAGTGGATAGCATGGGAGCTATGCAAGTCCCCATCCATATCGGGTAGTATAAGCCTCTAGTAGAATGTAATGTGCAAGTTCTCTAAATATATAATTTAAACACAATTGCCCCACCAAAGACTAGGAATGTACCACATACCATGAAAGCAAAAAAATAAACCAAGTAGTGGATAGCATGGGAGCTATGCAAGTCCCCATCCATAACGGGTAGTATAAGCCTCTTCTACAATGTAATGTGCAAGTTCTCTAAATATATAATTTAAACACAATTGCCCCACCAAAGATTAGGAATGTACCACATACCATGAAAGCAAAAAAATAAACCAAGTAGTGGATAGCATAGGAGCTATGCAAATCCCCATCCACAACGGGTAGTATAAGCCTCTCGTAGAATGTAATGTGCAAGTTCTCTAAATATATAATTTAAACACAATTGCCCCACCAAAGACTAGGAATGTACCACATACCATGAAAGCAAAAGAATAAACCAAGTAGTGGATAGCATGGGAGCTATGCAAGTCCCCATCCACAACGGGTAGTATAAGCCTCTTCTAGAATGTAATGTGCAAGTTCTCTAAATATATAATTTAAACACAATTGCCCCACCAAAGATTAGGAATGTACCACATACCATGAAAGCAAAAAATTAAACCAAGTAGTGGATAGCATGGGAGCTATGCAAGTCCCCATCCACAACGGGTAGTATAAGCCTCTTGTAGAATGTAATGTGCAAGTTCTCTAAATATATAATTTAAACACAATTGCCCCACCAAAGACTAGGAATGTACCACATACCATGAAAGCAAGAAAATATACCAAGTAGTGGATAGCATGGGAGCTATGCAAGTCCCCATCCACAACGGGTAGTATAAGCCTCTTGTAGAATGTAATGTGCAAGTTTAATTAAAATATTTTTTGAACACAATTGCCCCACCAAAGATTAGGAATGTACCACATACCATGAAAGCAAAAGAATAAACCAAGTAGTGGATAGCATGGGAGCTATGCAAGTCCCCATCCACAACGCGTAGTATAAGCCTCTCGTAGAATGTAATGTGCAAGTTCTCTAAATATATTATTTAAACACAATTGCCCCACCAAAGATTAGGAATGTACCACATACCATGAAAGCAAAAGAATAAACCAAGTAGTGGATAGCATGGGAGCTATGCAAGTCCCCATCCACAACGGGTAGTATAAGCCTCTAGTAGAATGTTATGTACAAGTTCTCTAAATATATAATTTAAACACAAATGCCCCACCAAAGATTAGGAATGTACCACATACCATGAAAGCAAAAAAATAAACCAAGTAGTGGATAGCATAGGAGCTATGCAAATCCCCATCCACAATGGGTAGTATAAGCCTCTCGTAGAATGTAATGTGCAAGTTCTCTTAATATATAATTTAAACACAAATGCCCCACCAAAGACTAGGAATGTACCACATACTTTGAAAGCAAGAAAATAAACCAAGTAGTGGATAGCATGGGAGCTATGCAAGTCCCCATCCACAACGGGTAGTATAAGCCTCTTCTAGAATGTAATGTGCAAGTTCTCTAAATATATAATTTAAACACAATTGCCCCACCAAAGATTAGGAATGTACCACATACCATGAAAGCAAAAGAATAAACCAAGTAGTGGATAGCATGGGAGCTATGCAAGTCCCCATCCACAACGGGTAGTATAAGCCTCTTCTATAATGTAATGTGCAAGTTCTCTAAATATATAATTTAAACACAATTGCCCCACCAAAGACTAGGAATGTACCACATACCATGAAAGCAAAAGAATAAACCAAGTAGTGGATAGCATGGGAGCTATGCAAGTCCACATCCACAACGGGTAGTATAAGCCTCTCGTAGAATGTAATGTGCAAGTTCTCTAAATATATAATTTAAACACAATTGCCCTACCAAAGATTAGGAATGTACCACATACCATGAAAGCAAAAAAATAAACCAAGTAGTGGATAGCATGGGAGCTATGCAAGTCCCCATCCACAACGGGTAGTATAAGCCTCTCGTAGAATGTAATGTGCAAGTTCTCTAAATATATAATTTAAACACAATTGCCCCACCAAAGATTAGGAATGTACCACATACCATGAAAGCAAATAAATAAACCAAGTAGTGGATAGCATGGGAGCTATGCAAGTCCCCATCCACAACGAGTAGTATAAGCCTCTAGTAGAATGTTATGTGCAAGTTCTCTAAATATATAATTTAAACACAATTGCCCCACCAAAGATTAGGAATGTACCACAAACCATGAAAGCAATACAATAAACCAAGTAGTGGATAGCATGGGAGCTATGCAAGTCCCCATCCACAACGGGTAGTATAAGCCTCTAGTAGAATGTAATGCGCAAGTTCTATAAATATATCATTTAAACACAAGTGCCCCCGAAATAATTAGGAATGTACCACATACCATGAAAGCAAAAAAATAAACCAAGTAGTGGATAGCATGGGAGCTATGCAAGTCCCCATCCACAACGGGGAGTATAAGCCTCTTGTAGAATGTAATGTGCAAGTTCTCTAAATATATAATCCAAACACAATTGCCCCACCAGAGAATAGGAATGTACCACATACCATGAAAGCAAATCAACAAACCAAGTAGTGGATAGCATGGGAGCTATGCAAGTCCCCATCCACAACGGGTAGTATAAGCCTCTCCTAGAATGTAATGTGCAAGTTCTCTAAATATATAATCTAAACACAATTGCCCCACCAATGATTAGGAATGTACCACATACCATGCAAGCAAAAAAATAAACCAAGTAGTGGATAGCATGGGAGCTATGCAAGTCCCCATCCACAACAGGTGGTATAAGCCTCTTATAGAATGTAATGTGCAAGTTCTCTAAATATATAATTTAAACACAATTGCCCCACCAAAGACTAGGAATGTACCACATACCATGAAAGCAAAAGAATAAACCAAGTAGTGGATAGCATGGGAGCTATGCAAGTCCACATCTACAATGGGTAGTATAAGCCTCTCGTAGAATGTAATGTGCAAGTTCTCTAAATATATAATTTAAACACAATTGCCCCACCAAAGATTAGGAATGTACCATACACCATGAAAGCAAAAAAAAAAACCAAGTAGTGGATAGCATGGGAGCTATGCAAGTCCCCATCCACGACGGGTAGTATAAGCCTCTTGTAGAATGTAATGTGCAAGTTCTCTAAATATATAATTTAAACACAATTGCCCCACCAAAGATTAGGAATGTACCAAATACCATGAAAGCAAAAGAATAAACCAAGTAGTGGATAGCATGGGAGCTATGCAAGTCCCCATCCACAACGGGTAGTATAAGCCTCTTGTAGAATGTAATGTCCAAGTTCTCTAAATATATAATTTAAACACAATTGCCCCACCAAAGATTAGGAATGTACCACATACCATGAAAGCAAAAGAATAAACCAAGTAGTGGATAGCATGGGAGCTATGCAAGTCCCCATCCACAACGGGTAGTATAAGCCTCTCATAGAATGTAATGTGCAAGTTCTCCAAATATATAATTTAAACACAATTGCCCCACCAAAGATTAGGAATGTACCACATACCATGAAAGCAAGAGAATAAACCAAGTAGTGGATAGCATGGGAGCTATGCAAGTCCCCATCCACAACGCGTAGTATAAGCCTCTCGTAGAATGTAATGTGCAAGTTCTCTAAATATATTATTTAAACACAATTGCCCCACCAAAGATTAGGAATGTACCACATACCATGAAAGCAAAAGAATAAACCGAGTAGTGGATAGCATGGGAGCTATGCAAGTCCCCATCCACAACGGGTAGTATAAGCCTCTTATAGAATGTAATGTGCAAGTTCTCTAAATATATAATTTAAACACAATTGCCCCACCAAAGACTAGGAATGTACCACATACCATGAAAGCAAAAAAATAAACCAAGTAGTGGATAGCATGGGAGCTATGCAAGTCCCCATCCACAACGGGTAGTATAAGTCTCTTATAGAATGTAATGCGCAGGTTCTCTAAATATATAATTTAAACACAATTGCCCCACCGAAGATTAGGAATGTACCACATACCATGAAAGCAAAAAAATAAACCAAGTAGTGGATAGCATGGGAGCTATGCAAGTCCCCATCCACAACGGGTAGTATAAGCCTCTCGTAGAATGTAATGTGCAAGTTCACTAAATATATAATTTAAACACAATTGCCCCACCAAAGACTAGGAATGTACCACATACCATGAAAGCAAAAAAATAAACCAAGTAGTGGATAGCATAGGAGCTATGCAAATCCCCATCCACAATGGGTAGTAAAAGCCTCTCGTAGAATGTAATGTGCAAGTTCTCTAAATATATAATTTAAACACAATTGCCCCACCAAAGACTAGGAATGTACCACATACCATGAAAGCAAAAAAATAAACCAAGTAGTGGATAGCATGGGAGCTATGCAAGTCCCCATCCACAACGGGTAGTATAAGCCTCTCCTAGAATGTAATGTGCAAGTTCTCTAAATATATAATCTAAACACAATTGCCCCACCAATGATTAGGAATGTACCACATACCATGCAAGCAAAAAAATAAACCAAGTAGTGGATAGCATGGGAGCTATGCAAGTCCCCATCGACAACGGGTAGTATAAGCCTCTCGTAGAATGTAATGTGCAAATTCTCTAAATATATAATCTAAACACAATTGCCCCACCAATGATTAGGAATGTACCACATACCATGCAAGCAAAAAACTAAACCAAGTAGTGGATAGCATGGGAGCTATGCAAGTCCCCATCCACAACAGGTGGTATAAGCCTCTTATAGAATGTAATGTGCAAGTTCTCTAAATATATAATTTAAACACAATTGCCCCACCAAAGACTAGGAATGTACCACATACCATGAAAGCAAAAGAATAAACCAAGTAGTGGATAGCATGGGAGCTATGCAAGTCCACATCCACAACGGGTAGTATAAGCCTCTCGTAGAATGTAATGTGCAAGTTCTCTAAATATATAATTTAAACACAATTGCCCCACCAAAGACTAGGAATGTACCACATACCATGAAAGCAAAAGAATAAACCAAGTAGTGGATAGCATGGGAGCTATGCAAGTCCCCATCCATAACGGGTAGTATATGCCTCTAGTAGAATGTAATGTGCAAGTTCTCTAAGTATATAATTGAAACACAATTGCCCCACCAAAGATTAGGAATGTACCACATACCATGAAAGCAAAAAAATAAACCAAGTAGTGGATAGCATGGGAGCTATGCAAGTCCCCATCCACAACGGGTAGTATAAGCCTCTCATAGAATGTAATGTGCAAGTTCTCCAAATATATAATTTAAACACAATTGCCCCACCAAAGATTAGGAATGTACCACATACCATGAAAGCAAAAAAATAAACCAAGTAGTGGATAGCATGGGAGCTATGCAAGTCCCCATCCACAACGGGTAGTATAAGCCTCTTGTAGAATGTAATGTGCAAGTTCTCTAAATATATAATTTAAACACAATTGCCCCACCAAAGCTTAGGAATGTACCACATACCATGAAAGCAAAAGAATAAACCAAGTAGTGGATAGCATGGGAGCTATGCAAGTCCCCATCCACAACGGGTAGTATAAGCCTCTTCTAGAATGTAATGTGTAAGTTCTCTAAATATATAATTTAAACACAATTGCCCCACCGAAGATTAGGAATGTACCACATACCATGAAAGCAAAAAAATAAACCAAGTAGTGGATAGCATGGGAGCTATGCAAGTCCCCATCCACATCGGGTAGTATAAGCCTCTCGTAGAATGTAATGTGCAAGTTCTCTAAATAAATAATTTAAACACAATTGCCCCACCAAAGATTAAGAATGTACCACATACCATGAAAGCAAAAGAATAAACCAAGTAGTGGATAGCATGGGAGCTATGCAAGTCCCCATCCACAACGGGTAGTATAAGCCACTAGTTGAATGTAATGTGCAAGTTCTCTAAATATATAATTTAAACACAATTGCCCCACCAAAGACTAGGAATGTACCACATACCATGAAAGCAAAAAAATAAACCAAGTAGTGGATAGCACGGGAGCTATGCAAGTCCCCATCCATAACGGGTTGTATAAGCCTCTTCTAGAATGTAATGTGCAAGTTCTCTAAATATATAATTTAAACACAATTGCCCCACCAAAGATTAGGAATGTACCACATACCATGAAAGCAAAAAAATAAACCAAGTAGTGGATAGCATAGGAGCTATGCAAGTCCCCATCCACAATGGGTAGTATAAGCCTCTCGTAGAATGTAATGTGCAAGTTCTCTAAATATATAATTTAAACACAAATGCCCCACCAAAGACTAGGAATGTACCACATACCATGAAAGCAAGAAAATAAACCAAGTAGTGGATAGCATGGGAGCTATGCAAGTCCCCATCCACAACGGGTAGTATAAGCCTCTTCTAGAATGTAATGTGCAAGTTCTCTAAATATATAATTTAAACACAATTGCCCCACCAAAGATTAGGAATGTACCACATACCATGAAAGCAAAAAAATAAACCAAGTAGTGGATAGCATGGGAGCTATGCAAATCCCCATCCACAACGGGTAGTATAAGCCTCTCGTAGAATGTAATGTGCAAGTTCTCTAAATATATAATTTAAACACAATTGCCCCACCAAAGACTAGGAATGTACCACATACCATGAAAGCAAAAGAATAAACCAAGTAGTGGATAGCATGGGAGCTATGCAAGTCCCCATCCATAACGGGTAGTATATGCCTCTAGTAGAATGTAATGTGCAAGTTCTCTAAGTATATAATTTAAACACAATTGCCCCACCAAAGATGAGGAATGTACCACATACCATGAAAGCAAAAAAATAAACCAAGTAGTGGATAGCATGGGAGCTATGCAAGTCCCCATCCACAACGGGTAGTATAAGCCTCTAGTAGAATGTAATGTGCAAGTTCTCTAAATATATAATTTAAACACAATTGCCCCACAAATGATTAGGAATGTACCACATACCATGAAAGCAAGAAAATAAACCAAGTAGTGGATAGCATGGGAGCTATGCAAGTCCCCATCCATAACGGGTAGTATATGCCTCTAGTAGAATGTAATGTGCAAGTTCTCTAAGTATATAATTTAAACACAATTGCCCCACCAAAGATTAGGAATGTACCACATACCATGAAAGCAAAAAAATAAACCAAGTAGTGGATAGCATGGGAGCTATGCAAGTCCCCATCCACAACGGGTAGTATAAGCCTCTTGTAGAATGTAATGTGCAAGTTCTCTAAATATATAATTTAAACACAATTGCCCCACCAAAGCTTAGGAATGTACCACATACCATGAAAGCAAAAGAATAAACCAAGTAGTGGATAGCATGGGAGCTATGCAAGTCCCCATCCATAACGGGTAGTATAAGCCTCTAGTAGAATGTAATGTGCATGTTCTCAAAATAAATTGTATCGTGACAAACAAAAAGGATATTTAAAACCATATAATGTTTAGAGCAAAAGTTTTGTTCACAATATTGATTTTCTACATCCTAAACCTTTAAATACTCCTTGTCAATAGTAACGTTGGTGAAGGGCTTGTTCGGTCCTCCTCAGCCTACCACGTGCTTGTGCTTTTTCGCTCGCGACTTGGACGTGGGTTTTGTCGGAGTCATCATTTGAACTTGACGTGTTAGTATCATAGCCGGGTGTGTCGTCCATCACAGTCATGAATTTGCCCAATCCACCTTCCGGATACTTGCGCCATCCCATTGGAATTATTCCATTTTCAGGGCGAGGAATTTTTACCTTCCCCGGCATCGACTTCAAAGTGGACCAATCCACTATCTTGCCCAACTTCACCTCCGCATGAACACCCTGCGCAATGAAGAGATTTACTTTGTTACGTTTGACGAATGGGACGCCATACAACACCTGGTAAACTTCGATGCATGGGTTTTTAAACGCCTCGTCGATGCAATGTTTCAAGTTTGCCTTGTGGAAGCGCCGGTGATAGTTGTGTCGCGCCTCTGTGAAAGCCTTGTCGATGTGGCACCACTCGATGTAGTTCGCGCAATCATCAAAACTCCATGGCTCCACTACGTCCTCCCAACCTCGAAAAGCCAACTTCTCGGGATTTCGAAGAACGTGCAACCGCTTCCGATGGGCGTTCCCCGCTCTTGCACGGGTCTTGTCACGCTCCTCCTTGGCCAATTGTCCGGATGAAGACATGGTGTGCACGTGTGAATGCAAAATTCTGGCGTGGATGGATGAATGAGACCTCGCACAACGCCCACATCCAACTCAATGAAGAGATGGTGGATAGGAGTATGCGAGGTGGGGACAAATGAGGTCCCCCTCCATTAAAATAGTAATCCGGTGGGGGCGGAGACGTCCCCGCCCCTGCCCGGGTATGGGGCGGAGACGTCCCCGCCCCTACCCGGGTATGGGGCGGAGACGTCTCCGCCCCACCAGGGCAGGGCGGGGACGTTTGCTTGTAAATTGGGGGGGGGGGTTCGTCCCCACAAAACTTTCCAAGGAGGCGTTTGAGGCCACTCTTGCTTGGCCGAGGCACTCCTCATCTCCATGAGGCGGATGCACAATTAAATATGGGGTGATTTATTTTTGGTTCTGACAAGTTCCTAATGCACTTAAAATAACATGCAGATTATGTCTCTCCCTAGTTCTAGGGAGGAAGGCGAAATGGAAAGTACAACTCTTGTACTTTGACGGCATGCTCTCTAATAAAAAACACCTTTATTAGCTCCCTATTAGTTTTGGAGCAAACATAAGAGTGTAGAAAATTATTTCCTTCCAAATTTAAAAAAAAAATCCTTGTCTTTAGTGGAAAATAACGCTTCAACTCAAGTCAAAGATTTTCACATATTGCCAAAAATATAACGGGCAAGGTACCAAAAACAGAAACGTCTTACCACATAAAACTTAGAGATTTTAACTTTTTATACTTTTGATTTTTTCCACATCAATATGTGGTGTAGACCTTCATATTGACCATAAATATACATCAATCTAAAACATATCAAGTATCTAAAAACTAAAACGTTACTTGCCCATTTTTTAGCTTCCACTACTAGCATAGTTGACTTGAATAAGGTACACCCTTTTTCTACCTCTAACAATTGGTGTATAAGGAACTAACATCATCCTAAACTACCATTAGTAATGGATTTAGGCCTTATCTAGTGCAAAAATTTGATACCAAGCAGTGAATAGCATGGGAGCTATGCAAGCCTTTCAATCCGTGTGGTTAAAATTTATGAAATTTTGTGGGGACATTAACAAAGAAGTATTTATTGTGATCCTACGGTTAGATGTAGAAATAAAAAGGTTTTGCCTCCATTCTTAGGCATTATACTATAGCCTCGCAGTTTTGAAGTGTTTTTGGTGCAAAAATGCCTTGGTCCTTTAGGGATTAAAAATGTTAGGAGGTTTAAAACTTGGTCCACACCATTTTTTTTAATACAAACGCACAAATCCTTATGAGGCTTAAGCACATCCATAATCACACAGATTAACACCACTATTATCAAGTAGAATGTAGACAGTACTATTCATATTTTTTTTTAGTATCCATAATGTAATACGAAAATGGGAAAATACATTAAACGCTAAAAGATGAAGCATTGTAAGAAAATTGTCTCTTGGCACCGCAAAAATAAAAAATACACCTAGTCAATATTCATCGGGCTATTAGTAGTGCCACTCGCCCCTGCCTCGTTGTCGTGTGCCCCTACGTGCATAGGGAGGTCTTCATCTGAGCCCAATACAAGTCTACGAGACGCCGATCGTGTTCTCCTCGCTGGTCCATCTTCATCCAACACGGCCCCTAGGATTTGGGATTGCATGAGCTGGTCGAGTGCTTGCCATGTCCCTGGACTGTGCACATCGAGCAAGAAGTCGATTCCGTCATTTCGGAAAATTTCTTTCCACTGTGATTCCGATAATTGTCTTAGTTCTTGCGGGTCTAGTTGGTCAACGTCGTGAGAAATGCGATCCCCGTTGTCGTCTGTGATGCGAACTCCGTCAACGGCCCACCACCATTGCCGTGGATGAGGTCCGAAACGAAATTGCTCCCCGTTCTCGTCCCAATGGCCATTAAAGCATTGGTAGAAGAAATTTCGTTTTCCTTGACCGTATTTGTCCTTTAACGGGATCAAATTCTTGCACACCCGGACAATCTGCTTCGGGTCCCTTTCCCAACCCCACTCATTTGAGAGATGCATCTTATCCAACGAGTGCATCTTCAGTTTCCAGCTCCACACCAAATCTTTTCCCCACATATGTGATTGATCATGAGTGTTCGTCACATTGAACTCCCAATGCGGGGGCATGTATGGAACTAATCCAAAAAGTTCGTACAATCGCTCGTGAAAAGGGGCCTTGCACAATGAGCACCGCCGGCGTACAACCATCAAGCTAATCAAACAAAATGGATGGTACAAGTGCTCACAAGTGCCTAGATGCATCCCACCTTCTGGACCAAATGGGTTTAGACAAATTGAGCAAGTCGTACCGTCGGATACGAAGTTCGAAGGTTGTGGCCACAACAACATGGGTTTGCCCCGATGATCGAGGGTAGATGAAACCTCCTTTTTGAAATCCCATTTGTAACGGGACCAATGGATGGTTGTTTGCCCACCAACGGTTTTCACCATCGCCATTTCATCCATCTTGAAAAGATCATCTACGAGGGCCCACGATGTCAAACCAAACACCCTCTCCTGGTTGTTTTCGGTATAGTTGTTGTCGATTTTTTGGAATTCCGCCACCAATTGTCGGGACCGATCAACCGTGAATACGCATGCCAACTTCCATTGATAGTAATGTTCTACCAACACATCCAAGCGACTTTGTAGTCTTGAATTCTCTTCAAGCGCTTTAGCGAGCTCTTTGCCGCCGTCACCCCCCACACCCTTTTCTTTGTTGACCATAGCTTTGTCTGCGTTAGTAAGGGCCTCATCAAACGACAATGAATCGTCTTGGGTTGACACGTGTACAAGCACTTCTTCCTCCCGTCGTGGATTCCGATCTTCTGTAGTCATTGTACTAGTTTGAAGGGCAAGTCGGAGCTCCTCCATATCACGTCGTTGTTGGTCAATAACAATGTTTTCATCATTGACATCAACTCTCAACTTGCGAACCTCATCGCGCAGTGACAATAGTTTTGTTGTCTTCCCTTCCAATTGATTTAGCAAGGTTTGGATAGTGTTGGCAAAAATAGCACCAGTAGAGGCTTCTAACGTTCGATCAACAACCGCGGGGGATTGTTCCTGAGCCCCAACTTCATTAACAGTATTGTTAACGACTACGTTAACCGTTAGTTCCGCCCTCCTTCGTTTGGTGCGCGCTTGTGTCTTTTAGCTCCTTGTGATTGGAACGTGGGATCCGTCAGAGTCCGTATCCGTGTTTGAGGGATCGGTCTCGTACGTGTCGACCAGTTCAGTCTTCGCAATCGATTTGCCCAATCCGCCTTCTGGATACCTCCGTGTCCCCATTGGAATCAATCCATTCGCCGGAGAAGGAACTCTTATGCTATCTCCCATGGCTTTCAAGGTGGACCAATCCACCCTCTTGCCCAACTTTACCTCCGCATGGACACCTCGCGCAAGGAAGAGATTTACTTCGTTGCGTTTGATATAAGGGATGTCGTACAAGACCTGGTATACTTCAATGCACCGATTTTTGAACGCCTCGTCGGTGCACTTCCATAAATTTGCCTTGTGAAAGCGTTGGTGATAATTGTGTCGCTCCTCCGGGAAAGCCTTGTCGATATGGCACCACTCGATGAAGTTTGCGCAATCCTCGAAACTCCATGGCTCCGGAACTTCTTCCCAACCTTAAAAAGCCAATTTAACAGGATTCCGAAGCACATGCAACCTCTTCCGCTGCTTGTTTCCCGATCGTAGTCGACTCTTGTCTCGTTCTTCTTTATTCATTTTTACCGGCGTGGCCATGGATGGGGAAAATCTGAATAATATATGTGATGCGAATGGATGAAGTCCTCACACGACGCCCACAACCAACTCAATTAAGAGGTGGATGAAGAGGGAGTATGTGAGGCGGGGACAATTCGAGGTGTGCACGATATTATATAGCCGATAGACGAAGCACTGGTCTAGGGTCCCCGAGCAGGGGCGGGGACGTCTCCGCCCCTTACCGGGCAGGGGCGGAGACGTCCCCGCCCCTATTGGGCAGGGGCGGAGACGTCTCCGCCATGCCCAGGTAGGGCGGGGACGTCTTCGCAAAAGGAACCCTACACCATATAAATAGGGGACATTTTGTCCTTATTCTCTGCCAAGTCCACTCCCTAGGCCTCACGTGTCAGTTCGCTTTGCGGCCTGAAAGTGAGTTTGGTGGGTGATCGGGCTTGGCCCATTTATTGTACCCAGACTCTTTGCGGTTTTTTTTAAAACCATCAACTTGGAATTTCGACCACGGTAGGGAGTTGACAATCACATATGGCGGGAGAAGGAAGTAGGTCGATGGAGAAGCGCCCAGTATTTATGGACTTGGATGATGTTGATGAGACGGTTCTTCCATCCACCAACACGGAGTTGACTTCGGGATCATTGAATCCATTGTCATCGAGCGGGAAGAGGCAGAAGAAGTCACCAAATCCGGATATGCCCCCGCACGAATACATGGTTGAATGTAGAGGGATTGCCGTCGAGTTTTACAAGCGTCGGACGACAGGGGCGTTGACGAGGAGCTATTTGACCCACAACGAAGAGGGATACCATAAGTTGACGGTTGACATGCGACACGAATTAATGTCAAACCTTGATAAATCTGAGAAATTTAATAATTTCTCAGATTATTGGTTGCATTCGGAGTGGTTGGACACACAAGTGACCGCACTGACCACCAATATCATTGTGAACTCGTGTTACGTCACAGGGAAGAAGGAGGATGAGAGCACCTGGAACCTGGAGGAGCGCGCACTAGTGGCGAAGATGAGGATGATCCAGGGCTTCGTTCAACAGTACTCTTCTTCCCGTAAGAAGAAACTAGCTCCTTGGAAAGCGACTATTGAGGAACAAATTTTGGCTCACTGCGTTGGTGGAACTTTCAAGTGGCTTGAAAGTTGCGCTAAAGTGATTCCAATGCCAGGGCAGAGCGTGGTGGGTGGCTATGGGGCTGTACGGAAGGTGATGATAACCAAATTGGAAAACATTCCAAGTTGGATTTACTTCGCCGGAAAGACTCTGACCAACACCAACGAGAGGGAGAAGCGCCAAAACATCATCAACGAGGTTGGAGGATGTCCGGTAGTACATCCAGGGATCATTAGACTTGCGTACATCCACCCGAAAACTATGGAAGGGTACACGCTCTGGTGGAATGGGGGATCTTTGGCTTCTTTTTGGTCCAAGTTTGACTCGAAAGTGGACGAAGCATTGCCATTTGAACGGATTGAGATGCATCCGAATACCGGGTTGTCAATCCAAGAGCTTCGGTGGGTAAGAACTTACCGCCAAAATCGAGTGAACCTCGCGCTATCATTGCTTGTCATTGTGGGAAAATGCCACGACGCAAATTATATACACAATGACATCTCTCCATCGAATGTTTTGCTCCACTTTGATGAGTGGAAACCCGATATGGTGTACATCGGAATTTGCGATTGGGGGCTTTCTAGTCGGGTTGTGGAGAATGAGCCATCAAGGTATGGTTTTCAATTCAAGGAGGAGCTTCAACAACAGAGAGAGCGGCGACGGTTTGTGGCACCAGAACTGTTCTATAATTTTGGGCCGCATGACTCCACCAACTCGCTTGAAGTCATGCAACGGTCACACCTCTACTCCAAGGCAGCAGATGCATTTGCGGTGGGTTGGATTTGTGAAAAAATTTGGAAAGAAGATTGGGACACTTCGTATTTCACCAGCAAAAACACGGAGCAATATGTAAACTTGAAGCTAAAACTTATAGCGTTGCAAAAACAACTGCTCGAAGAACGGTCTTCTGTACCAAATGTTTTAGACACATTAATGAAACCCCCCCACAACTGGACTATGCCTCTATGTTGTTACCGACAATAGTTTTTTGTTAATTAGCTACATTAGTTTCGCATGTGGTGGTTAAATAGGCAATACGGCATCTTCGTAGAAGAATATGTGTAATTGGCAATTGCCATACGTTATATTTTAATCAAAATTGGATACGTCCAAATCTTAAATTCTAAATCCGAGATTTGCATTTGTTCAAGCACAAATAACAATTGATACACTATTGATACACTAAATGTGCACAAGTGAAAGAAATAAAATTATTATTTCTACAAAAATTGATACATAGTGTAGTAAATGGCATTTAGTGTCCGGTTATGTCACTACACTAAGTGCCTCATTTGCAATTGGTGTATGGGTTCACATTTAGTATATACTACAGTAAACATAAATTTTAGTTTACCAACATAGTGTCAATAGTTAAACACTATTAACTAACTCATGAAGGGGCGGAGACGTCCCCGCCCCTGCACTAGTAGAGGCGGAGACGTCCCCGCCCCTTTATGGGCAGGGGCGGGGACGTCCCCGCCCCACACAGGCAGGGGCGGAGACGTCCCCGCCCCCACACGGGCAGGGCGGGGATGTCTCCACCCCACCTCCCTCTTGCCATTAGTCCCCGATCCTACTCAAACATGACCCTCTCCTACGTGGCAGCTATGTGGTGCCAACATGGCTGCCACGTCGCCTTTTTTTTACCTAGTGAGTAAGTCAACCCTCAGTTGACTTACCCGGACGGGCGAGAGCTCTACCGGACGGGCGAATCGGACGGACGGGCGGGCGTACCGGACGTCCGTCCAGTATGACAACCCTGGGTAATTATCCTCAACATAACGGAGAGCTTTTCTCTAAACATTGTATCACTCCGACCATAAAATTGTGTTTTCCGTAAAACATAACACACCTACCTCCACTCGTCAGGATTTATGTGTAGGATCCACCCAAGTTCCCGTTGCAGTCTCTGAAACAAATAAGGTTGCATCGACCCCTATCTTTTTTGCACCAATCAAACATGGAAGTATAGTTGGCACCCTTCCTCGATGATGAGGCAATCTGTGCTCTCCGAGAGATCTCAAGAAGTGGAACGATGGGAGCTTGATAAAGTGTGGGCTCGCTTTTTTACCAACCCAATGTTCCGTTCGCAGTCGCACGGAGTGCTGCATTCAAGGAAGCTGTAATAAAGACTGTTGCTCTCAAAAAATTGTGTGTTCGACCCTCTCACCATGACATTTGAATGAGGTTGTTGGTACAAGCAAAGGCTGATTTGGAGGCTGATCTAAATAGTAGAATGGAGGAGAGTGTTCAAAAGTTTGGAGGAACTCGAGCCCTCGATGGATGGAGCTCTGTGACTTCTCGCCCTCTGTGCGATGCAATGTTTGTTTCTCCTCTTGGAGAACTTTTCTTGGGATCAGTAGATACCACCGGGAACGAAAGGACTGTTGAATACATGGCATCTATTCTAATGAAGTTCATTGATCAAGTTGGCCCCCACAATATTGTTCAAGTTTGTACTAACAATGCGAGTGCAATGGTCAAGGCCGGACGGTTAATCACAAAAAATATCCACACATATACAGTCAAGGATGTGCTCCACATGCCATGGACGTAGTGTTGGAGGACTCGGGGAAGATAAAATGGATAAAAGAAGCTCTGGGAAAGGCTAGGTAGTTGATGAGGTTTGTGAAGAATCGACAAATGCCCCTTGTTGTGTTTCATAAACACGAGGCAAAGTTTAGCTTATTGTTGCCAGAGCCAATACATTTTGCATCCAATTTTATAATGGTGGATCGCTTATTGAAGGTCAAAGAAGCGTTAGAGCAAAATGTTGTTGATCTTGACTGGTTGGCGTATGTCACAAACCTCCGAGATGAACGAATAGACAATGCACGAACCTTATCTCGGGATATGAGAAGAATTGTTCTAGATGAACACTTTTGGAAATGATGTACAAACTTTCAGGAGATGGTAGCACATGTAGTATATGCTTTGAGGGAATTTGATGCCAACAAACCATGTATGGGGAAGGTTTTGATCATCCTCCGCAATCTCAAGAAGCATGTTCTGGCTCTACGTCGTGAATTATTCAATCTTGATAGCGACATAGCAGACATTGCTGAGCGTCGCTTCTACTGCCAAAAATGGATGCTCATAACCGACTTAGACTCTGCCCGTGCACTCTTAAATCCCTATTTGCTCCATGACAAAGAATTTGCCGATGCTCCAGATGTCATCATCGCGTGTAAACGAGTGCTAAGAAATCTCTCTACACATAAGGAATATCCTGACGTGGTTAACAGTTCTTAGCTTTTCGACACAGGACTGTACCATTTCATGACATGTTAGATCCCAAACTCCAGGATTGTTCTCAATATGCTTGGTGGGATTTTGAAGGTGATTGTGGAAAACTCCTTGCGCCAATTTCCAAGAAAATACTAGCTCAAATGCTATCTTCTTCTTCTTCCGAACGCAATTATAGTAGCTATTCTTTTGTGCATAACAAGAGACGAAATAGGTTACTACCTAGAAGGGCAATTGACTTGGTGTTTGTCAATACCAATTCAAGGTTGCTTGCAAATGGAAAATTGACGGATGAGAAGAGGTGGTATGCGGAGAACTTGAATTTAGAGGACCCCCAAGCTCGTGAATCAGAGAACTCCGAAGACTCCGAAAACTCCGATAATGCAAGTACCAATGTGGGTGCCAACTACAGCGATGAATACCAAGACAATGACATTGACAGTGGCCCCCCAAACGGTACCACAAGTATTCACCATGCCTTGGGCAATGAGTATGATTTCTCCAATGATGATATTGTTGGAGAAAAAGATGATGACTTACTACCCATTGCACGATACTTGAGTTGTAATCGCATGGTCAATAGAAAAAAAAACCTTGGGAGTGGACCAACGGCAATTCCGGAACAAAGACAAGATGTCAGTCCATGTGAAGACAATGATATGAAGAATGGAGTACAAAGAGGTATATCATCTCCACATGAAACAACCCTATATTGGCATCAAACTTAAGGGCAACAAAAAAAAGATGTTGTGGATCTCAACATCCATAGTCCCGGACTTACCAAAAATCTCAAGAAAACAACAACGGCACTATTTGCAAAAGATACCACATTTCTCAAGGGAAAGGCTAGAGGAGATGATAGTCCTCATGGTACTAGAGGTCCACTACACTCGACGGAGAAAAACACTTCCTTCGATCTTGAACAACCATCATTGCATGGTGGTGTGTTGCGGTCTCTTTTTGGAAACTATCCCACAAAGGTTACTAGAACCAAATTCAAATCTTCCCATGCTTTGGTGTCCCTTTCAAAGAAAATACGACCACGGACACCAATAATCCAATGTCGCAATATTTATAGTGATGGGAATGTACCTCTTTCTATGGTCTTCAAAAACCATTCCGGAATTCCTCCTTGCTGGTATTTGTCATCTTCAAGGGCAAACGTTGCGTTAAAGATGAAATAAGAGACTTTTGATGTCAATGTACCTAGTACTCTAGGACCTAGAAATCCTCCACGATGGATCAAAAAACGGCAAGTTGCATGCAGCCATTTGCACGGTCGCCACGTCGTAATGACACATTGGCTAGAAATCCCCTTCATGCTATCGAGACTTGCAAGAGTTTCAAAACCATTCAGCCCATGCTGAAAAAACAAAGAATCAAAGAGGAAGACCTCACGGACGATGAAGATGACCCCTCACGATCTAACGGAGCCGAGGTCAAAGGAGATAGTGATTTTGAACTTCCTATTGATATCAATGAGTAGCTAGACCATATACATGTATATTGTATGCTTCACTCGTACTTCTTTCCATGGAAAAGAAGGTGGTTCAAAGTTGATGTGTGTTCATAGATGCACCATTTCTAAGTTTTGAGTAATTGTTGGCCTATCCATTACACTATGGATCATTTAGGGTTGTGTTTCAATTGAAAATATTCTATTATGTGTTAATAGAATATACAAGCTATGAATAAAAAAAATGTTTTTATCTTCAATTTTATTTTTTTAAGTACCTTGTTTGTATATATTCCATATTCGTTTGCTTCATCCGTTACTGTTTTCTCCAATTTCATATTGTTTTCCCATTATGTAGTCTTGGTACAAGAATCTCTTAATTGTATCATAATCCATAAATATTTCAACTCTCATTGCCTTCTACTTGTTTTTTTGCTTAGCAAGCACATCATGCTTGAATCTATTGCTAAATCACAACGTAAAAAGATAAATTAACAATGTAACATCACATAATACATTCTACAAATCCTCCATATGACTATGTCATTTCAAAAGTTGTAAATTCTTGTTTCACATATGCACAAACTTCATATTCCACTCGTATTCTACATCGACAAGAATTGTCATCCTTTCCATGACTAAAATTCCAACCATCCTCCAAAATCAAATACTTAAGGACTACAAAATCGCTAGGAGACCTAGTTATGTTTCCTCGTAGTGGCCATCCTATTAGCTACACAATGCCCCTCTAATCTATATTAGTCAAATTGGATTTGTTCCCCTGAAGTGGAACCCTCATCTGTCCGTTGCCTCTGAGTCCTGCCTCGAGCCTCCGCCCTCTGACTTGGGCTCGCAATTTTGCCTCCTTTCTACTCTCGATCAATGGTAGCGATTTTTCTTTGCAATAGTGATTGCCTATTGTCATCGTTGTCGTTGTCACCCTCTCTCTTATGCTTCCCAGTAGAATCTACCCTCTTCGCCGCAAAGATGTCCATGGCCTTCTCAACTCCCTGCAACACCTTTTTCACAAAATCGTCATTATTTTAGAATGACATCAATAATTTCCCATTAGGCTATTGCAGCTTATTTCTCCAATACTCGGTGACATCCCCAATTACCTATCAAACGCTTGCACAACATCCCAAAAATCGCATCCGACATCTTGGAAAGAAGCTTCGTCCATCGATAATCTTAGTTTTGCTGCATCTTCCAACTTTGTAAGGAATAAGGCCCTACCAACCAAAGTACGATTGTATTTCTTATACTCTTCTCTCAAGACGATGTCATCTTCCACGTCATACCAAGGGCCATCTTCTCCCTTCTCAACTCTCTTTGGAGAAAATCGAAAAATGCACGTAGTATGAAAATTATGGCCACATTGCCCCAATGTATGTGCCCCCTCTAGACCAAATTGTTCTTGGCACAAGCTGCATTTGTCATTGAAAAACGTTGGTTTTGGGTCGCATGTATAGATGACAGTTCTCTCAGAATCCACAAAGTGTGACAAGAAGATATTGAAGGGCACCCATCTTTCTTCCACTTCCAACGCCCAGTCAATGCCATTGCCCTTTCTGTTGTCACTGTAATAGTTAATGCGATCCATCATCTCCGCCACATCGCCTCAAATGGTGATCTTTATAGGATCACGTCCAACTTCTCCAGCTATACTCTTAAATCTGTTCAACGAGGCCTCCACAAGTTCCCCTCATGTCTTTGATTCAACAGCATATTTTTTAAGAGTATGTGCTGCTTTAGAGACCATTGTTTCTCTGTTCTGAAGGCGATGAGCCCAACCCAACCAAGGCATTATGTTCTCATGGCATCATGTGTAATTCACCGTTTTCAACGTCCTCCGCAATGACTCCAATTCTGCTCGTGCCTCATCTCTCTCCTATTTTCCACCTCCAACTTCTGTAACACCATTTCCATATCTTCCTCCTTGGCTTCTATGACCTGCTATTTTCCCCCCTTCTTTAACTGTGCTTGGCTGCAACTAATCTCAGTTGCTAGCCCAACACAAGAAGGCTGAGATGGTCCTTCCCCAATCTTCGGCACATTATTCACTTCGTCATTTTGTGGATACTTGGAAAGAAAAAGACTGTCTGAAGTACGAGTGGAACTATCAACCCCTACCACGTCCACCTCACATATCTCCACATCCGTTGTTTTCTTCTTTGTACCTTGGATTTTGGTCCGACATTCAGATTCCACGCATTCGTCCTTCCTCTTCTACTCCTCCAATTCCTTTACTAATCCTTTAGTTTTGGCGTGGTTTTTCTCGGCCTGAGCTTCAAACTCCATGATGATTTGTAGACATTCAAACCTTTCTTCTAGCAATGGCTTTATAGTTGAAGTCATCTTCTCAAAACCAAAAGCGGCTTGTAGCATAATTTGAGTGATACTTGCAAAGACTTTACCCATTTCTACAAAATCTGGAGCCATAGCTGAGAAGATGGTTGCCCCACGCTTCACAGTGTCTGCAATTTTGAGTACTCCAATTATATTCCTCAAAATTGCATTAGCCCTTGACCTCACTCCCTCTTCATTCGCATGGGTATCACCATCTTCTTTTACCGTTGCTGCAGGCCAGTCCATAGTAAAGTCGAGCAACTCCTTCAATTCATCCTTAGTTGGCATGGTTGTCAACATCTCTGTGATGGAAGATGTGATATTCTGCGCTGTCATGGGGCCAACAAGGTGTGGTTCTAATCTTGTTGGCCTTGCAGTACTTGGCCCAACGTTAATTGCCTCGTCAGTGATACTTTCTAGCGTTAGAACCTTTGCAATTGAAGGTTTTGCACACTCTATGGTTTTAATTGGAGAAACTGTAGACAATATGTTGGCCACCAACAACGCTAGAATGCGAGCAGTGAGCGGTGAACGGAGAGCAGTGAGCAATGAGCAATTAGCCTTTTTTGGTAAAGAATATACTAAAATTGGAAATATTCCTAACATAATATTTCATTTCAACTCATAATAGTAACTTTTAAACCTGTAACCGTGGACTGTGAATTGTCTATAGTAATAGTAATGTTCTAGATGGCCTCTTACATGGCTGTACTTTTGGTCATTTGAATAATATAAGATTAGATTTAGCACCAACTTCGGTAACAAAATTCCTCTCTCCTCTTTTAAAGTGGGTGATTTTTATTGGATGAAAAATATTATGGATGTATAGAATTATAGATGAATTGATTATGTGGATGAACAAAGTTTAGGCATGAACAAAGTTTATGGATGTGCATCGTTCAATTGACCCCTTGCAAATTATCTTGATCTTTCTAAAAAATGAACTGCCATCCGTACAATATCTCTATAATTAGGAAAATGGCATTATCATACGGAGTGATTTTGGTTGTTCGACCCAATATTTAATTTTGCATGCTCTGTAGTGTTGATACATACACCCACTCTTTCAATAAGATACTATCTCATATGCTAAAAAACAACACACATGAACCTCCTCCCCCAAGTTGTTGTACTCATTGGCAATATGATAATGAAGTCCTCTAATGTTTATTGTAGCAACAACATTTAAGTTAGATAGTAGTCTAGAAAGCACCACCTACAGTCTTGTGATGCCAGCCTCTCCGCAAACAAAATTCGTCAATTCTACATCCGACATCTTGCAACTTTTATAATACAATTGTGTTCAAAATTACTTAAAAGTTTGGAGTGCAAAATGGGCACTTTGGTACCGAGGTCCTATTTTTCCCCTCATTCAAATTATGTAAAGTTGTAGTGGAAGCAAGAATTTTAGTGTTCAAAATTACATAAAATTTTGGAGTGCCAAATGGCCACTTTGGTACCGAGGTGCCATTTTTCCCCTCATTCAAATTATGTGAAGTTGTAGTGGAAGCAAGAATTTTAGTGTTCAAAATTACATAAAATTTTGGAGTGCCAAATAGCCACTTTGGTACCGAGGTCCCATTTTTCCCCTCACTCAAATTGTAGTGGAAGCAAGAATTATAAAATTATGTAAAATTGTAGAGGAAGCAAGAATTTTTGTATTCAAATTTACAGAGAAGTTTGGAGTGCCAAATGGGCAATTTTGATAACCCCTTAAGGAGAATTTTTCTTAATGGGGAACGATTTTTTAATTTTTAAATTTTTTTTGTACTTTTTTTTTTTTTGGGGATTTCCCTTGGTTTAGCCTTCAGGGCACTCCTTGGTACCGAGGTGCCCACGGCAGGTAGTTTGTTTGTTTGTTTTTTTTTTTTTGGTTTCGCCCTTAGGGCACTCCTCGGTACCAAGATGCCTCTCGATTGGTTATTTTTTCTCTTTTTAATTTTTTTTTTAAATTTTAAATTTATTAATTTTTAAAAAAAAATATATGCTTTTTGAAAAAAAAACATATTTCGCCCTCAGGGCGCTCCTTGGTACAGAGGTGCTCCTCGATAGGTTTTTTAAAATATTTCAATTTCCAACGTAGTGAGAGATCAATATTAGAGATATGTCAGAAGCAGTTTCTATTCTGAAGATGTCATGTCAATTAATGTCAACTCGCCGGTTTGTTTTCAGCTTTGTTTGTCTTGACCTATGACCACCACTTTAAAGAAAATGGAAAATTAAAAACTGAAGTATTTCTAAAATATTTTTTAGTGAAAGAACTTTAGGTTCTTTTCTCAACCCAAGTGATTTCATGTTTTTCCAATGAAAATCGAATCACTTCTGATTTTTCAAAGTGTGTTGCCACTTTAGCATATTTCTACCACTAGGTACTCCATTAGCTCCGACCATTAGCTCCGAACAAGAGTCAAAGGTCTTGACCATAAAGGTGCTACAGACCGCCAATATCAGTGTTGAAATCACATGAAGAAATTATTGCATTCTATGTAGATGTTTAGCTCTGGCTGAAACTAAAAACCTTTTCCTAATATTTTAGAAGTTGTTATATTTTTTTAAACTATAAGTTGAGCAATCATTCATCTACATTCATCTATCTACATTCATCCAAATATCCTCCAAACAGTTTATTTCTGGGTTTTTTAATCCATTTTTCTTCCATTTTGAACTTTTTTCATACCACGGAAATAGGTCACAATGAGAATTGTTTCTTGTAAATCACCCCAAATCTGTGGTTATAGAGTGTCCAACTAAAAAAAAAAATTCTTACTGCTTACTGCTCACATTCTAGCACTCATGGGTTGGCCACCACGTTCTCCAATTTCTTTTCGGACTCCGGTTCAACCGTCACATCATCCAGACGCTCCTTCAAACATTCAATGCCATCCGGTTTCTCTTTCGAACATTGAATGCCATCGTGCTCTGTTTCTGTCGTTGAAGGCACGTCTTGTATCTTAGGCTTTGGATGCGATACACTACCTCCATGAGTTTTCTTCTTCGGTTGTTCCAAAACATTCTTTGTGGCAACTCATTCCTAATTATATAAATCAAGAATATGCTTTTGTGTCCTCGCGATCCTAAATGGAAACTGCCGAGTAGTTAGAAAGTGGTCCAATCTACCTTTTTCTTTAATATCAACTCGGTATAAACCATTAATACCAAGTTGTAATTAAACAACCCCTTACTTCTTGGACAATCCAGAAATGAAGCCTGCCATACCTCCTCAGCTTGATGAATGAAATGATCATCTTTGCAGAGCGAGGGCCTACATGCAAAATTCCTTGTATGACTCTTGTGGCAATTTTTGGGCCACAGTTTATCAATGTGATACATCTTTACGTACTTCTTGCACGTTTTGAATGTCCCAAAATCTTCCATTTCCGCTTCCCAATTGTCCTCTGCCTTGATGTCTTCATTTCCCAAAATCTCCCACTCCAAGGCGTAAGTAGCTCCTTTCTGTTTAATCCTCTTCTTCGAGGCTGCATTTCCACTGAGCCTAGGTCTTTGTGCGCCGTCACCTCTTCCGCCGACATGGTAGCTATTGTTTTTAAGAATCCACACACAAGTTTTGCCTCGTTCTTGTATAAACACCGCAATCTATTGAAAATAGAGTCTATCGAGTAGCATAAGTGAAGCCCCACCACTTCACCAAGTAGGAACAGCAAGTACTTATACAATTGTAGCACATCCAACGTCAATAGCAAAGTGTGGAAGTGAGGGAAGAGAGGGTGGCGGTTGGCTTCTATAGGAGGAGGACGGCCAGAGCAAGAGCCATGGCCGTCCGATGTGGCGGTCGGCCAATGGCGATCACTCGGGCCGCCTCGGGCGACCGGCTGAGGAGAACGCGAGACGTAGCGAACGACCTCAGCCGTCCGTTCGCTGGTTTGGGCGGACGGCCCGACCGTCTGAACATTCATTTTTTACTTATTTTAATTTTAATTTTGAAAAAGTAATTTTTTATTTTTATTTTTTATTTTTATTTTTATTTTGAAAAAGTAAAAATACTTCTAAGGTTTGTATATGCATCCAAGAAAAGGGATTTGGTCAAATAAATTAAAAAAAACTCTTTCTTCCAATAGTAAAAATAGGAAGAAGAATTTAAAGTTGCACATATATACGAAAAAAAACTTTCTTTTATTTTAGACCTATCAAAAATAAGAGAAAAAGGAAAACACTAATGAAAATAGAAAAAATACTCTTATTTATTTTTTAATTTTAAATGTAGTAAGGAAAGAAAACATATAAAGTAAATATGTGATACCTATTTTTCTTTAAACTAAGAAAGAAACAAAGACAAAGCCTTGACATATGTGCTTCCATAATTTTTAGTTGAGCCTTACAAAAATCTAAGGGCCGGTTTATACTTGGGGCCAGATTGAGGGCCGACCGGAACTCTCAAAGTTTCAACCAACATGGTCTCAATCTCTGAAAATCCAACCCAAGGTTTTATACTTTGGGCCGGCCGGAACCACATTTCATTCTACGTGTCACCGTAGGTGGCATGGTTTTTATATGGGCTTTTAAATTCTATAACAATTCCAAATTTTTGTTATTAAAATCGAAAAAATATTTGTTGAGTTTCATTCCTAATTCGGTATCTTTCTACATAAATTTTTTTGACATACAATATCATTTGAGTCTTGAACTGGCTTAAGTGATTGGAATTGGGTGCTTCTACATTAACCCTTAAACGTCGGTGCGACCAAAATCCGGTTGATGGAAGAATGTAAAATGCTCCCACGTGATGATAAAACATTACTTTCATCAAAGTTTTTGTGAAGGTGTTGACAATAAGTGCATGTACCACATGCATTCATTGATCCTTTACAAAGTCTGTAACTTTTTCTCTAAACAAGAAAGTGTTTGTGACTTGGAACTCAATGTAGTGTATTTTAGAAACTTCTAGCACAAGCTCTAAATCTGAATTTGAGTGATTAAAATGATTTTTAAAAAATTGAGTCCAATTGATGAAATGAAGTTTATCAGATATAGTTTCCAATCCAGTTTGTAAATTTGAAAAATACATACAATGGAGTAAGTTATTGCAATTTGAACTTTGGGCATATTACCATCAATGACCAAAGATTGAAGAATATTCATATCATATACAAATCTTCTAATTTAAGCTGGATACGGAAGTTTCATCTACACCACAAGTTGCACCACAATAATGTACACCTTCAGTGAAATCATCATATTTTTTACGCAAAATTTGTATATGATATGAATATTCTTCAATCTTTCTTCTGAAAATCACAATAATTTGAATTCTTACGGAAAAATATTGAGTTTTCTGTGACAAGAGCAAAACATGTGGTGTCATCTCTGAAAAATGAAATCAAAATATTTCTGCTTATATTCGATGAAGAATTAGAGCTCATGTTAGAATGAAAATCGGGATTCATGCGTCAATCATAGCTCCGTCCTTAAGGGTTAAATAGTCTGTACGATGCAATATCAGGAAAATAGAGATTGTCATTCAATGTGTACAGTCTAAACAAATAACCAAATATAATCTGATATCCAAATATTAAAAGGCCGGATTGAAGGCAAATCCGGCCGGCCTTCCATCAACCCCATGCCTAATGTAAATTGGCCCTATTGTACTACTTAGACCATAATCAATCGTCAATTTTCCAATTCTGACTTTTTTTTCTGTTACCTTAACAAGCTTTCGACCAGTAATCCATATGGTCAATAAGAAAGTTTACACCACAATGTTGTTGTGAGAAAACAAAAAGAGAAATATGTAAAGATATCTAGGTTTTATGTGGAAAAGAATAAGTTTTTTTGGTACCTTGCACGACAATGAGTGTCAATGTGTGAAAATGTTTGACTTGGGTTGGTATGATATTTTTCACTAAAGACAAAAACTTTTTTTTACAATACTAAGGGAAACAAATTACTTGCGAGTAAAAGCTTTTGTTTCCCTTCTTACTCATTGCACTACAACGTGTTGTTTTGAAGTGTTATTGGCGTAGACATGCCTTGTTGTCTAAGGGGTTAATACAAAAACCCACAAAATGAAGATGAAATATTTGCAACAATAGACAATACTGTTTAATGTAGGTCATTCACGATGTCCAGTAAACCACTAATATTCCATGCTCTTCATTCAATGAAGAATCATCAATTGCCACTCTCACAAATGTTGATTTCCATCAATGAAAGTTGTATACGTGTTGATTCTTGAAGGTGATGTTTTACAATACCATAAAGGCAACATAAAATAAGTTTGGCTTCATTCCAGCTTTCTTTTTAACACATTTGAATTTTGCCCACTTATGCTCACCATATGTTTTTTTCAACGAAAGTGACTCGAAATTGGACATGGTTTTTATGGTCACAATATATAGAATTTAACGAGTCTCGAAGATGCCAAATAAAAAAATTCCTCTCTTCCGTGAAATATAGCACGTCAACCCAAGTCACAGAGTTTCACATATTGTTGGTCAAGGTTCATCCTAAAACATACCTAGTTCTTAAAAACAAGCAGAAGTTGAGCCGGCGATTGTTGAACCTCCATTTCTTCCAAAATTGTTTTGAAGGTGCTACCCCCCTTGGTTTACGTCTAGAAATCGATGTACGACACTACAAACACATAACATTATGATTAGCATGGTGGTAATAATCATAGATCTCGTGTAGTGCAAAAACTTTAGAGCAAGTGATGTCAAATTGTGCAAATCCGCTAAACGCCGGGATGAAAAAGGATCTATGTTCTAATTTTCTATTTCAAACACTGTAATCTTTCACTCCATGAGGTAAAAGTTAGTGAAATCTTTCGATGACATTAGAAAAGAGGTCTTTATTAACATCTCACAGCTAAGTTTGGAATCAATAAGTTTTCGTTTCCCTCCTTAGTCATGCCGAACCGTGTAAAGGGTAATGCCATAAAATATATAATCATTGAAATATCACTCCCCATGCAATAAAATCCAGAAAGCTTGTGAGTAGTCAAATCATGGAAGGTGATAAAGTAGTTGTTGAAACAATTTTTTTTTTCCTATATTGAATATAAAGTGATTGCAAAAAACCCCAATATTTTTATACACATCAATTTCAAGGCCATGTTATTTTAGATGTTTGGATTTACAAATAATGATTCCCACATAGAGTTTTAAAAATTATGATAGTTTCATCATTACCCAAAAAATGTAAGGTGATATTGAATGAATATAAATAGTTGAATTCTTATGAAATTTATAAAGTATTATGTACACCACACTTAATACATGGTAGTGCTAATGTTCATTGCCATGCATGTGTATGTCCTTGCACAATTATCTATCCAGCAAGATTTCCTCGTATCCATTTCAACGAATACCTATTCACAAACCAAAACAAACACAAAGCTCCACAATATTCAATATATTTGGCCTATGTCCATTTATGATTTTTATATGCACCTTTTTCATCTTTCCGAAATTGATATTTGAAAATGCGATAGTTTTGCGACCCACCTGTTTGGCATTGCGTAGTAGACATACTATGTTCCACCCACACATTTCTTATCCCTTGATTTTAGAAGTTTCCTTATTTTTTTATCATCACCTATTAGAAAATACAATTGACAATAAAAAATACATTTCATTCAAAAGACAAGCCCCATGGAAATTTATGACTATGGGATTTTATATGCGTTCTAATATACATATAGACACATATAAATTAACATATATAGTTATAATTATTGTTTCCAAATCCTCATAATGTTTTCTTCAAGAATTGAAAGGATGCAAGACCATCGTATCTATCATTGTAAAATGGACATGCATACATCTTTTATTTATTTATTTTATAAATCTTCATTTCTTATGTATGCAATAAAACATATTATTTCATTTTATTTTTAAATTATGTTTGAAATGAATACTTGGAAATGGGAAATGCAAGATTTACAAATGACATGTGCATAATTATGAGCATTGGATCATGAAGTGTGCAATTTTGGGTTGCTCCACTTCAATTGAGCTCTCATTGGTGACATCGCCTTGTAAGTTGAACAAAATCGATCAGCATTGGGTACCCACCATGAGTTGGTCATCCATGGCATGTCTTCTCTCTTTTACTCACTCTCATTTGAACACATTGGGCAAAGGAGGGCACTCAATCTCACCTACTCTACAGTTTGATTATGGGCTCTTGTGGTTTATGGGCTTTTAAATTCTATATCAATTCCAAATCTTTGAGATTAAATTTGAAAAAATATTTGTTGAGTTTCATTCCTAATTCGGCATCTTTCTACATAAATGTTTGTGACATACAATATCATGCGAGTCCCGAACTAGCTTAAGTGATCACAATTGGGTGCTTCTAGCTCATGGTTGTTCCGGCATCCGTCCGTCTGGTAGTGTCCGTCCGGTAGTGTCCTTCCATCCGGCTGTCTGTCCAATAGAGGTTGTTGTCCGTTTGATAGAGAATATTCAAGAATATTCTTATAGATTTAGGAAATATTCTGTAGAATATTCTAGGCATCTATCCGGTAAGGGTGATGTCCGTCCTGTCCGTCTGTTCGTTGTCTTTGGGCCCTTGTCCGTCTATGTAGACAACCCTGCTCTAGCTTACCTTACTAGGAATGGAATGTCCACCCAGGAAATATACCTCCCCCCTCACAATGAAGACATGCGGGCCCCTCAAGCGGGCAACCATTGGTGCCACGTGTTTTATACTTGATTATAAAATATTTAAAATTGAAAGATCTTTCAGTGCATGCCAAAGACTTATGGTAACTTTGGAGATGAGCATCAAATCTGGAAGACATTCTTCTGTGCAACATTTAATGTGCCTGAATTTCTAGATTTAGTTTGCATGTGTGATGTTCTTGACCTAAAAAGGAAAGTTGCAAAACGTCTTCCACCTTGTGGCTTTTGGTCGCAAAGGGATTCAAAGGGAGGAGAGGCCAGAGCAGAGGGGGCTCAAGTGTTGAGTCGTGGTGTGGAGCTCACCGTTCGCTAGGCGTGGGGGCGGACGGCCAAGACCGACCGCAAGTTTTACCTGCACCGCCCAATCGCATTGCGGTCGGTTGTGGCCGTCCGCCAGGCACTCGGCATCGGCCGTCCGATCCATCGGGGCCGTTCAATCGGGCGGTCCGCCCGAGGCTCACAATCGGACGGCCTCCAACAAATCGTACCGCCGACGGCATGCGTCCGTCCTACATGGACGACATAAATAGCGGGCGATCGACAACTCACTCCGACTTTAGTAGGTGAGCTACACTCTATGGCCAGGAGCCGTATTGATTGCACCCCCTGAAGTCGCTACTCTAAACTTCCACTTGCACCCTAACGAATTAACTAACATTCTGTACATTTTTATTTGTTTAGTAACTTGTTAGTTCAGTGAATTCTCAAGTAGGCAACATGCCTAGACGTCCGAATGCTCCAAAGGGGAAAGACCCCGAGATTAGTTCGGAAGAAATGGACGATCCTCATTGTGTAGCTGAAGAAGGATGGCATGATGAAGAACAAACACCTTGGACGTGCACCACTTACAAAAAAAAATGTAAAAATGACCCACCTAATGAAATTGTGGCCTAGAGCCCAAACAAGAATATCAGGGCTGCGGCGAGAAGGTCTCGCCAGCAATTGCCTAAGTTCTCATTTCACGCATCGCTATCATGAAGTCACAATTGCGGTTGGTGTACGCAATGCAAGGCCGGAGATAATGTTACATTCAAGCATGGCTATGGTTTGGGGTGAAATTGTATTGCACAAAGATGTGGATTGGCGCATCGTGGCCAGTCGTAGTGTCGACCTCTTAGATCGTAGCCAACATTTCATTTACACAACTTGGAATCAACCAAGTGCTTGTTGGCCTCGTTGGTCAAATCGACACTCTGACGGGAACTTCGATGGAATACAACCACAACGAGCACATGCAGAAGAGTTTCACGCCCATAACTGTAGAGACTGTTCTTATGGCAAAAATCCAAATGCATTCCCGTTTACATTTGGTAATCCAAGCAAAGGCCATTACTACGAGAGCAGTCAATACAATATGGGAAGCTACACCCCTCCTACTTATACAGATGCACATACGAGGAATGCGTATGAGACGTACCAGAATCTCCGGAGAAAGAAGCCGCCACAAATCATACCAGATAATGTTCCTGCTACCTTCCATGAATATAGAAGAAGCATGCATGGAAATTATCATACCCACCACCGTCATGTCAAAGTTCTCGTGACCAAGAGGAGGATGATTTTGAGAGGCAAATGCGTGAAGCCACCATCCAAAGCCAAGAAGAATACATATGCAAACTTAAAGAAGATTCCCACTTCATCGAAATGCAATATAATTCAATGCGTGACATGTATTTGGGTGGGCCATACTCAAGTGGTGCAAGGCCAAGTTGTAGATACAATAGCAACGCTAGTGAAGATTGAGTATGCATTAGCATATTTTAGGTATAGTCTAGATAAGTGATGTCATAGTAGTTGGTCACAATTTTTGACATCATTATCAATATTTTAATGTTTTTTTCCAGTAGGATACATGTCAATATTGCGGCCATGACAATATGTATACGGAATGTATGTTACCTTATTAGATTTTAAATGTTTTGATTTATTGTGAAATTTATATGAGATGTAAGAAGTGTCCACGAAGTGTGTTTGGTGTGAAATAGCCTTAAGCTCTTACGGGTTATACTTCATGTTGTCCTCAAAACAATTGCTCTTGTAATACTTTTTCAACACCATTATTTGGGGAATTGGCCTCCGTGACTTGCACTCTTCCCCAAAATCCAATTTCACTATACCCATCAATGACATAAGAGGGATTCCTTTCAAGCTTATATTTTAGAGTTTGGTAGGGAATAACATTCAATTTGCACCTTTTGTAACCAACATAAATGCATGTTTTTGTGGCATGAGTAGGAAAGAAAATTAACCTTTTGTTTATATAATTAGCCGGAGGATCCTTATAAATTTGTAGCACAATATTTCACAAAGTTTGACGGGATAGATTGTATGTGTATGTTTTAGAATGACAATCCAAACAGTCAAGAAGAAGGGACACACCATATGTTGTAGTAGAAAAAAGAAAATGTATAAAATAAGATGGATTGAAATATTGTAGTCCATAAACGTTGAGAAAATCGTTCTTTTCCTTCCTTGCGTTGAGTGGATCAACAGCCCTTGACTTCACTTGGTGTCAATTTTTTGCACTACACAAGGTCAATAAACATTACCAACATGTTCACATGATGTTCTTTCCTTGTACAACAATTTTTAGGGATAGTGAAGAGGGGTAGCGTATTCAAAACGAATGTGCATGGAGTGGCATTTCATAAAATTGCAAATTCACGTTATATTGTATTGTCAACTAAATGTATTTTAGAATGCTAATCCAAATGGTCAATATAAAGGTTTTGACCACATCTTGTGGTAGAAAAAATAAAATGTATGAATATGAAGATATCATAGTTTTATGTGGAAAAGAAGAAGTGTTTTTGGTACCTTGTTCGACGAAGTGTGACAATGTGTGAAAATGTTTGACTTAGATTATTATGCTATTTTCCACTTAACCCCTAGGTACCGTGACAATTTCACACCACAAACACTTCAAAATAGTTGGTTTCCAGTGCAATGAATAAAGAAGGAAACAAAAACCTTGATTACTAGTTTTGATCGTAGGATCCCAAATACAATTTATTCAATAACGTACTCTAGAAAATTTCATAATCTTTGACCGCACGGATTGAAAGATCTACGTGTTTCAAGTCCAACAAATGGTTCTTTTCTTCCCTGCGTTAAGTGGATCAGCAGACTTTGACTTCACTTCGTGTCAAATGTTTGCACTACACAAGGTCTAAACCCATTACCATTGTGTTAGGCGCAATGTTAGTTCCCGACACACTAAATTTTAGAGGTAGAAGAGGGGTGTAGCATATTCAAAACAACTGTGCAAGGAGTGGAGGTTAAAAAATAGCCAATTCGCGATTGATTTTTTTGTCGAATTAATGTGTTTTAGATTGATAATCCAAATGGCCAATAAGATGATTTACACTACATATAGTTGTCGGAAAAAAAAAAAAAAAAATGAAAATCTCTAAGCTCTATGTGGAAAAGAAGAAGTTTTTTAGGTACCTTGCCCAAAAATGTTTGACTTGGGTTTGTATGCTATTTTTCACTAAAGACAAGACATTTTTTTTTGACACCATGAAGGGAAAAAATATTACTTGCTAGCATTGAAAATTTCACATTCAATAGAGTGACCTAGCAAAAGTTTTTGGAGGTGCCTGACGTGCCCGCTCTCCCTGCTTGATATTCAAAACCCAATAACTTTTTTAATAGAATGTCGGATTTCATAAATAAATGGACCCACACAAAGCTTTTAGCAATTTCCATCTACAGTAAAAATTTCAAATAGGAATGTTACAAATTGACACCATAGGAACTTGCCCAAACCTTCAAGACTCTAGGCCATGGACTATTGGGCCTTTAGAGGTTAAACATGTTTTATTCAAAAATATATATAGGACGTGAACAAATGATGAAATGGGATCCTTTCTAATTTATACAATACACCATATAAAATATCAACCGCAAAGACGTTTTGATATTGTCAAAGAAGCTATAAATATTAACCCATGAAAAGGCAAAGTCCCGAGGTCGGCTTCTGTAAATCTAGGGCACAATTTTAGAAAGTGGAATTATAATTTGAAGTCTTCAAATTATGTGTGAAGATGCGAGTAGGTATGAGGTACGTAGGAAAGTCATTGTTTTTCTATGGGAGCTATAGAACAAAACTTATGCCAAACCTGGTTTTTTTTTTAAGAAGGCAATTCAAAAGAGTTGAACCAAAATGTGAGATTTATGACGCAACTCAATATCATGTTACTACTTGAAATTCTCAAAAAATAGAACGTTTCATAGTGTAAAAAGTGCAATCCAATAAAAGTCATGTATGTTGGGCAGAATGCAAAAACACTTATAAACAATTCCTTTGTTTCCGTAGAAAAAGCGGAGATTTTGACTTTATTCCCACTCTTATTTTTTTTACAACAAAAAGCGATCAAAACATTTGTTTTCACCGTTTGGATTTGCAAAAGGTAAGAGAAAGAATTTGTAAAAAATTACAATAGTTTTGGTTATTTCTTGAATCACCGCACCTTTCACAATCTTTTTGGAAATGAAGAAACCCCTAATTACTACAACGGAGTCCACCCTAGTTAATTTTAGACACTTCATAATCTTTACAGTTTTTTTTTTTAGGTGAGCTATGACAAAAAAAAATAGGGGGGTATTGCCCCACAAATGGGTGCCCGCTTGAGTGGCCTACTCATCTTCAATGCAAGGACTAGGTATAAGGCCTACTGATTTTCCATAAAACCTATTTCACTCAATGTATACAATTTTTTTGGATTTATGGTTTGAATGTTAGTACCACACAAAGTTAGAAATGGGGACTGTGGGAACCTCCAAGATTTTGCTAGATGTCTCTATTGACATTGAGATTTTTCACACATAGAGAGAATGTTAAGTTTTTTGATGATGTCAATCTCCTTCTTGTTTTTAGTATTATTATTTTTACACCTTTTTTTACATTTCACGCAAGCCGGGAAAAAAACTTCATCTTTTTAACATAAAACCTAGAGATCTTCATATTTTTCACTTTTCTTTTTTTCTACAACAATATGTAGTGTAAACATTCTAATTGACCGTTTAGATTATCATTCTAAAACACAATAAGTTCAAAAAATATATAATTCACCTTTTGAAAATTTAAGAACCTCCACTCCTTGCACAATTGTTTTGAATATGCTACATCCCTTCTCTACCTCGCAAAATTGTTGTGCACGGAACTAACATCATGCTCAACACAATGGTAAGAGATTTAGACCTTCCATAGTACAACAATTTAATAGCAAGTGAAGTCAAAATCTGCTGATAATTCAAGGCAAGGAAGAAAATGAACCATTCTCTTGACTTCTAACAGTATAATCCTTCAAGCCGTGCAGTCAAACTGTATGAAATTTTGTAAGTATGTTACTTAGTAAGTTTTTATGAAGATCCTATGGTCAAAAGAAACAATGTAAGGTTTTGTTTCCTTCCGTACTCATTGCACTAGAATCAACAATTTTGAAATGTTATCGGTGTAAAATTCTCACGAGGTTTGTGGGATTAAAGAAATATAATTGAATAAAATAGAAAATACACCCTTCCATAAAAATATCCAAAATAAAAGAAGAAATATATATACATATATATGTATATATTTACCATCCAAATTAGAAAAGCATGTACTACGTTTTGAACTAGTACTATACTTGTAGTCATTACTTATACTTCTACAATACTCTTTGCAATCCTAGTGCTATAGAAGTAGCAAGTTCTACATGCTACTAGTAATAGGCGGTCCGAAAATGCTCGCGTGGCGTGGGCCAGTTCCATGTGTTGCTGAAGCATATGATAATATGTGATAATCCTCTAGCATTGTCTCTCCCAGTGGAACACAATCCACCCATGTACAAGTAAAAGATATTGGCAAATTCTTAATTTTTGAAGATTACAGAACTTCCGCCCTCCTGCTACAATCTCTCGTACTCTCTAGACATGGTCCTGCCATGATCCGTTGAGCTATTTGAGTTGTTGCATACTCCTTCGAAGCCTTTGAATACTTTGGAATCATTTGAACCTCAACATCGCGTCTGTGTAAGTATACAACTTTAGGATCCACCCACCACCTTCTCCGCAAAGCCACAGCCATTGCCTCCACATCGGTGAACGTGTACAGTGACTGCATTAATTCACTTGACATAGTTGTCATGCCCCAATCACATACTCCGATATACACTTGCGATTCATTGTCTGGAAAATAGAGGAGGATATTGTCCGGAGATAAGTCGTTGTAAAGGTCGCCACTCTTGTGTACTTCGTTCATGATGTGTAGCAATGCCCATGCAAGCTCAGTCGGTTTCTTGCGAAATCGTACGAATTGATGAGCATGCATAATCTCATCCTCTGGGTAATTGCCATACAATAGATGAATGTTCACGTCATCACCGTACTGGTGGTCACGTTTGAGCATCTTTTGTATCGTCCCATCATTCCACTAGTACACATACCCTTTGTATTTGGAGGCATGGATGGCTGCAAATTGTATGACGCCTGCGTGTGGAATTCTTACTGCCATTGATTCGTTCTGGTGTTTCATTTTGGCTAGGTCCGGCATGGTTTGGGCTTGGTTGCATAGTTTTGCAGCAAACTTCCAGATAGGGTCAATGCCAGGAGCTACTTCAATCCAATTTTTTTGAATCAAGGCATATCCACCTCTCCTGATCACGTCGTCCACTGCAATCACTCTTGCTGTTGTAGGAATTGCGATTAGATGCGCCATTCGATATTAATCCTCCCATCTTGCCTCTTTAGATTTCCACCAGCCCACAGATCCACGCCGGTTCCGATTTTTTGCAAACGGCTTCATTTGAACAACAAACAAATCTGCCTTCAAAACCACTCCATTATATGTTTTGTCACTTCCTCAAAAATCTCTCCCGTATTTCACCAGCAGGTTCTTTGAATTCCATAGTGCATCGTGCACCCTGCTCTCCAGGAACTTCAAATACCCCCACTTCTTCGTCTCCCCAAACCACTCCGGAGTATGCAGCGCAACCATCATGTACTGGGTCATCTCCACCTTGAATTTGTTGGAGCCCTCGTCACAGTATCTCACATATTTGCTCTCCAAAGCTCGTACGATATTTTCCTCATAGAATCGTACTACGAATTCCATGAGGAAATCCTTGCACTCCTGAGAAGGAATGTCTCGAATCGGGTGCAAATTCGGCGCACCAAAGTCCGCCGGCTTATGTTTCTTCTTGTTCTTCGGCATCTTTGTTCGAAATTGAAAGTTAAACTCTAGATAGGTTTTTTAAAAACTTTGTAGAGTTCGACAAAATACAAAGTTTTTAAAAAACTTTGTAAAATTCGACGAAATCTCCCCCCCTAATAATTCACTTTTCAACTCCCAAAAATGAGGAGCCAATGGACGGATTTTGCCAGCCAAAGCCACTCCGCATCCACTCAACATGTATGAGGGAAAGAAGAAAAGTGAGGAAAAAGGAAGAGCAAACGGCCTTTTACAGAGGGCAGTTGGCCTCTTGGTCGTCCGCCGATCGGTCTGCCGCGTGCCCCTCGATCGTCCAATTAGACGGCCGCACAAGTCTCCACCCTAAACGGACGGCCCTGATAGATCCATTCTGATTTATTATCATTTTATTACATCCCGTTTTCACTGTATGTTTGCAGTAAACGTTTATTACCGCCAGATGTTCCATCCGACCGGACGTCCGGAGGTTGCCCTTGGCCAGACATGGTTTAGGACGCTCCGACCTTCAAGACGTTGGATTGGTAACTCAGCTATAATCTATTCTATCAACCGTTGGATGTTGTGCAAAACTTTCCCAAAGTTCAGATCATGTGTTAAGTTCAATTTTGTAAGGTTCGATATTAATATTAGACATTATATTTCCATCAAATCCGGTTGAAAGAAAAAAATCAGCAGAATTCTTGGTTTTTCCGTAAATTGCCATGGGCGGTAAAGGGTTAAAAACCTTTGTAGGAGTACAATTACTTCCTAATCCAACATTCAATGATAAATTTATAAGATTTTGAATGTCAAACGGGGAGAATGGAAAGGGTACCATAAAATTAAATAGTACTATTGTAGAGCCAAATAGTGAACTTTTTAAAGCAAGTAACGATGAAGGAAAGTTTCTGGCAACCCTCATTGTTTTTACTTATTATAAGAACACATAGTGATTAAATAAATAAATAAAATTTGAAAAAAAAAATCTCTTAATATAAGAAGGCATGGTGATTCTGTTGACCTTTTAGATTTTAGATCCAACAATTTTTTCTTAATTTAAAAAAAATGGCTTTTCTATGTAAATGGCTACTTTCTATACCCCTGGTCATTGCAAGTCCATTTTTCTTATCCTAAACACCTCCATTACTTGTGGTCTTTGGCGTGCACTGGCTTAACACAAGGTAAAATATAGATCCATGAGATTTATGCAATGTGTAGCGGAAAATTATGCCATTATCTTGAGTTAAAGTACGTTGACCATGTCCATGCAAGGAAGAAAAAAACCATCCTACACTCTTCAAATGTATGCATCTTACAATCCTTGCTATCAAAGTTTACAAACTTTCTTGAGTCTCTTCTTGTAGTAGTTGACTTCAAGATCCTATAGATGAAGATAGTAAAAAAATAGTTTCAATTAGTCTCGCATGGAGTTCTCCTAAAAGAAGGTATTTTTGGTGAAACATAGTCTTGATCCTTTAGGGGTTAAAATTGGTCATCTCTTAGAACATCTCCATAAATAGAAACCTGTGTTAGTAGAACTTTCAAATCTTAAGATAGTGATAAGTATTAAAGTGTGATTGTATACCAAAAATTGGTCCTTCACCCTTTAATGCCTAAGTGGACCATGAGAACCTAGGAGAATCTACGAGCATAATAGATTAGGTAGGACATCATCTATACAATGGGTACACTTCAGCACGATCCCACTTCACATGAATCACTGTAGTTTGCTAATATGTATTGTATGCATTGCATGGATTGAAGATCGGACAAATTTGTTGGAAAGCTAACAAAAAGCTCAAACTATGTTCAGAGGACGTGAGAGACAATGACTAATTATGGAAAGAATTAGAAGAGCATAACACCAAATTCAACCCTGTCACGCTCTCATAGGCATTAGAGGGTTAACGAAGGAACTAAAAGAAGTACGACGTTTGAATAAAAATAGGTTTTCACAAAATTCATGAGAAGATTTCAACATGGAGGAGCTAGTGATTCTAGAATCAATTTCTTAAAATAACAGAAATGCTACACCTATACTTTAAAGGAGTAAAGTAAGTTGTTCAAGTACATAATATGTGGAGATACCTAGGCCATACCATGCAACATTCATGATACACCTAGATGATACCCTGTAATATTCATGCTATACATATGTAATACATGTGGATATCATCTCAAAAGGTGGCTAAATACTTATCATGCTCGTCAGCATTCTAACTAAATTTCAATATTTTTTTCATTTTTTCATATCTCTTTATATAATAAAGGCCTACGGATATCACCTACGTATCACACCATAGGAGGCGGCAACATGTGGCATTTTACTTTTATTATATTTAATTTTACTTTCAATTTTACAATTTTAGTTACCTTACCTAAAATTACACTAGCCATTGGGGACAACGAGTCGGTACTACACTAGTAATATATAAGCATGCTATCGGATATCATCGATACCTAGGTGATACCCATTACTAAACTAGGAGATAACTAGGAGATATTTTTTGAGGAGGATGAGGACTATATTTTTTATTTTACTTTTACAATTTTAGTTACCTTAACCAAACCTCCATTATCCGTCACGGACAATGGGTCAGTTTACTACACCGTTCCCTGAATATAGTGTAGACTAGACTATTTGAAATTTCCTACACTAATTTCATTAAACGCAAATTAAAGTGGTCCACTTCAATTTTCCATCCACATCAAATCATGTCCATTAGAAATAGTGTGGCTTGTTTCAAAACAAAAGACACGGGAATTGATGTGGATAAGTTTTTACAAGTTGTACCCTAAAACCAAAATTATAATATAATAACATAATAATAACATAATAACATAATAAAATAATAACATAATAATATAATAACATAATAAAATAATATAACATAATAATATAATAACATAATAATATTATTTTATAACATAAGAATATAAACATAATATTTATAATATAATATAACAGAATATAATATTAACATAATAATATAACATAATAACATAATAATATAATAATAACATAATAATAACATATATGAATAACATAATAACATATATTATAATATTAATATTATATACAATAATAACATATATAATAATAACATATTAATACTATATTAATAACCAAAATTGATGTGGTCCACATCAATTTTCATCCAAAACTAGAATTGATGTGGTCCACCTCAATTTTCATCCACATTACCTATACCTCCACACTATATTCAGTGAACGGTGTAGTTGTGTATACTGGAAGTAGCAGCCCAATTTTTCTTGTACGGTAGGTGTTATCAACTAATTTTAGCCAGTTTGAATCGCTGGTCGTGATCAGGGGGCAACATCCGGGAACAGGTCGCAACGGCGTCCTCTCTCTCTCAAACGCCACTGCACGCACTTGCCCAATTCGCACGGTACCTACGAGACTGAGGAGGAGCCATCGAGGCCACTTCAGTTGCACTCACGATCGGAGCCTGCACCAAGTAACACGAGTAGTAGTAGGTCGCTTGGGTTGGAGGGTTTTAGGGTTTAGGGTTTGGGGTTTGCAGGGGTTTAAGGAGCGAGAGAGAGCATGGGGCGGGCGCAGGAGGCCGCGTCGTCGATCTCGTTCGACTCCGTCCGGGACAAGAATGTCATGCAACTGCGCAAGCTCAACACGGCCATCTTCCCCGTCACGTACCAGGACAAGTTCTACACTGATGCGCTCAGCTCCGGGGACTTCACCAAGCTCGGTAGGTGCTTCTGCCTCCTGCGTGCCTGCCTGCCTCCAATTGTGACAGTTCGTCTGAGACGGGTTATTGTTTCTTTTCAGCGTATTACAATGATATCTGCGTGGGATCCATCGCCTGCCGCTTGGAGAAGAAAGATGGTGGGAGCGTGCGCCTTTATATTATGACCCTGGGAGTTCTTGCTCCGTACCGGAGGTTAGGCATTGGTGAGTATCTCTTTGTACTTGCGGCAATGCAAGTCTTTCCTGTGGATGATCTGTTCGAGGCTCCGGGTAGCTGTTAGCGGCAGGGTTGTTCTCTTGAACTCAGAATGGAAATTTATCGGTGTCGATTCAAATTGTTTGCAAGTGGAGCTGTTAAGGGTGGAATCATGGAATGGACAGCATAGTAGGGCGCACACACGTGGGGTGGAGAACACTTTTGATTTGCAGAAGTTGGTTATTGATGTTGTTCTGGACAGAGAAGGTTTACTTGGCTGAAACGTTATTCTTTACCGTCAGAATTCAGGGCAGCTCTATAGATTTCTTGTTGGTTTCGTGGGACCCGCTCGTACTCAATCTACACAATTGGCTGCACACAGAATTGGAGGTCTTTAAGGGAGGGTAGTAGTGTCGAGACGGAATGAGCGCCATTGATCCTTTTCAGTCTGGTTCCTGAGTTTTTGACTCATATGTATACATCCCTATGAATCTTTGCCATTGATGATATATGGAAGATTCAAATATTCCGTTTAGTTCCTGAATTTTTGAATCTTCCATAGTAAAGGGTTCTACACTTATCTTGTCATTTTGATTTCAGTCTAGTTCCTGAATCTTTCACTCCAAAAAGACTAAGTACGTGGAGGGGTTGAACTTTGTGGCCTGCGCAGGCTCGAAGCTGCTTCAAAATGCATTGGATCTTTGCAAGGAAGATCCCACCATTGTGGAAGTCTATCTGCATGTCCAGATTAACAACGACGAGGCGATCGAGTTTTACCGGCAGTTTGGGTTTGAGATCACCGACACCATCCAGAACTATTACAAGCGGATTGATCCTCCACATTGCCATGTCTTATCCAAGACTCTAGCACCTTCACCTTCGGGAAAACCATCCAACGTTGGGGTTTTATGATAAAAGACACACAATTTTGCGCTTTCTCATTCTTTGAAATCCGTTGATTTTACATGTAATAGCTCAGTGAGTTGTGGTTGGGTTGCCAAAGGCCTTCCCCAAGCATGCATCATGCAGGATGGCTACCGATGTAACTTTGATGTTTCTTATCAAGGTGATGTTTCAAGGATTCGGCAACAGTGTTTTCACCAGTGGAAGACAGTTACCATGACCTTTCACGGTGTGCGTTGATGTCATGGGAACATTATTTACCTGGGAAGTTCTTGAACCCTTAGATAAGTTTCACATATCGAAATGACCTCAAATTGAAGATGTTAGTAGAAGAATTTTCAATCCAAAGGTGTAAGTCTTGCTAAATTTTAATATTTTAAAATATGTGCTTGTATATATGATTCCCAGCTGATGTTTAAGGGTTAAATTTGTATATATGGTTCCCAATTAACAATTAAGGGTTAAATTTGTGTAGCTAAATCTCAGGACATGTTAAACCCAAATTGCCACCATTTTTCATTTAAAATTCATTTGGATAGGGAAATGAAAATTGTCGAATTGGGAGCTAAGTGTTATCATTTTTACATTTCCAAACTGAAATCCATCAAGTTAAAAGAACGTAATGTAAGAACAATGTGGATTTTGTCCCACAAGGCACTATACTAAAGAAGAACTCTGGTCCCCAAAGGAGGCCGGCGTGAATAAAGTGTCTAAGCCTATGCTCACAGGACATAAGATAGTAGTATGGAATTACTCTTGAGAGTAGACACTATATAAGGTGGAGGCACCTAATCCCGATCACTTAAGCCAATTGGGGACTCAAATGACATTGTATGTCAAGAATATTTATGTAGAAAGATGCCGAATTAGGAATGAAACTCAACATTTTTTCAAATTTAATCTCAAAGATTTGGAATTGATATAGAATCTCAAAGCCCAAAAACCACGGGAGCCCATAATCATACCGTAGAGTAGGTGAGATTTGGTGCCCTCCTTTGCCTAATGCCAAAAAGTGGGAGTGAGTAAAAGAGAGAAATGCCATGGGTAACCAATTCATGAAGGTACCCAATGCCGATTAGCCTTCTTTGACTTTCAAGGCAAGGCCACCAATGAGAGTTCAATTGAGGTGGAGCAACCCAAATTGCACACTTCATGATCCAATGCCGATAATGATTGGGGTTTTCAGATTTTGATTTATCCGTTTTAGGTCGCTCATGCACCATTTCATGCATTTACCGTTTCAAACACCATTTCATGCATACTCTATTGATTGGCTTTGGGTGGCTAATCGGAATTGGGTTCCTCCACCTTAACAAGTATCAAGTAACACGAGACCGGTGACACAAGAGACAAGGAGCCTGAGGTTTTGAGGAGCTTTGGTATTAAGGTTTGTTTTGTAAGTGATTTATGGAGGCTCTTGTAAATCCGAGAGGGGTTGGTTGTTTTTTATTTTTTGCTTGTGAAGAAGTATAGACATAGTATGGAAGATTGCAATGTTATTAAAAGTATCAAAGGTGTTGCGGATTGAAGAAATGGGGATATTATATCATTTTTCAAGAGTGGTCATGGATGGGATGAAGGTGGTGGCTTGGGCTCTAGCTATGATGATGATGAGGGGTTCAACTGTAGAGCCTCGGTGCGGTGATGTCGTCAATAAGTGGTTGGTACTTGTTTATTTTTTGCAATGGTTTTGGATGCAAATCTGAAATTGCAATATGTAAACTCAATGAATTAGATTTTGAGATTGGGACAGTTGGTCTAGTGAGGGATTGTTATAGGGGAGGCCTCTGATGCATAGAATGTTGGGTTTCAGTCGGGCATTGTAGTGACATCTTCGGATGTTGCATGTGTATGGGACTAGCTATTTAGAGACCGTATTTTCTAGGGGATAATCATTAAAAATACCAGCATTCATGAGTATGAAGCATCGAGAGTTATTGGAGGATACGAGTAATTTACAGATTTTCCAAACTGCTTTTTTTGTGGTGTTTGACAATGAAAAAGTCAATGTGGTGGTTTTGACATTTAAATAGTACATGTAGCCATGTGTTTGGATTGGTGGTGGTGCAAATAGAACATGTCACGGATGGAAATCGCTCAATTCCAGAGAACAGTTGTTTGCAGGCATTTCCCATGTATTGTCTGGTGCGGAACTTGATTAGGCATGTCTTTTGTGACTCAGTCATAAGCGGATTGTTCTAGAAGTTGGTAGAGAGTTCGTTGTCAATGTTTTTGTTGCTTGTCCATTTTCTTATGTTAGGAAAGTTTCCTGTGAGTACTTTGAGGTTTTTTATGAGGTCGTGTTTTAGGAGGTATTTGTTTGGGAATCGAATGGAACCTTCGTCCGGGTTGTCTTCCATGGAAGGCTATTCATATTCTGAAAGTAGTATGGGGTTGCATGGGCGTGTTCATAGGGGTGTTTTGCGTCACAATAGGCTTTGTCTCTTCCCTCTTCGGCTACTTTATCCGATTCTTTGTTGCCATCGATATTGGCATGGATGCGGACTTTATGGAGTGTAGTAATTTGGGTACAATTTTGTAACATTGCTACCATGGATGCAAAAGTTTTGTATTGTTGTGATGTGGGGTGGTTGTGGAGATGTTTGTGTAAGTATGGTTGTGGTGTAAGTGTTGTTGTTGTTGGGAGGAGTGAGGTGTGGTTGTGGGTATGCGTATGTTTGGTGTGATGTGCGGAGTGGTTGTGAAAGTCATTCCATTTCAAATGTGGGGCGTTGGAAAATAAGCTGTGTGAAGATGTAGGGAATTTTGCAAAGCGTCCAGGGTTAGGGTTTCAGGATTTTAGGGTTCCCGATAATCGTTTCGGGCGATAAGGTTTCATGTTCGGCAATGTCCTACCTCGTAGGACAGTAAAAATGCCGAAGCGGCCGGGGTGTTTCTGCAAGCCATTATTTGATGAGGTCCCGCTGGAGAACAAAAAGGGATTCCGCCCACCTACAATGAGGAAACGCGGAGGATCGAGTAGCTATTTGTGATTGAGAAGGACCACATTTGGCGCGATAGCTGGGAGGTGATGGAGGCGAGGGCCCTAATCCTCGAGCTGCATCTTCCGGACTCGCCCATCGTACCGGCTGGACAAACTGGCCCGAAGCAGATGCTGTGCATACATTGCAACACGACGCACCAGAAGCATAGGTTCAACCTCCACCGCATCCATGCATTGTGCGAAGGAAAGGGGAAGGTGGGCGTGAAGATGCCGAGAGACCTTCCGACTCTGACATTGGCTCGCCGATAACCTCGGCCCAGATGGACTTTCGACAGCCGCTGACAATGGCCACGATACTGAAGGCAGGCTCTGATGAAGGTGCGAATCCTGATAAGCGCCTCACCTTGCCGGTCAAAGGTAGAAGGGAGCAAGATTTGGAGTTGGAGAGGGCCGAAATGATATGGCAAGCGCAGGAGGACACTGAACGCATTTTCCCGCTTCGGAGGGTGCTCTCCCCCGAAAAGAAGGTATTGATAACGCCGCTGTACCTACTCCTTATGCATGGTCTGCTCGACAGTATCACGATGGGCAGTTTGAAGAATGAAGATGAGCTGATGAAATATGTCTTGGGTATGGTGGAGTTTGGAGGCCACCAGGGCAGGTTCTACCAGGCTCTCGGTGCTTGCATTTCCGAAGGGATCGGCTTCGCCGATAACGATGTTACGCTTTCACAGCTGACAACCCTTTGCAATCTGGCAAAGAATCACGATGGCGGTACGTCGCAAGAGCTTTGGAAGGAGGCAGTGATGGGAATGTGGGCATATATGACGCACGAGAAGGAGTGCGTCGAGTATGTAGCTAGGCTTACAGCCGAGGCGGAGACCACAAAGCAGTTAAGGGAGAGGTTAGTCTCCAACGAGATTCAGAAATTTGATGCCGAAAGGGCGGTGGAGAGAGAGGCTATTCGATGGGACTTCAACAACCTCTTCGGGTATTGCGCAGGATTGCTAGTTTGTGAGCAATGAGCGATGAGCGATGAGCAGTGGGACGTGAGCGATGAGCGATGAGCGATGAACGACGGCCTAGATTTTTAGAGAAGCAGGGTGGTTAACCGTGGAAAAATGCCAAAAGAGGAACCTATAACCGTGGAGATATGGACAATTTATAGCCTATTAATCGTGGGAAGTAGTGAAATTATAGCCTGAATCTTTTTAAAAATTTCAATAAATCCACCTAATAATAATTCATTTTTTACTTGTTTTCAATTTGTTTTCAAATTTGTTTTGATTTATATTTTTGAAATCCATATTATGGAATACACATCATTGGAACATTTTTAGAAAAGACTATTTAATTCTTTAAAAACATTAAGGACTTTGAAAGAAGGTGTGCACTACCAACCGATGCGTATAATAGTAGGCATTTACGATAATCATATTATACGTAAAGAACTAATCAATAGAATGATTGAAAACTTATCCTTGTAGGCATACCATAATATTAGAGATGAGATCATTTCTCCAAATTACAAGAAATTCTTATTGTTTATCTACAGTCCATAAATTCTACGTATGTCAGTCTGTCCCTTGGTTTATAGAGGTCTTCAGAATGAAATTCAGTTGTTAAGTAATGTTGTAAAATAGAACATTTACTTTCACATCAAAGAATGCGTGCAATTACAAAGATTCAAAGAGAAAACACTGAGAGCTCCATTAAAAACAAATCAACGGTTGAAATAGAAGAATTACGAATCCTCCGCTCAAAACTCATCAGAGTCACACTTGTACAAATAAGGGGCACCAATATCAGACCCACTATCAGCTGCCTCATCGTCTACAAAATGTCTTGCTGCGGACATACGACGGGCTACACGAACAATTCTTGGAGGAGATGGTTGTGCTACCATTGCATCAGCAACTGTAGCATCCCATGGAGTCAAATCAAATGAGCGTAGAGGGCTCTTCAGTCCCTCGGAGTGTAGTGATAGCACTGCCGCGTGCATTGTTGATTGTGTAGCCATCAACGACGCCGACCGACTAGAAAGACCCAAAGGCACATCATATTTAGAGTTAGGGAAAAAATATAGAAGTTGTAAACTACCATTCAACAACATGAACATAAGAGGAAGAGGACTTACTTACAAGTTCTCTTTGGAGCGGTCTTCACCTCTAGATCGTCGTCATCCACTTCGAGGGGGCGTTTGCGAGAGGCTTCTTGCTCTGAAGACGACGGAGTTGAGTCCACCTCCACGGTGCAAGGAATCAAGGGTCGGAGCACCTCCTCAACCAAAGTCGGATCAGACTCCAAAGCCAAGATGTGGCGCTTTAGGGCTTTGCAAGCCTTGATGGATGCCCCTGTATGAAAAATCAAGTCAATTGGTATTTCTGTTGAACACCATTATGAAATGCAATTCCATACGAAGTACTAAGAATACTTACCAGTCGACGCTGTCAAGTCCAGGACAATGTCATCCTCTCGAGTGCACATGTCAATCAACGCTTGCATGAGGTTGACGGACTTCTCCCGCGCTCCACGCCATGGCTCCATCGTGCCCTTCTTCAACGTCAAAGTGTCCTCCGTTATGAGGTTGGTCAAGTGACCGTCGGTGGAGAGCTGAATTCCCTCGCGGATGAGTTCCACCCTATCATAGAATGAGAATGGAGCCTCTCCGTCAAACTTCCTCACGAAGCACTTGGCCATGAAACACTTTTGAGTACGCCCAGGCTGGCCATCGCGAGAGAGTGGGAGGCCGTTGATAATGAACCATTTTGTTTCCTCCACAAGGCCTGCCCAATCTGCCCAACCCAGAAGTTCATTGGAGATGAACTTTGAGTCTGGATAGAATACAATCAAAGGCGCACCGTCGCGGAGAAGTTCTCCCACCATCTCAAAACAATTGTGGATGAAGATGGACTCCTTCCTCCCTCTATCATTTAGCCGGGTTGGATGCTCGTTCCAAACTGGAACTGTAGAATCTGCATAAATTCCAGGGACCGGCAACCCCTCAGGCACGTCGATGATAACCATGTCTACCAAGTCACAGGGCTCACCACGCAAGCAACGGATCTTTGAGCCAGAGTGAGCCTTCACAAACTGGAGCAATTCTGTCCAAACTGCTGGGTGGTCACCCTCCTCAGTGATGTTGTTAAAGAGAGGCATGATAGAAAGGGCGCTCTGACACATCACCGTCACTCCAACCGAAGAATCCCCTTGCTCAATCACTGGGATTGTGTAAACCGTTTGAGAGGGCTTTGCGACATAAGGAGAGGGGCGGCTGCTAGCTGATGGTGAAATTCCCTGCGAAGGAGCAACTTCAGGAGTGCCAATATATGCTGCCGCACCCCCCAGTTGAGTAAACAACTTTTGTGGGCCTTCCTTTGCCACCAATGCCGCAAATTCCTTGTACCTCTCCTTCGTCTCTTTCTTCTCCTTCTTCGCGGTCTCCCTCTGTAGCCTCCTCTCCTCTCGCTCCTGCTCTTTGATCTGCGCCTTCGCTGCCTTCTCTACAAGCGTTGCCTTTGCCTTCTCTGAGAGCGCAGGATCTTCTGCTATAGCTTCAGGAACAATAGACAGTAGAGCCACGTTGCCCTCACGAGAAGATAATGTGATCGATTGGCAAGCAGCACGGAACTCAACCTCGTCTCCCGGGGTGGAATCGGATTCTCTCATCTCCAAGTACCATGGGCACTGTACAAGATGGTGATGCGAGAACCGGCGCTTCTGAGCATCTGTAAAGACACACTCCGATGTAGAGGTGTCCAACCACTTTGTGAAGCGGATGGGCAAATCTCCAGCAGCCAAGGCTCCATTTGCAACTAGTACCCTCCAGAAATAACGCATTACTACACGCTTCACAATCTTGTCGCAATGGTCCTGCGCCATAAACTCCAAGCTCTTTGAGTAAGAGCCACCCTTTCCGATATGGCTGGAGAATACCTTTGTCCATAATGACATGCTCTTTGCCTCAATCCACTTTCCAATGCTTGGAATAGGATTTGGAAGCCCGTTTGTTTTGAGGATGATGTTGTCCTCAAGGATTATCTCACCAAAGAGCTTCTCGCTTTCCTCCTCTAGCTGCAACCAATATTTCAAGTAGTCAAAACATGAGTACACGACATAGTATTTTAAAGAGGACTAGACAAGATTAATTAAAGGAATATACCCCAGCAAAGAACGCAGCCTTGTCAATCCAACCACGTAGAACAAGGTCCGATGCCGGCGACGTAGGAAAGTTGTACTCCTGTCTACTACCCTTGCTCAAGTTCCACCACCTACACCAGCGCCCCTTGAAAGTCGCGGCTACTTTGGCAGTGGCAATTAGCTGGAGCTTCTCCAGTGTCATTTCAGGCTTCCTCTGATACACATCAAAGTGACGGTTCACCTGAAGCAAAAAGGTTTGCAGTAAGTCTTCACACTCATTAAATATAAACTCACCACAGAGAATGCGAACATTGAGGGCCAAAATTGTACCTCTCTAAAGAAATCCTCTCCGTTGGCCGGATTGGCGATAGCAAGATAACGGTTTAGCTGCGTCTGACACGAGGTCTTCTTCCTTTGCACGGCGTCCGCGCAAAGGCTCACCAATTCAGTTGTACTACCATGGCAGTCTTCACCAACACCACTGACCAAGTTGTCCTTAAACTTCTGAATCTGCTCTTCTTGGACCGCAATAAGGTCACGCTGGAATGAAAATGAAAATCATGGCCAATTAGAAATCTTCAAATTAAAGAAAAGAAATACCAATAATTTTTATTCCAAAACAAGGAGTCCTTTACAACATACCTCATACATGAGCTTCACAAACGCATCAAGAGTCATGTGATACCACTTCCTTCCTCCCTTCTTTGACCACTCCAGGATGCTGGCTTCATAATCGTCGTCACTAATGAGGCCCTTCAACTGCTCGAAGTCCAAGAGGCCCAAATGCTGGACTCGCTTCAACTCGTGTGTTAGGTGCTGCGAAACGTGGTCCGTCTCCTTTTGCCTGCCAAGATGAAAGCATTCAATACATATCAAAGAATGTTAAATATGACAGGAGTTCAACAATTCACATTGCTGAAATACTTTATTGAGATGATTTCAAAATTTATACATACCTGTTCCAGTCTGACATTGCGTTGAGCAAGATGTGCCGGTTCTCCAAGCACGGCTCAATAACAACTGCCCTCACGGGAACATGGAAGTTTGGGTCCGTGGTGTGCAATTGAGAAATCACCTCACACCATGCCATGTGACGGTGATTGCCATCCCAAACGAAGAAGAACTTGTTAGAGAATGCTGCAAACTCCGGCCGAGTACTCAAGAGCGCCTCAAACTTCTGGTCTTCCTGCCGCCATAGCGCGGACCATGACTCACGATCTTCGGGAAGGACATTCTTCTCCACCAACGAGAAACTCTTCAACGATACGTAGAAACACGCGGACCCTGGTCTATACCCCGTGACAAACTCCCCCTTAAGCTTCTCCACATCGCTTCGTAGTGGTGACCGGACCATAGTCATGGGAATCATCCGACAAAGCGGAATGTGGAGCTCACCGGCCGCGCAACTAATTGAGCTCTGCAAAACGTCGTAAGAGATACCACGAATTGACCTCCGCAATGACTGCAAAGCTGATGCCAAGCCGGTCTCATCCACAAGATCACTGACGGCCTGGTCGTCGCATGCGGCCATCTACAACAGAACAATGATGATCAACATCCTCATCAACACATTTTACACAACAAAATAGAGCAAACAGTTTGATTACAACATAGATGTCACATCAATGATGTTGAATTCTACGTATCAAGTGTTTGGAATACAAATCAAGATCAATGACAAAGAGGACCGGAACACTCTGCCCATACACCCACATGACCAATGACAACATTTGCCAACGGAGATATGAGAGTATTATATATGAAATAGACACTATTGATAGAGGATTTAAAATAAAAAACTCAACATTGATAATTTTGATTCCATTCGTTCTTTAATCGGTCACGTTTTCTTGCACAAATCCCGACAAGTAGGCAATTATTAAGAATTTATTTCAAACACCCTCAAATCATCAACAAGACTTTTGGATCCAAAAGTCAGGTGTTGTGTGAATAATTTTACAAAAACGAAGATGACACCTACTCAACAAGTGGCAAAACTACAACATTTGATGAACATGACAGTCATTATATCATTGACCAACTAATTCTCAGAAGCAATTGCAATCTTCAATCACCCCACATTGCCCACAATGCTTATCTCATGTCATTCTTATGGAAAACAACGATGCTGAAAGTTTTTGTTAAAATCAGGAAGACAATAATCGAGTTTCGGATCCGAAAGTCTCTTTTGCATCAAAGAAATTTCTAACCATTCATAAATACGGAACCAACTGTAATAGTCACAAACAAATTCTTTTCAAAATGAAGAACCGGTGAATGCAGTTTCGGATCCGAAAGTCATAATAAAATTAGATATTTTTACAAACATCATTAATTATTGAACCAACACAAACAGTGACTCAAATTAAATTTTCGAAAATGAGGAACCTAGTGAACTACTTTCGGATCCGAAAGTCACATTTGCAGCAGAGAAGTTTACAACTAACCCAAATTAATGAACTAACAGAAACAGTGATTCAAAATACTTTTTTTCAAAATGAGGTACTTGTACATCTAGTTTCGGATCCGAAAGTCACATTTTCATCGAAGAATTTTTTAACTCTCACTCAATAATGAACCATGTGAAACAATGACTCTTAATATTTCTTAAAAGTTTGGAACCTTGCAATCTACTTTCAGATTCAAACATCTTCAAAGCAGCATCAAACTTCACCGCACATTGAAGTGCATGAAACAGTTATCCCACTCGGTTTCAAGAAACAGATGTCACACACCTGTGCAGGATCCGAGGTTGGTGAAGTTGTGCACTGCACGCCTTCAAAGTCGGCACTCAGTGCTTCCTCCTCCATCACCGACGATGCAAAACTTGGGACCTTCAACATCAACACCCAGTTTCTATGGTTAAGGGTTTCATGTAATTTATAACAGGTTTGCTGCTAAGGCTCGGTCACTTACATGACGAGGAGACAAGGTCGGTGAAGATGTGCACCTCTCGCCTCGCAAGTCGGCATGGCTCGCTCCATCCTCCATCCCTGGTGCTTCAAAATCACGCACCTATAAAAACGACAGAAAATATCTCTCATCAGTAAGGTCGCCGAACAAGGTGATTGAGTTTCGGATCCGAAGGTATCAATTTCAGCAACAAATTCTACAACAATATTAAGTGAATGAGCCATGTGACAGACCCTCGCAGAATCTGATTTCCGAAAGTAGGTAAAAGATCAGTAAGCTCTAAAATCGGAATCCCTAAACTGAATCTGTTTTACAAAATAGGAACCTCGAATTCTGACTTTCGGATCCGAAGGGCCTTCCCAAGAATCCCACGCAGCACCTTCTCGCCACGAAACCCTCACAACGCCTCGTGAAGATTGCTTGCGATTCGGCTTGCCTTTCGAAACCCTAGCTGCACCTCAATACCCTCGCAGCGCCTCGAAACCATCGCAGCGAGGGGGGCACGTGATTTTTAAAAACAAATTTGGACGGGAGGGAGAATGTGGGATGAATGTTGGTGTACCGCATGTTTCTCAGTTCAGCAGTTGCTCGTCAGAAAAGTATGGAATGACGGAAAGGTAATGACTATGGATCATATCCTAAAAACCCATCTAATTAAAAAATAAAGCAATTTTTCCTATAGAAATTTCGGCAAATTTTACTAAATTTAGTAAATTTTGCTTCGCCCCTACAATCCCCCCGGGGAGTCGTCGAGATAGTAATGGTTGATAACACAAAAGAATCTGAATTCAAAAGCTTCAGAATCTAGGGTATTTTTCTAACATGCTTCTTTTGCAATCAAGTTAAATTTTCCTATTCAAATGAATTTGGAATACAATGCTATTTATGTAGAATACCGTGACCACCAATGAGTCCTTCTGAAGTCTAATTTTAACTCCGCATCCTCTACCATCCCATCTCCATCCATACTAGTCACAAATTGTCTCTATTTCCTACATATTCATAAAATCATGCCTATCTCTTTCAGAATTATGTTAAAAGTACAACAAGCATAGCACTTTAAAAACAAAAACATGTGACTGGAGCACTTACCTGTGATGCTATTCTTGATTCTCTTCCTTCATCATGTGCTCCATCTTCCACTAACTCCACACTTGCTGTACTATTGGCACTCTTTCCCTTCCCTCTACCTCTTCCACGTTTCTGAAATTTTCCTCTAACACTTTCTAGTGGACCCGTCTGTGAAGGCTGCATATCTCTATCAAAGTCTGGAGTACATGTTACTTTATCAATACCCTCGTACCGTCTACCTGACCTCATCTTCGACTGACGTAAAATCTTTCTCGAGGAGAACCTAAATGCACTCTTCCTAACCCTTCTTCGAGCAGGTGCCACTCGAGACTGAGGTTCCTGCATTGGTGTGTGGAACAAGCTAGACATCACAATCCAACCATCTCCCCATAACTATCCCCTCTCACTTCCTTAGTCCACTACCCGCCCAGCAATAAACTATATTTAAATTACCAGCCTACTATTACCTGTACTCATATTTTCAAAATGTGAGTACAGGTAATAGGCGGCGCCTCCTCCAAGAAAAGCATATCTTTAATGTCAACTTTCTAAGATTGAGATGTAGCCTGACAACCTACACTCTGACACTTTTGACGACATCTTTCAAATTATGTAGACTCTATAACATAGCTCTTCCAAACATAACATTTAAAAATCCTGAGAGTTACTTTCCAACTCACATCCACCTCAACAAACTCGGATGTGTACTAATAACTCCATCCTTGCGACGGCCACCTGCTTTAGTACATCTAATTTGCACTACAATCCGCCGCCTAAACCTTGAACCACGTTCTCCTAAAAGATCCATCATTGTTTTTTTTAATTTTCTTTTGTCACATTCTTCACACCGCTCAATGTCACTCTCTAAACTGAATTAGAACTCCACTACCAACATATACACCACCATCGCTCGTAGCATTCAGTAACTTGTTAGCAATTTTTACGAATCTTCTTTGCCCCATTGCATTGTCCTTAGAGATGGCTACACTTAGCACTGAAGGAGCAAAGCATCCAATTTGACATCCACTAGGACCTAACGGTCTTGCCATAGTTCCTTCCGTATACCTAGCAGTCCGTTTTGGTTTCCAGGAAGAGTCTATCTATGTTGAGAAGGAGGTTCTCAATGTGGACGGAAATGTTCAATACGCCGTCACTCAGCTCAGCTCCCTAGTTAATGGTCAGAAGACATGGTCCTTGGAGGAGGGTACTTACAAAGTCTTTGGTTTGTCTCAAATGCAAATGCAGGCATCCACACACCTGTTGACGCCCGGGAAGTTCACAACGTCTAGCATCCACGCCCCACTTTGCACTCCAGCAACTAGCGTAGCCGACATCCCCCCGCCCTTGAAGCAACATCAGGCGCACTCTCCAATCTTCATTGACAACAGCGATGATGACTTCCGCGTGGAGGACATCACTGCCTCCACTCCCACCTCTTTTCGCACCCCGCCGCCATCCACGTTCGACGAGCACCGGCAACCCCCAACACCGTCTTCCGCTGCACGACCTCCCCTACATCCTCAAACATTGGGACGTACAAGTGTTGTTGCGTGCTTGAAGAGCTTGGCGTCTAGACCAAGTACGAAGAATGTGCTGAAGAATACGAACTATGCTTCAGTGCCACATCGGACAGTTGACTTCCTACCCTCCATGTATGATGGTGATGTCATCTTTGAGTTGCCACCCGTTGCTGCTGGTGCCAATTCGTCCAAGGCCAAGAACTTGCAGGGTATCGACAAGAAGTACGATGGCCATTGTTGGTGCCTCACAAAGACCTCCAACATCTCAAATGACATGGGCCTTACCTTCCGGAGATCCTCATGTGCTGGCCATCTCAAGTGCGGAAATCTGGATTGCGATTACCTAAAACGACCGAATCGTGAAGACCCCTACAATGAAAAGGAGTGGGAAGGGACAACTCCCATTCCCTCCGTGCCGGGGAGGGAAGACCCTCCGAAACTGTCCACCGTATGTTGCAAGGTATGCAAGACTCCACCTAAGGCCATTGCTACATGTGACGCTATTATTTACTATGTCATTGGACCACCGGGTATGACCCGAGCTTGTGTGCACTTGGGCGTCCATAATCACCCCGTTGCATTTGGCGTCTGCCGCGAGTCTGAGAATACTATCATTTCCTTGATCGGCGAGCAAGTGGAGCGCACTCCGTCCGCAACAAATTCCTCCATTGCCATGGCTGCAAGTAAGGAGTTCCTTGCGAAGCATCTCCTCCGTCCACAACAGTGCGATACGACCATGACTGTGGAGGACATGAAGACCGTTATGGAGAAGTACGCCAACCTCGCCTCTCCAAACATCAAGAATGCTATATCAAACTTCAAGCACGTCGGGCGCACTAATCCCATGGACGGCATCCGCCAGATGAGAGGATGTACGACCTGGCCCTTTGTCCAACGAAATATGTTTCCGGGACAAGGCGCTGACAACGACAAAGTCTTCGTCTTTAAGATGAGTGAGGTAGGACCTGGCTCCGGTGTTGACCTTGTCACTAGAATGCAGCCAGGAGGAGACTTGCAAGATTCTTGGCTCATGTTTGACCACGTCAAGCGTGTCAATAATTGGACCACTATGGCGTGCCATGTCTATGATTCACACTACTGTAGGGTGATGACTATTGCAGTATGTGATATGCAATCTGAGGATTGTGAGGCCCAATGTGTCATGTGGAAGTGCCTCAACGAAGTCATGGCTAGGCATGGGCTCATAATTGTCAACTTCAAGGGATTCATGGCGGATAGCGCTGGTGCCAATTGGAATGCTGTTCGCAAGATCTATGGAACCGGAGATCCACACAAGGAGATGCCTGATCGTGAGCGCACATGCCTCCTTCATTGGACCACCTCCATGAACCGCCATACAGACAATCATATCAAGAGTGAGTTCCAAGAACAACATCGTCTCCTATGCAAGCAATATAAAAATTCGAAGACCTCCGCCGAGGCTGAGGTTCGATACCTTGCAATTCGGGCATGGTGGCAATCGTGTGGAGCCGTAGACGATACAGCACTCAAGCAGCTTGACCAGTGGCTTGCTTTCTGGCATTATCGCTACCGGCAATGGGGAGCCTCCATGCAGCTGGTAAGTCATTCTTTCGCCTAGTACATTGTCCCGTGGACTCACTTGTTTGTGCTAGCAATCAATGTTGGCTAAATTCCTGGATGTCTTTTCCAGGACCTCACGGATGAAGAGCGTGCTGAAATGCCCTCCTGCAACTTGTCGGAGACCGTCCATAACCGTTGGCTTCAACAGTCTGGCAATAGGGGGAACGATTTGTACGACGCTACAGTGGACGACTTCGTACGTGCATTCATGCAGTGCACAAACTACTACAAATTTCTAAAGGGTGGGCGGCCCGGAACTGGGCCTTCAAAACAAGAGTTGAGGCTACGCCAAGCCCAACAATCGGGCAGACTAGATAAAGTTGTTGACGCAATGGAGATGATGGCAGAGGGGAAGGAATGGTGCACCCGTACCCCACATTTTGAGGGTGAGGAGGTCTTCGGGTCTACCGCACGCAAGCTAGACCTCCCTCTTGGATCTGAGTTTGATAGTCACCGCTCAGACAAGATGAACTTCTCCCGTCCCAAGGTCCAGACGAGAACAAGGAAGGGCCGCCGTGAGAGTGCTCCACCAGCAATTGATTTATCTCCCCCTTCTTCACCTACTTCTTCTAACGACGTTCGCATTTTGTCTCCACCAGCATCAGCATCCAATGTTGTAAGTGCACAGGTGAAGCATGTGACTAGTGTCCAAGAATCTGACTGCGATGTGAGGCAATGGCACATTGCCCGACTCCTAAAGACTTCCAAGAAGAAATGCTTTGCCAAACAAGCACGAACTGGAAGAACTTGTTCAGAGATGATTATTCGTCTAGGTAAGAGTACTCCTGCCCCTACCTATACTGGAGTGTTGCACATTCGCCGTCTGTTGAAAGACAAGATGATGGAGTTCTTCCATTGTATGGACGATATCGAACGTTGTGTGAAGGGAACCAACCAAAAGTGGGTGGTCGGCGCCCGACCCCAGGTGCCCAACGTTTGGCCCGTACTCAAGGGCACGAATCTCACAAAGGGGGAGATTCTTAGACTTGAGCAGGCTGGATTCCAACTTCAAGAGCGCCGAGAAATTTCACCTCGGCGTCTCTTTGGACACTCCAAGAGTCACATTGCCGAAGTTACTGCAGTTCCAACTCCAGAAGCACCCGATGCATATCCAACACTCCGTGATGGGCGCCGCATCCGACGTCTACCACAAGGCAAGGTGTCCGTGAAGCAAAGGAACCGTTGGGAGTCAGCCGCCATCATTGATGCCCGCATCAGCCAGGTTACTCCCATTCCATACCCTGTCAATGGAGGTATAGTTTTGTTGCACTGCAAAAAGGCGCAGAGAACGACGGAGTATCGCTTGACTATTGGGACCACCCCGGATTGCTCTTGTGAGGACTTCAAGGATATGTTCGTCCGGACGAAGAAGCGAGGCGCTTGGTACTATTGCAAGCATTTATACTACATCTTTCGTGTGTTGTGCCAGTTTCATTTGGAAGATGACCACCTTGTTCATGCACCGACGTTCAGCTTCAACGAAGTGAAGAAAGTAATGGACAGCGGTGTGGGTCGTTTTCTCTATTGACTACATGTAGAAGTTAGCCAAGGTCATAATCACTAATAACTATGGATGTGTCTCCAAGTCCTTAATTCTATGATGTTTATAATATAGTTGTTGGTACCAACAACTAAAGTAGCTACCACTCATAAGAAGTACATGCCCCCTAGTGTAACATCAAAATGTAAAAGACTTGGCCACTTCAAACTATGTTGTCTACCTATATTCTCTGAAGTTTTTTTTTTCATTTTCTTTTTCTTGATTTTAATTGTTGGCGCCAACAATTAGACTAGCTACCTCTCATGGGGCTTGCATCCTCCCTTCACTATTTCCCAACAACTTAAAATGTTAAACTCGTAATATCCAAGCCTTGATAAATCTAAACCCCTAGCACCCCTTATTCTCTATACTATTCAAAATCTTGCTTCTTTTTAAAGCCTGATGCTCCCTCGCACCACCATCATCATCTTCTCTCTCAACTTGGTCTACTAGTTCTTTTAGAAATTCTGGCGTTATGTACAAATCTGCTACAGTCAATGTCATCTTCACTATTGCTAGCCATTGAAATACTCCACTGTTCCTATAAGCAATGTCCTTTCCAAATACTGAACTTCTTTAAATCTCAGAAAATAGGGGGGCTTGATGATTTTACGGTATGATTTGAGAGGCCCTAAAATCCCAACAATTGAGTTCAATCCACGGTTATAGGTCCAAAAATTTACTTAAAATAGAAATATTCTCCAAAATTATTCGAATAAATATAATTTTTTAGTAAATTTGTGCTCGTTGCTCATGAAATGACCGCTCATCGCTCATTGCTCATCGCTCACAGCTCACAAACTAGCGTCGTTGGGGTATTGCGCGATGAACGAAATTCTTCGACCATTGCTACACCCACTGCCGTGGACGCACAACATTGACGAGGCTTGAGAGGTACAACACCATATAGCGCGGATCAGAATCGATCGTGTCCCGTCGCCGGCTCCAGCTATGCTGTTGAAGTGTTACTTCGTTTGCAATGGGCTCTGTCGGGTGTAAGTTTTCCCTTCTCGCCACAGACTTGTCTTTTATCGTCCCTTATCGTCTCTTATTGTCCTGTATTGTCCCTTATCGTCCTTTATCGTCCCTTATCGTCCTTTATCGTCCCTTATCGTCCTTTATCGTCCCTTATCGTCTCTTCTCATTCCTTATCGGCTGACGTGACTCCGTTGTTTTTCAGGGGTCAGAATATGTGCAACCCTAGCGTAATCCCCGAGCCTGCCTGCATTGCAATGTACGTGGACGCTCTAGAGACAAATTGAGATGGGCCGTCTCAAATGTACGAAGTCCCGAGTCCTTTCCTCTTTGGAAGGGACGGATCCGAACAGCATCTCCTGATAACGCAGGCGTTCTTGCGGCTCCGCGATAATAAACACGACGGACGAGATTCTCTTTTAAGCTTCATCGCAATGGTCCACGCTCGCACTCTCGTGGACACGCCAAGGAGTCACCCAGAGGACTTCGTTCGACAGTGGTGTGCTGCCGATAAGGGTACCTACGAACACTGGGATACCTTGGACCAAAACTGCTTGGCGAGGGAGGATCTCGACTTCATGTATGCCGACTTTGTTCCACGTAAGACTTATCCGATAACCCCGTCATTCATCTAACTGTTTTCTTCCTCATTCTTGGTTTTTCCGTTATTTCCCTGTGTCTAAACGATAAGCCTTTTGCAGGCACTGTAGATCCTACCTGGGCACGCCAAAGGGAACTTGCAGAGGCAGATTGCAAGAACGTTGTGTCGCGTCTGGTGACGACAAAGTGGATTCGACGAGAAGGGCATCCAGTGACGGCGCATGATGAAATTCGGCGGGAGACATCTACCCGAACAAGGGACCTCGAGGGTGCAGCCACCCTTCTTCACAAGGACAAAGGAACCTCAAATGAATTCCGCGTCCAGAATCGGTACCCGAGGAGTAATGAGGCGAAGGATTCTCCGATAAGGGTCCGGACGAAGTTACGGAGGAAGCACAAGAGCACCCTAGCGATGAAATACTTCAGGGAGGTGTTCTCGATACACTCCAGGAAGAGCCTGCTACTACACCGGTGAGTCCCACCGATAACCCACCTCACAGGGAGTTTTCGTGGACGCAAGCAATGAATGACCATACCCTCAGCATTGTGGAGTCTTCACAGTCGCCGGTGGGGCTAACTCAATTCGACACCCCGGGTGATGATGTTGTACACGGGGGTACGGGGGAGACGGAACATAGCATGCAACCCTAGCATCTATCGTTCTCTCTGTTGAGTCAAGGTATTGATTACCTGGACTCTATTGCCAGTCCCCCGGTGGTTCCCGAGGAGCCTTGCGTGACACCCTTGGAAAATCATCCAATCCTAGAAAAGGCTCCCTCATTGGACTCCGATTACGCTTCTCAACCAGGGCCCGATAACCCTGCTTACCCGCCAGAGCCCCATAACCATGCCAGTCCGCCAGAACCCGTTAAGCCTGATTCAGCGCCAGATCCTGATGGCCCTACTCTGATATCTGAGCCCGATAACCATGCTCCTCCGCCAGAACCCGATAACCCTACTCCTTCGCCAGAGCTCGATATGCTTGCTCCTCCGCCAGGACCTGTTCAGCCTGCTCCTCCGCTAGAGCTCGATAACCCTTCTCCAAAGGAGATGAACCCCGAGGAGATCAGACTGGCATTGCGCTTTATCAAGGAAGCACAGGAATAGCAATTGACCAGTATTTGGGTTTATCCTAGACTCGAAGAGCGTGTTCAGAACGGTTTTAGGGCAGAACAGAAGGCGGCGTATACGTGCATGTTGGAGGCGAATCGCCGAGTATGTACTTCAGACGATGTTTCCTGGGAAAAAGAGCCCTCGCTCTGCTACGAAGCCAAGGAGCATGATGCATCCGCGATAGAGAAGAACCTCGGTATTATTGTGGAGGTCCTAAAACTCAGGTGAGTGTAACCGTCTATGTTATTGTGTTCTCCTCACCTGTTGTTTATCGGCACCTGGTGTCTAACATCCCCTTTCTTCTCAATTGCAGGCCTGGGTGAAAGTTAGCTAGGGTTACTCACTTTTGGGCAAAAAATATACCTCCAAGTATATTTTTGTGCAGCCCTTTGTAAGCCACCCCGATGAATGAGAACCGTCCATTTTGTGTATCTCGGGTAATTGTGGCCGTTGAGTAGATCTTAGATGGGAGTTAATGGTCAACAACGGCGCATTCAATTGAACGTGTGGCGGGAAGACGGGTGGTGTGGCAGTTAATCGATTTGTGCGAATTTCGAGGGGGACCTGGCTGGCCCGTTCCTACTTCCCAGCTCTCATTCTTCGTGTGTGCAGCTATGGATGTGTGCTCGGCGAAGAGGGTTTAGGGTGTTGCAAGATTTGGCGACCACATCTAGAGTTCGCATGTGCGCGATCGGGTGTTGCGGCGTTGCAGGCGTTAGCGAGGAGGTTGTGCGATCGAAGTAGAGAGTAGGACGCCCCTCTCGGCTAGCGGCACATTACCGCTGCAAATTTGAAGGATTGGTAGGGTGCGCGTCAAGGCTATTACTGCGAGTCAAGGCTTCAGGGTGCGCTGGAGATTTGGAGTCAAGGCAAGGAGCGTGTCCTAGATGCACGTTTGGGCTATTACTGTAAGTATCAGCTCTCCACGAATTTCCAAGCTTTTCCACTTTCATTGGAAGGGCCTAGTGTTTTTTAGCAATGAACTGTTGGCAGGTGGTCTCGCGCTAATTCTCTTGGTTTAAGGCTTGCAGTAGTATGCTAGAAGATGTAAGATCTGGGCTCACAAATGAATCAATTTCTGTGGGCGCATATTGTGGAGCAGCGGTGGAGCTGACGTTGGTGTGCCAGATTGCAGAGAGGGTGCATGTTTTTCTCGTCCATATGCGCTGGGTAAGTGCTTTTCTTGCTCCAGATATCTGCTCTAGACTTAAGGGTTTAGGGTATATGTAGTAGATAGACGTTATTTCTTTCTGGTGTACAGTCCGCTTGGAAACCTTGGAGAGGGTTAGGGAGACTGTGAGAGGAGAGAGGAAGACAAGATGTGGGTTTATTGGACCTGTGTTTTTCAGCTGCCCGTGTCATCTCAACACTATCTACTCCATACTGGAGTCTGGATGCAAAGTTGAGAGCGGCTGCATCGACGTCTTTACAAGGTCGACGGTTTAGGGTCATCTCAGACAGGTCAACAAGACACGTTTCGGGCTCCAACACTGCCATATGAAGCTCTATTGTACTGTAGGTGCGTGCTGGTAGGTGCAAGGAGATTGAGGTTTGTGCTCTCTTCGTGGACATTATTTTTGTATAGGGATGAAGGTTATGTTCAATTTGCTGGATTACTTGGTGTTGGTTCTGATGTGTATAGCTGCCTATGACAGATCCTATGACTTACTTCTGGTCTTTGCCGACACAGGTTTAGGAGTAGATGGAGATGTTGCATGATCAGCCCCTATGCTGATGAGTTCGGCCTAGCATACTTGGAAGGTGGTGAAGACGAGCTCCACGTGAAGAATGACAAAGGTTTCAGGTATGTACTGTCTTTCTTGCGATTAGGTCCGTGTATGTGCAAAACCAGTGTAGTTTCTGATTACAACTTAGTATACTGCCATGGAAATCAGCATTTACAATTCACTACAGTTATGTAGCCAAGGATGAATTCATACGTCAAATGAATGTGGATGAGGATGTGGTGTTGAGGATTGGACGTGGATGAAACTGTGATGTTCAGAGTTACCTTCAGACGTGGTTGTATAGCCGGGTATGTACCTTACCTGAGTAGGTTTTATACCCTGATAGGTTGTATATCCCGGTAGGTTGTATGTCTAGGTAGGTTGTCATGTTACATACATGGAGTTGTATACACGGGTAGCTTGTATACTTGAATATGGATGTATACTCGGGTTGGATGTATACCTGCTTATAAAATGTATACCCGGGTGTATGATGTATACCCAGGTCTTTTCTTAGTTGAGGGTGCGTATTCTTCCCTGATTGTGTGTATGCTTTGGTTTGGGTGTGTATTCTTCCCTGATTGTGTATATGCTTCGGTGATGGTGTGTATACATTGTAGTATAAAATATTGCAATAACTTTCGTATGACACATGTCATTGTAGTATTTTGAGGTCCACTTTATTCTATGGTATCAACCTTGTGGGTCGTGATTCCGAGGCGTTGAAGCACGAGTCGACATAGGAAGGCAGCTGTGACGGTAATGGATGCTAACCCAGTAGATATTTGAAGGTCGATCCCAAGCGGTGTTTGGACAACGCGTCCCCGTGTTTACAATAGTTCCTCTACACCTTCGAGATAAGCACCAGAGTTTGTACATGGGATGAATTGCACTTTATTAGTATATTGCTCGTTGAAGTCCTAAATTTATGAAGTTATTCAAGATGAATGCCCTTCTATCCTTTGATTGTGAGTGAAGTAATATACATGTCGTACTCAAACTCTCTATAATGTATGACACTCTTGTATACTGCTGTGTATATGTCACACCCATGTATTCTGTATACTTGCCAGTGTAGTATACTATAGAGTCTGCTATGCATCTTGTAGTTGATTTTCATTTCGGTCAGAATTTGGTAGCTTCCCTGTGGTATTTGTCTTCAGTTTATAACGTCCTCTATATGTAATTGTATTAGGTGTGAATAAGCATAGGAACTTTGTTGGACGGACATGGGGAGGCAGGAGAAGAAGCAAAAGCGGGTGGCTAAGAAGACAAAATTGTCCATTGCGAGGAGCGTCTCGCGCTCGGAGGAGATGGGTGAGAGCGATGATGACTCCAAGGAAGAGTCGGAGGAGGAAGAGGAAGAGGAGGAGGAAGAAGAGGAAGAGGAGGAAGAGGATAAGGTCGTCAATCTTGACGACAATGCGGAGGAGAAGGACTCTGCGCTTGAGGACATTGACAGCGCCTTAGGAGTCTTGTTGAGAGGTCCACCTCGACATGCGATCACGTACGACATGTTTCGGGACGATTATAGGCTTCACGGTGGTGGTCTGAATCCACACAAGTACCATGAGAAGATTGGCGTGGGTGAGAATGATCTCGTTGAGATCTTTGGACCAAAGCCTGGGAGGAAGTCCGCGTATTCATATCGGAAGGTGTCCGACAGCGCCATACTGAAGGCCATTGATAGGTATTACTGCATATGTTATCAAAAGGCGGGGGGCCCGCCAGGAAAGCTCGTGGGTCGGCACTTTGCACTCGGGGTGGTTGCAGAGGTGGTAAAGGGGATGGAGGTGGACTGGGCAGGGTATGCCTTTGTCTCCAATACTACTTTGAGGTCTACATGGCGCAAGAAGGTGTTGCACTTGGCGAAGGAGAAGGCATGTCTAATAGGTAAGGGCCTTGCTGAAATTCTTGAAGAAGATGGATTGCTCACGTGTTTGGAAGGGGGAAATTATGTGAAGCACGGGGGTGTCGACCCTCTCTCGGGGATGTTGGACGTGAACCATCTCAGAGCTCCTCATCCCGGACATGTCTGAAGAGGAAGGAGGTTCAGGAATTCCTCACCTTGGTGAAGTTGGAGACTGTAGCTGCTAGGAAGGAGCTAGAAACCGTGAAAAAGGATCACGAGAGTCTCCTACAGCAGATCCTTGGACAGGGTCAGCTCGTTTCTACCATGGAGGCAACAGTGAATGCTGCCAAGAAGCGTATGGGTGAGTGCAAGGATGACACCCAAATGCAGCACTTCATGTTGCAGGACGATTTCTACAGCGACATGTATAGAAAAGCTGGAGACCAGCTTGACATCCTCTAGGCCAACTTGGATTGCACAGTGGAGTTGATTTCCAGAATGGAATAGAGAGTTCGAATCCTGGGGACGCAGGCAGAAGGACTGGTGAAGCTCGGTGGGATGTTGAAGACATGATACAACGGTTTAGGAATTTTCCCACATCCCATGGTGTACCTCGATGAGGTGGATGGTACCTGTCGTACCACAAATTTTTCGTTTTTTTTGGTTAGGTACATATAGGTATTAAAATTAGGTAAGGGAGCTAGGCTAGAAGGTTGTTCCCACCCGGGATTAATCTTTAAATAAGATTAGGATAGGAGGAATACCGGGCTTTTATAAATACCTTAATAGTAGCAAGAAGGGGCCTAGAGCTATGACTTAGACTCTAGCCTAAAAACAGTCCCTCAGGCCCCAACCCCGCAAGAAGACCAAGAAGCAAGGAATGCCATCATCCGGGCCAACTCGCACAAACCCGAATCTCGCCCGAAAGAAGGAAGGAAACCGAATCTGGCCTGGAAGAAGGAAGGAAACCAAATCTGGCCCGGAAGATGTACACCACCCGAATCTGGCCCGGAAGGTGAGAAGAAGCGGGACGAGAAGGGACTAGGAAGGTTCCCACGGCGTGGGCCACCGGGCATAAAAACCAGCTCCACGAGAAGGATCATCAGAACAGTCGGCAAGGGAGATCCGAGCCAGCAAGGAGCACAGTCGCGAGAGCGAGGAAGTACAGTCGTGAGGGAGAGGGAGCTCCGGGCCAGTCTACACAAGCGAGCTCCGGGCTAGCAGACACGAAGAAGGACGAAGGGCGGCCAACATACACGAAGAAGGAGGAGGGGCAGCCAGTCTACACAAGCGAGCTCCGGGCTAGCCTACACGAAGAAGGACGAGGGGCAGCCAACATACACAAGGGAGCTCCGGGCCAGCAGACACAAAGAAGGACGAAGGGTAGCCAACATACACGAAGAAGGACGAGGGGCAGCTAGTCTACACAAGCGAGCTCCGGGCCAGCCTATACGAAGAAGGACGAGGGGCAGCCAGCATACTCAAAGAGCAGGACGAAGCCAAAACAGGACAAAGGAGCAGCCAGCGGACACAAAGAGACGAGGAAGATCATCATAGGACGAGGGTAGCGCAGCTTGAAGGAGAAGCAAAGAGCACCACGGGAGGAGCCAGCGAGGAGCACCGCCGCTTATGTCCACTACACAGCCAATGTACGAAGCTCTCAACCGGTTGAACCAGATCGTGAGAACTCCAGGCCAGCTTGTGCACTCCAGTTCGAGATAGCTTCGAGCCAACTTGTGCACCCCAGTTCAAGAGAGCTCCGAGCTAGCCTTGTGCACTCCAGCTCGTGGTGGTAGATCCGGGCCAGCTTTGTGCACTCCAACTCTTGGTGGTAGATCTGGGCCAGCTTTGTGCACTCCAGTTCGTGAGCCTCCGGGCCAGCTTGTGCACTTCAGCTCGTGATAGCTCCGAGCCAGCTTGTGCACTCTAGCTCGTGATAGCTCCGAGCCAGCTTTGTGCATTCTAGCTCATGGTGGTAGATCCGAGCCAGTTTGTGCACTCCAGCACGTGGTAGCATCCGGGCCAGTTTGTGCACTCCAGCTCGTGCTAAATCCGGGCCGCTTGTGCACTCCAGTTCGTGGTGGCATCTAGGCCAGCTTGTGCACTCCTATTCGTGAGCATCCGGGCGAGCTTGTGCACTCCAGCTCGTAGTGGCATCCGGGCCAGCTTGTGCACTCCAGTTCGTGGTAGCATCTGGGCCAGCTTAAAGGAGAGCATCAGGTGAGGATCAAGCCCCCCGAATCAAATGGCCTCCAACTTGGTGTCATCAGGGAAGAAGGACATTACCCCAGTCATACCCAAAGATATTCTTGAGCTCACCGAGCTCAAAGAGGATCTCCTTCGCGTGGAATATCTTTCTCTAATGGAGTTCTGTTGGAGTTTTTGGGTGAAATCAACCGTGCAGGAGATGAGGCAAGATCCTTTGCTCGAGCCCAATGGAGATAGCATCCGGGCTTGTCGGGATAGATGCACCATGGGGAGGTGGCAAGAGAGGTACGGCTTTCCACGACAAGGGGCGGGATGGACAAATACGAAGAAGGAAGAGTATGCCAAGGGGAGGTTCGGCAACAAGGACGCCAAGAATGGTTATGCGGTACAAGATTGCGTAGACCCCCGCGCTAGGAGGATCTTTCCATTCCTCGTACCAATCTTACACCCCGAGAAACCTACCCGAGTGATGGTTACTCTCGCGAACACCGTGTATGGCTCCTACCTTGGCGAGAGAGTGGTGAATTGGGCCATCATCGTGAAGGATGTGGTGATTCGGATGACCAGGAGCATTCACAATGTCAAGCGTGAACCCCTCTGCCCATTTCTAATCCACCTATACCACCATTTCAAGGAGACAACTCCGGAGGAGGACATGGCGTACGGAACGCAACTGATGATGAAGAAGTTTGAAGGGACAGAATCAGAACCCGAACCGGGGTCTGAAGGAGGGAGGAACTCATCACAGTCAAGAGAGGAGATTGTACCACCTCCCAACCGCCAGAGATAGAGACAGGGAGGAGCCCCCTCCACCCGCACCCGCGCAGCCATCCGTGCCGCAGCCACCGGACCGGCACAACTTGGAGGCAAGTCTTATCCAGCCTCCGAGCTACTCGAGGCCATTCGCATATATGTGGAAGACTCGGATAGGACCTTGGGACAAGCGAGCAGCTTGGTGGGTAACCCTCCACGTGAAGGGTTGATCGCTGCGATCAAGGAGAAGGTCGGAGCAGTTGGCGATCTTCGCCTCATGGAGCAGAAGGTTAACCGACTAACGCTCGAGGTGACAAAGGTAAGGAGTCGAGCGTTGGAGGCAGAGAGAAGTTGCAAGGCGGCTCTTCTCCAAGCCAATGCCTCGGCGTCGGCGTTACAGCAAGTAGATGAAGCATTACGTTTCCCCGCAGATGTGGTACTTAAAGCCAAGATGTTCGATGCTCGATTGGAGAGGAATGACCACATTTCCAGCAAGCGGGTGATTGCCTTCGTGATGGAGCAAACCGTGAAGGTTGAGGCGGCTTATGCCAACATGCGGTTATTGGTGAGCAATCTCACTCACATTCTACCCAAATTTGTGGAAGACTCCGACAGTTCCGACAAGGATGGGGACACGAGTTCGAAGACCAACCCGGAGGAGCGTCACCTCGGCAATCACGGCCCACGGAAGGAGAAAGAAGTGGTGGACCTTGACAGCCCGGATCTGCCCCCTCCACTCGTGAGCTCGAGGGTCCCGGCAGGACCATTCCCTTCGGAGGTCCCCGCACCGATGCAGAGCGGTTGGAAGGAACGCCCAGGGGTTGCAATAGAGCCACCACTTCCCGTGCACCCTCGCCAGCTGCCACTCGGTGATTCCCCGCGCACTACGTCGATGGTGGCCCCTTTGCAGAGCGGGCTTCACATTGGGAAGACCGCAAGTGAGAGTTCCTCTGACTTGTACACTCTAGGATAGATATGCGGCCAGGATATCATCATGGGCACTCCGAGTCAGGCATCGGCCCCTCCGATACGATCCGGGCCACACTCGGGCATGACTACCGTGTCAATCACCCCGGATGGCCCAGATTCCTCCTTGCTTTCGAGGGAAACCTTGTTGAGGGCAACGATTGGCCAACCCACGCCTTTTACCGATGTGTTTGCGCCATTGGTGGCACTTGCAGCAGCCGCGCCCACCCCGACTTGAAGCCGGAGTTCCAAGAAGCGCAAGAGGAGGGAAGAGCGGAAGAGACTCGAGGATCTGGCCTGGAAGTAGGCTAGGATCTTGGTTTGTAGGTCACTGTTCAGTCCGGGATTTGGCCTCCGGTTGACTTTGGTTTTGACTTGGTTTTGCCTTGGGTTTCGTGTAATAAGTGATCTCTGACGGTGCACGTCGTGTGTAGTGGCAGCACCGCCGCCAAGAGTAGTTATTGTCACCGTTTTTAGTTAGAAGGTATCGTTTGAGTTTGGACTCTTATGTGAGTCCTTCATAGTATAAGAGAGGAGTCTCGTGGCCTCTCTCTTCACTGCTTGATGTGTGTACTCGCTTTCAATTTAATTCTAAAGCTACGCTCTCAGAAAACATTCGACGGTTGGAGGGCTCGGATTCTATATGACTGTGAGTACCATCTCAAGTAGTCCACTCCTCAAGTCCATACTAACCGTTGAGTCATTGTTTCCTTGTTCCATCAAGTAGATTAGTCGTGGTGGATGGGAATAACAGGTGAGATGGTTAGATGGTTAGTTGGACGTGACTCTAACTCTGATCCCTTGTAATTCTTTCCTTGTTCCCTCAAGTAGATTGGTCATGGTGGAGGGGAATAACAGGTGAGATTATAAGTGGCTAGGGGGGGATGAGGGGGGAGTGACGGATGCGGAAGGAGTCTTGATATGTCTTGTGTGACCGGTCGGCGGTAGTATGTCATTGATTGTGAAGATGTATTCTGGATCCCGGATGCATCAACCTTTGGTCAGATAGGTTGATCCATAGGAGCATTACACACCATCAACCCTTCGTGTTGAGGACGGAGTAGACTGGTTTGACCTAAGGGTAGTAAGTCCAGACCGACTCTAACAGCTCGGATTTTCTTGAGAGAAGAAAGGAGATCCAACTAACCCCTTTGCGAGGTGACCATCAGAGTAATAGGAGGAGGACTTTGTTCCCTGAAGAAAAGGAGTGGGAATCGGGTACCCGGGGCTAATAGCTAGGCGATCCCACGACGTACTATTCCTTTAGCTGATTCTGAGGTGAAGGAAGGTCTAACAACTCAAAGGGTGGGTACACCATGTACGTGCCACAAGAGTAAGTATTAGTCCTTAAGGCCCAAGCCTTATCCCCTCTTATGGGGGGAACCCAGTGACACCACAACCATCCCAAGTTAGTGTGTAGGAGTGATTGAAGAAACTGTGAGGAAGATTTGACGTTTACGAAAACTTGTTTGAGTCCGTGAACCGCCGTTCATGGTGGTAAAACACTCTCCGGATACGCAAGTAGCCCGGATGTCTATAATGTATATAGCTGTAAAGTCCGTGTGGGATCCGGGCCATGTAGGATCCGGGCCATGTAGGATCCGGGCCATGTACGATCCGCGCCATGTAGGATCCGGGCCATGTACGATCCGGACGGTGTAGGATCCGGGCCATGTAGGATCTGGGCCATGTACGATCCGGGCCATGTAGGATCCGGGCATGTAGGATGCGGGCCATGTACGATCCGGGCCATGTACGATCCGGGCCATGTGGAATCCGGGCCATGTAAAGTACTTGGGTGGGGCGGTTGGTGTAATTAACGCTCACCCTTGTGATCTAAACCTTTCCCTCCTTTCTTTTGATGTATATATTGTATAGTTGACATTGTACAGATCATGGTTTGTTGTTAGTTGTTGTAGTTCTCGGTGACTATGTGTAGGAATGATTACCTTAAGCGTATCTTTGTGTTAAGATGTGAATACTTGCCAATGCGTACTACGACAGTACCTCGTGGAATACATTGAGGTGGAGGACATGCGCGGTTTGCGACCTTCCCTTCTCTCACAACGACATCCAAGTATGCAGTTGCGTCCATATATATCACCCTTGGTGTGCAACGGTGTGGTTCCAGTCGAGTGCAAAATGTGCATCAAAGGATTGCGGACTAGTGCATCCAGAGTGGTACAAGAGCAATGGATTTGGAGAGCTGCCTGACGACCTTGATCAGGAGGCTCAAATCCAAAATTGTGAGTTGTCAAGAGTTCTGGCGATTTCAGCACGCAGAGTGGCAGCAAACAAGACTTGCCCTACAATTGGTAAGTCTTTCCATGTATAACTAGGGTTCATTCTGTCTGTAGTATACTTACATACCAATGTATACCCGGGGTGGGTATGCTTTGGAGTTCGGGGAATGTAGAGTGGGTTTGGATCTGTAGATAAGTGGGTGCAGTTTGCGTAGGGGTGTATGCGTGGGTTTAAGGGTGTGTTCGGGTATATTATTGATTTAGGATATATTGTAAATGTGGGTATTCACTTCATCTGGGTGTATGCACGGACCTCCGTGGATGTCTATCTGGACGGGGTTTGGAGAATAGTGATGGAGAATGTATACTTTGATGTATCATTAGGGTACGTAGTGTGGGCTGTCTAACATGGCTACTTAGGGAGGGCTCAATACATGGGTGGGATGTAAATAACTGAATAGTGTATATTTGGGTGGATGTATTCCCTCCGTGGAGTATAAAGAATTGTAACGGGTGTATATTTGATTGGGGTGTATACCCTCAGTGGGGTATATAGAACTGTTCTGGATGTATATTTGATAGGGGTGTATACCATTAGTGGGATATATAGAACTATATTGGGTGTATATTTGACAGGGGTGTATACCCTTGGTGGAATATATTCAATTGTACCAGGTATGTATTTGACAGGGGTGTATATCCTTGATGGGATATATAGAACAGTAACGGGTTAAGGCCATTGATAGGTGTATGTAATGAGGTGGAGTATACAGAACTGCACGGGTATACATTTGGGTAGGGATATAACCTTGGATGTGTAGTACATGATTGTTTCGGGTGTATATTTGATAGGGACCTATACTCGAGTGGGGTATAGTTTCATGTACGGGATGTATATTTGGGTCATGTCACTTGTACTTGGATGGGGTATTTTATTCTACGAATTGTCAACTTGGGTGGAATGTATACGTGGGCTTTATGTGTAGGGTGCGTAAGTGGGATGTAATGCCGAGGATTCTATACTTGATTGTAGACTTAAGACTCCGCTGCTTTGCATCTCTATGGGTCATAGAATACTTTCATGTACACGGAATTAGTATATTTGTATACTAATGTGATGGAGTGTCTTCAGATGCTCACGCATGGGTTTTGTTGGACATTGGGGACTGTAGGTACATCCCATGTGGAGCATAGCCCCAATTCAACCACCACGGGCATACACAACGCTGGTGAGACTAGCCAGCTCAGGGTCAACTCTGTAACTAGCTGTGACTCTCGACATCCCTCTCGACGTGGAGGTACTCCCGAGTTCCCGGTGCTTGACCCTGCTCTTTTCTCAACGGGCGCATTGAAGGCGCCGGCGTTGGATGATGCAGTTAGCACCCCACGTCGAGTGCTGTACAACTCAAAGAAGGACGACGTTGTTTTCACCACCCCAATGATCTCATACGTATCACCAGGTGTTGGCGGTGGAAGAACTCCTCGGACAGCTGTGGACCCCGCCGCACAGCTAAGTTCCTCTCCACCTATCTTAATGTGTATGTCACCAATGAAGGGTGCAACCTCACCTTCGCTTGCAGCAGTGGACTTCATGAAGCAGCCTATGCCAGTTGAGCGTCTAGCGAAGGAGGTGAAGTCACCTCTGAGTCGTAAGGACATATCCACAGGCGTGGCAAAATCCAGTAAAGGTACTTGTGTTGGGCAGAAGGAGAAGGAAGTCCTCATAAAATCAGGTACTCAGAGTCTTTGTATTGGTGTCTTGACGTCTGTATGACTTTGCCCGTGCTCTCTTCAATCTTGTTACGGATGATTCAAGTTTGGTTGACATGCCTATATTAATTGCGACCACCTTGTATCCACATGTTCAAATTTGTTAAATATTTTTGTAGCCGCAGGGAGTGAGCACATGGACAATGAAGTGCCCAGTTTGGAAGGTGAAGACAAGCTCATCGCGGAGGCACGGCTGATTGTGGAGTGTGAAGACATGATTCAGGGGTTGAAGACAAAGAAGCATAGAAATGCCATAGGCAGTGGCAAAGACGCTGCTAATGCGGTAGCCGATACAGATTCTCTTGGCGCACAGACACGGGCGAAGGGGAAGGGCAAGATGCGGACACGCGGCCATAGAGCTGTTGAGGTGGCGGCCATTGTACATACTCCAAAGAAGAAGCCAGGTAAGAGAAAGAATATTGATGCTGCAGGTACTGAGGATGGAGTGGGGGACGAGGCTGGTGGGACGAAAGCTGGAAAGGTAAAGAGTGCAAAGACTAAGTAGCGGTATTAGTACATGTGCCTAATAAGAGTTATTGTAGGCAGTGTATGCAAAAATGGCATTTTCATCTTTTGTAGCCAGACAATGTGCTATGTCACGTTGCATAAGTTTTGACTTTAGTTATGGGGAAGTGGTTCTGATCTTAGCTTGGACAGTATGTATGGAGACGTGAAGTCGCCATACATACATCGTTTGTATGTCTATTTGCCGAGATTCCATTCGTCTCCTCGGTTCTTGAGTGCAACGCTGACACTTTACTCCCTCCCAATTCTGCGTAATATGTATTGCACTCTAACCAATGGGAGATGGGTGTATTTGATTTGTACCTTTGATGTACTTTTGATTAGTATGTTGATGTATACTGAAGAAGTCTCTATTATACTGCATCATACTATATTATATTGTGGAACACTATAGTATACTGCAGGTCACTGTCATGTATTGCAGTATAGTGTAGCGTGCAGTAGTGTACAAGATGTTGCGCTATTTTAGACTTTACTGTGCTCTTGATTTGTACATGGGATAGAGATCTTGGAGTTATCTTTCAATGATGGGCATCATTGTTAAAATCATTGGCCCCTATCACATCATGGAAGGGTACATGCTATGGGTGGTTTTGTAATGCAGATATTGGCTTCATGCATGCAGGGCGTCGGATTTGTACAATGGTCTTATGATTTGTCCGGTGGTCGTGAACGGATTTCCATTGTCGTGGTTGTCACCGAAGACCCACCAATGGGACTGGCTCCTTTCGAATACATCGTAGAAAATTCATTAAGCAAGGTTGTCTGTGTAGACGTGAATGAAGTTGTGAAACAATTGGATGGTTGCAGAAGATGTGTTTCTGGGTGCGGTGTGGGGAAGAGGAATGTATGCGGATGCGCTTACTTTGCTGCAGATTGTGCCCCGTACACCGAAGATGGCATCCTACACGAGCACTATGTTGAAATGGTAAGTTTAAATTGTAGAGTATCATGGTTGTGAGCATGCAATTTGTAGTTTTTTGGTCATCCCGTTTCTGAAGATTACAATAGGGATTGTTAACTTCGTCATGTTTGGTGCCTTAGGGAAAGTTTATAGAGAGATTGTTGTTGTCTCGTTGCAGGCAATGGAAGAGAGTATTGCATTGAATACCAGATTGTATGAGTACTTACTGTGATAGTGCAGGTTGCTCTAATATAGAGGCTGGGAGATGTATCGGGCATATAACAAGGACTTTTTTAAAGGAATGTGGGATTGCATGTAAGTGCAACTCTCATTGTAAGAATCGTGTTGTCCAGAAGGGAGTCACGCGGAAGCTCCAGGTTCGTCATTTCAATATATCCTTGAAGTTGAGTGTCCAATAGTCATGTAATTTTCACTCGTGGTCTCGTGTGTGGAAATCCTAATATTCACATTTCATGCTCAACTTCTCGCAGGTATGTTGGATGAACCACCAGAAGGGCTGGGGCATAAAGACCTTGGAGGATTTGCCGAAAGGCACGTTTGTATTTGGATACGTTGGAGAGGTATTGTACAGGGAGGATGTGGACACCCGAAGTCACAGCCAAGGTAAGAACGCTCCTGACTTGGACGCGAATTGGAGATTGGAAGGCCAATGCAGCAACAAGGAGTGCCTCTCAATTGACGCCAGCAGATGTGGAAACGTCCCCAGATTTCTAAATCATAGGTCATTGCAAATCTGTGTATGAATGACACACCCGTCTATTAAGGTTTTTTTTTAATTTTGAACATCATCGTTTGTATTTAAATTTTATTGTCGTCTTCTTCAACGTAGGTGCTTTGAAGCAAACTTGTTGGATGTCCCGGTGATCGTGGACTGGCATTTGACAGGCTACTACCACGTATGTAACAACCTTCACTTTTATTGTTGTACATGTCCTGAGTTGAAGCCTGTGCTAGTACATCTATATGTTTGACGTTTTGTTGGTCTGTATGCAGGTAGCGTTCTTTACAAAAGAAAAGGTGTTGGCGGGGGAAGAACTCACGAGTCACATGGGACTATGGAATTGATTTCAAAGATACAACCAACGAGGTGCCTAGTTTTTTGTGTGCATGTGAAAGCGTTGGTTGTCGCGACACTCTTGCAATTCGGCAAAGATACCTATGAGTACACCAGAAGTATATTACTAACAACATAGAGTAAATTGCAGAGTATACAAACTACAAAACACTGCATTCTCTTATATACACATCACAGTGAAGTACTCAATTCTACAACCGGGGATATTATTTACTGTAGAGAACTAGTAAACAACTATAGCAGACTGTTTCATACACATGTTCCGGCAACATGTATCGTTTAAAATGTGTCCGGATACTGTGTAATTATTGCGGTTACAAAGTCAACTGTGATTGATGAAACAAAGCCAACATATTGCACCATGTTATGTGGTATAATGTATACTACATCGCATTCCACATTGTTGTTATCTTCTATATATAGTGGGAAAAGTTTATAATGATGAGGTGCACCGTGGATAGTGTCACTATGCTTCAAAGTCAAGCATGCTTGCGGTATCCTATTACATGCAATCTCTAAACTTTCTAGTGAAGCCTTACAGACCTTCCAATACTATATTGAAAAGAGGATCTAGAAGTACCAACTGTGTTTCGAATGCTAACTATTGCCTGAGGCTGCGAATGACAACCTCAAAAACTCTCCAGAGATGTCCTAATGACATCGATGGTCTTGTCACTAAGTTGGTACACAGGATCACCACCTTTGACCCTGTGTACCGCAGGAACCATCAAGAATTTGCAAGCTAGTACTGATTCCGCATCAACATGGGCTACATGCGATTTTCTCAAGAATACATAAGAATTTGGACTGGTACCCCACTTTTGATAATACGTTCTAGCAATGGTGTGTTGTCCAACATCAAACTGACTGCCCCACTTACATGTGAACCTCTCTTGGACAATAGATTTCTGTTGTTGGCACTGGAGGATGTAAAAGTCCACGTCCTCGTCGTTGCCCTCGTCTGCACGTATTGCAAAGTTGTTGCCGATATCAACCAAGTCTCCAAGGCTCTCATCTGCACGGTACTCCCATGCGTCATCCTGTCCCTCATCGCCTTGTGCGTGCTGCATACTCATCCTTGCAAATGTCACATCTGTCGGTGCTAATTTGACCACAGTCCACGGCTTCACATGCGCACCCCGCTCACAGGATAACCAAATTCCATCCAAGCACGATGGACAATAACATGTTAAATAACGTACCAACAACGACGTCGGGTCGGCAACAGAAACCGCTCGTATGGAATGGAATTGTCGTGACCCAGGAATGGTATCGCACCCATGTGTGTATCGCCGATCCACTGCATCCACTGCAACAAAATGAAAGTATCGGCATGAAACTATTTTATCGTCACCAACCGATCTCTCCACCAATCCTCCCAACTTCTCGTGTAGGAAGTCCACAGCATCCCTTGCATCTTGGAGCTTCCTGGCTGGGTTGTGGAGCTGCTCCATACGCAAAGCCCTCTTCACCACCGCCCCAGCTCTGTCCCACTCACCCTTCCCGTGACCTGTACCGAAGAAATTCCACTCCATTTGGCAGCCTCCTGTCAGGGCGGGATATCGACTAACAAAATACATGCACCGTGCCCCCTTAAACTGTCCTGCAAAGCCATGGCAAGCAACCAACTATGTAAAGTATTGGTAATAATGTTAGCTTTGTACAAAATTGAATGGTATCTTAATTCACAAGCATATAATTGCATAATATGGTACAAGTATATGAACGACCGCAACATAGTAGGTGACTGAGATAGTATAGTATGTACACGGAACTAGATGATATGTCACTACCCGAAAGGCCAACATAAGAGTATTGAAGTATATATAGTATTCCTTTAAAGTATGCTAGCTATAGAGTTTGCAACTATAAACAACACAGAAGAATACACTTACCCACACAACCGTCACTCCAAACCCAATGGCGTCGGACCTCCACACCACGGCCGCGAAGCCAATCCCAATGTCTCAGGAAGCAATGTTGTACAAACAAAGTGTCGTGTGTCCTATCATCTGATATGTAGAAGTGGGACTCCTTGATCACACTATCTGAAGTAGATACATACCTGTAGGCAATGTGGACTAACACAATAAATTGGCTCGATTGCCAATGCATACTTTGAATTTCATTTTGGATCTCAAAGGTGAAGTTTTCCGCAAAATCAACATACGACAGTATAACATCGCGGGGCAGCTCCTTCATGCTCACCCTGCACTGAACGTCTTGCCACCTTGCCACGAAATTGTGAGTGATGAACTTGTGCAATTTAGGCCGCAAGTAGTCAAATAATTCACTCGTACTGGTCTCCATGAAAACCTCACCGATTCACTTCCTTGGTCTTCCATTGTCACCGACGCCCACCAAGTGACTGTCAAAACGCCGCCACTTCAATTGAAATCCTGACGCTCCACTTTCTAGGGGGCAGACTGGCAAGGTATGCCCACCACAACTTGAACAGTCACTCATCAAGCACTCCAGCCGGTGGAATTCTTCGGTTGCCTCTTTTGGGCACACAACCACCTCCCACATCTTTGTGACTCCATCAAAATTGTTCACATGCGCCGTACATCCCACGTCAACCCCATCGGCACACACCACACATCTACAATGGCACGAGGCCCGAACGTGGAAACCAATTGATACATCCCTCAATGACTGTAGAGCTTGACGTAGCATGTCAAGCTCCACATGGTACCTACAACAACATACATTCCGTTCATTGCACTTTTGCACAAAGTAGGGCCGCAGTCTTTCAAAAGCTCGCATTGAAATGGGCTTGTTTGGATGCAATGCCCTAAATCGATCGTATAAAGAAGCCTGCGTGACAAAGAAGGGAAGTAGATCTCAGTAAATTGTATAACAAACAGCCACACATGTAGCCTTACCAAAGAAGCTTGGCAACCGACAAGAACAGTGCATCCTATGAGATTAGAAGATACCCTCTCGAACTGTATATGAGTATATACCCTAGTATGTACACACACTGCTTCGTACTGATGAAGTATCTCAGATACTTTTTTGAGGTATACGAATAGACCAGGGTTCTGTAATGGGCACCACTGGATACCTTGAGAAAGTATGTAAAATTGGGTGTCATGGGACCCCAGTAGTACGTGAATGTCCTCACACTAAACATAAAAGGTACACTAAACATAAAAGGTATGTTTACACTATGAATACACTAAACATAAAAGGTATGTTCACGAACATAGGAACTATGCATAAGACCAGTAAGGTCTCTCCATAGGCGACGACTATATACTCCATTAAATACATACGTGTATGTTCTATACTATAAGTCTTCTGGGTTCAAACTCTATAGTCTGTCCAATACCTACACGTATAATGACTCATGAGTGTCTACTCTATCACGGTATGTTTGCGCACAAACCCTGTTGACATACCCCATGAAAGACTATGCATGCGTGTATAGTTGTGACTATTCAAGGTATACCAACATACAAAGACTCTTGGGTTAGTACTATCGCAAGGTATACTTAAGAAAAAGCCATGTTGACATACCGTATGAAATATTACTAGAGTATAACTAGATATTGGATACCTCTGCAACGTACATCAACATAATATGACTTACGGGTCTATACTCTGTCGAGGTATACATGAGAACAACCCCTTGTAATGATCGACATGACCAAAGTCTATTAGAGTATATGAAAGACCTCTACGAAGTTTATCAACTCTCGAGCAGGTTGAGGGCTTTACATCATGTCAAGATATATAGAGGACAAGCCCTGTTGACTTGTTGTATGAAAGATTTCTGGAGTATATAAACTACCTCTATGATGTATATCAACGTACTAGCAATATGCACAAAAACACCTAAAGAGGGATCTCAGAGTATATGAACTGACCATAGTGCTTGTGGGAAGAGGCCATATACAATATCCAAAAGGCTTCACACTTGACATGTGTGTTGGGGAAATTCGTGTCTATCACAATCGACCACATGGAATATACCTAGAGCAGAGGATGTGTTCAGAAGTACCTGGCTTTCAAGGAGGAGGTGGGTTGCATGCGTCTCGTACACCTTGGGCCCCATCCGCCTTCTCCTCACGTCCTTCTTGTTAGGGCTCACACGGGTTTCTGTACACCACCAAGATATGACAAGGTCTCTTGCAGCGATAGAAAGACCGGGCTTCTTCCGTCGCTCAGGCAACATGAAAATGGAGGATCCGCTGGACTGTAGGCTTTGACGTCGTTGCACAGCTGCAGTAATACACTTCGGATTTGCTCCCAAAACCTTTGACAATGCTCGTACGCCCGCCACTTCACTTCCAACCGCAGCCTCCAGCAAGGTCTTCTTTCTCACTAGTTTCTCCTTCGAACATGGATTTTTAGCAGCCGCAACTCTTTCTTATACGACTCAAGAAAAGCATGACTAGCTCTTACATCATAGTTACTACGGTAACACTCCGGCAAGTGCCGGGCTATGTTTCTCTTAGACAATACCGATTCCAATACAGACTGTCTGAAAGCAGGACCCTCCTCGGCATTCACGAGCTCCTTGAGAATGAAATCTGAAATGCGCGACGACACCCGATGGACATCTCGTCGATCAACGTTCTCTTCAGCTAGAACCCTAGCCACCAACACCAACTGAAGCAAATTCTCCTCAAGCTCCCTTCTTCTCGCTCTAGAACGTCATTGTCTCTTTGTTGCGTTTTCCCTAACACGCGGAGCGTCCTCTTCATTTCTAGACATCCCCACGCCTATTCCTTCACGTGATGCAGGGGGCCGATGCACACCCCTCCGACGATCTCCAACCCTAGTAGTAACCATTTCTACAATGCACACATTTCCAAAGTAAGCATCATAATGTACAAAGCATACCAATTTATCTTGAACGACTTAAATAAAGCTAAGCCACCCACATTATGCAGATACCTAGGACTATACATTTATTCTAAATAACAGAAGTTTAGCTACCAATGCATTATATTCAAGTATATATACTGTATACATGGAGCAGAGACTCTGTTGCATATAGTACGTAGTAGTATATGTCGTACTAGGTTTAGCAAATCTATCAATTGTTAACCCCAGTGCCATGTGGTTATACCTAAGACCTCAGTATTTCCAGGTTTTATACTAGAGATACTACGACTGTCCCTTCAAATGTAGTCCGCGTCGGTCTTATTGTCGATCATGTCCCCTGGTCCAAACCCTATCTTCATCGCCTTAAACACAAGTATGAGTTGGTATTGATATAAGATGACGGTTGTGCTGGCAAGAGTTGCCCTCCAAATTGCACCTTCTTCAGTCTGTACCAAAATACAGTCCACACCATATTAAGACATCCACAAATAAAAGTCTGAGTACCAAGAAATCATGTGAGACTTGCAACTCAGCCACTCCAGAACTCAAATCAGTTGTACCTGCTCATGATTCGTGGCATTTTTCCAACTCTGTCTGATGAAAATATACATCGAATGAACCATCGCGTCGTACCCAGACTTTCTAGACCCGGCCAATCAACTCACAAGCGGCTTGTATTTGTTCGGCACCAACTTCAGCACCTACATTGCTCAACCGGACCACTGAGGTCTGCTCAACCGGACTAGTGAGGTCTTTTCAACTCTCTCACGAGCATCTTTTCCTTGCAATATAAGGCGGCACGAAGTTACTATTACCTGGAAAACCGACTGAGGACGTTTCTGAAGATATTCTCGCGCCTATACTATGAAAAAATCCACAAAAAGTACAAGAGTTGGTACCTTAAACTTCATGTTGGCATTGTAGTCCCCATGTTTCTCAGTATATGATATATCCGAACTATCACCTATGTTTTGTGTGGAGGAAATATCTACATTGATGTATGAAGGCTTTGGAGTGCTGGAACTCGGTTCTTTGCGTATGCAAATTCCTTTGATGTACACTTTATCCTTTCCTAGTGCCTTCTGAAGAGCCTCGGCAGTCTGAAAAAGCAATACAAACATCACATTAGATAAGTTGCAATTTTCTACTCTTCACTACAGCTTTCAAAAATTGAATGAACTACAGCACACAGACCTGCCTAATAGTCCCTTGGTCCGAACCCTATCTTCATTTCGATGACAGCCCGCATGTTCGAGCACGATGCCTTGCAACCAACAAGTCCAACACCCATTTCAAGAAGTATTGCATGTTGCACAATCCCTTCTCACCGACAAGCCGCAACCTCCTTCAACCTGCATGTCATATGGATCTCACCATGAAACTGATTTCAAACCACTTTGATGTACGTTGTAGACCCAACCTCTTATTTTCCATGAGCACATCACGTAGTGGTTAACGACGTCTTTACAGATGAGTAGACCTCCTAACTCAGAACACACCCTAAACAAATAGCACCAAAATTACCTCAGAGTGTCGAAGGATAAGAAAACTTGACGACGATGCGACCGTCCCATTGATTGCTTTTCGTAGGTCACGTAAACATTCCTCGGCTTGGCGTCTGCAGAGTCATTGAGGAATGACAACCAAGCTACGCGTACTTCACACCCTAAACCGACGCCCACGTATAGTGGGCTTCTTTCTATTCGGACAACACATACTGGAGCGCCATCTTCTCCCGACCTAGAAATTGATGTATCTGGGTCATACAACACATCTAAGAGTGGAAAACGTCATTGTCGACAACAATCTGGCTTCACTGAAACTTCAACGACATTCAGTAAGTGGAAGAAATTAGAGACTTATCTGGTATCTTTATATGCGGTCACCGATGTGCGATTATTGTGGACTCGTTGCAGGGCTCTGATTTTTCCTTCAGGTGCATGTTGCATGGAGCATGCTCCAAGAAGTTACGCTAGCGTAGAGAGCATCTTCACCACCTTTCGGCGCAGAGACCATCTTCACCACCGCCGCACACAGTCTACACCCAAGTAATGACGTTACGGCGGCCATGCAACTCTGCAAAGTTAGAGCGTCGTCCACATTAAAGTCCTGGATACTAGGTAGTTCAACTAAACATTCATTGCCATTCGACTGATAGCGTTTCTGCATTTGTAGAAGGCACGTGTCGCGATCTAAGCTGCCCACTCCTTTCCCGTGTTTTAGTATATTATATACCGTAGGGTATGGAAAATATACCATATATACAGCGAAGTATATCAAGAAACGTAGACCCCGGAAAACTTGATTTGACCCAAATTTATGGATAAAAAACCTTTTAGTAGGAAAAAATTATGCTCGAAGATGGATTATTGTACGATGTATCTAATTCGATAAGAAATCAAAGCAGAAAACAACAAAGATCCCTATTTTATGAGCCTTGAAAAAATAACATGATTTTTAGCAATAAAAGTGAAAATAACTTGCCGATTTGGAATTTCCAATCAAAATATATGAAAACATTGTGGCGTGGATGTGTCATACAAGTTTCAAAGTATTTTACTTCCTAGAACTCTCAAAATCAGTATATTTGTGCAATTTTGTATACCTGTGACAAGTATGTACATCTGAAAGATATACCTAGATTGCCCAAACCGTTAGTCAAAACTAAACTCGCCTATGGTTTCTACCCTTTTATTCAAGTTACCTTCTACATTCCATCAGCAGAATTCAAAGGTTGGTCCCACATTTCCATTTTTGGGCAATAGAAGGTTTGTGACTATTTCCAAACCCATTTGTGACACTATTTATATACCACCTTAGTGGACTTTCACCCGCCTCGTTTTATTCACCCGAAGGACCTGACTGGAGGTATGAGGTTTTTTAGTCCAGACCTTCGGCAAGCCGTGGATGTCTCGCTCGCACTACAGGACTGGCATTGCGTGCTAAAGGACAAGCGGGAAATGGAAGGCACATTTCTGGATTTCCTCCTTAGGCATATCGTCTACCATGCAAAGGAGCATGTCCGAATCCAGTATCAAGACACGCACAACTGATTATCGGCGACGTTGCGATGCTATCTGGTTGATGAAGAGAAGCGTTGGGATGACATTGTGAGCTTTCTCAACGGCTCGTTTCGTACCACCACCAAGTCCCCGAATACCCTTATCGTCCCTTACCACGATAAGGGTCACTGGAGCGTATTCGTCGTGGAGCAAAGGCAAACGGAGTCACCTGGACCCAGCAAAAGGTATGCACAAGGGTCGGGAAGTGGAAAACTTTATCTTCCTTGTGCACATGGGATGGGCAAACGCGAAGGGCGTGAGGATCGGATCAAGAAGTTGGCGAGAATGGCGGAGTCGTTCGGCGATAAAGTTGCCTCTGCCTAATCAAAAAGAAACCTGGGAGTGTGGTTTCATGGCAGGCTTGGCCTTCTGGAGGTTCCTTATCGCACGTGGTGGGCGCAAAGAGGCGGAGAAGAAGACTGCTACGGGGACCAAATATCTGGACTGGGACGGGAAGAAGGCGTACCGATGGTTCATGCAAGCGCTGTACACGGAGATTGTCGCACCGCTTCCGTTCCACGATGCCCTTAATCTCAGTGGACAGGATACGGTGGAGTTTGGAAGCGGAAGTCCGGACGTAGTTTTTGTGGAAGCCGGTCCAGAGACAGCGAAGAAGAAGGAAGTCCCAGTTCTCGGTATTTCGAAGACAGTGGGGGATCGTGAACTTCAGGGCTTCAACGTGCTTACAAACCCACCAGTTCATCTTAGAAGGCGGAAGAAGTCAACCGTGCCGAAAAGACCGAAAAAATCGAGAAAACCAAAGGGCACCACCAAGACGAAGAAGTAGGCGATAAGGGGGGGGTGTTGTACACAGGCGATAGACTCCAAGAATTTTTACAGATTAATAGGATGCCGATGTTGTACATTTCATTCATTGTAAATGACAAATTTTTTGATAGCGTACATAAACGGAATTTGAGACCCCCTTGCAGAAGCCTGTAAGCAGAACTTAAAATCCAGTCTTTGCCGATTATATTGAATGTTGAGTTTTAACTTCATAACTAAAGAAATATAACTTCACTGGAAATTTCAGTCATTGCATGGAACTTAATCTAAAAGCATCTTATCGGCAGTATTCCACCGATAAGATTACTAATGGTTATCGGCGCAGATGAGCAGCTAAAATCCTCTGCCCTTTATACTCAACCACATTGGAGCCGATAACCTAAGTCGTTTCTTGAGTTAGTCTTTCGCTAGCTGGAACGGACTTCACCCGAAAACCTCAGGAATCCAGAAAGTCATGCAACCTTCGGAGCCTCATTCCAAGGCCATCTTCATTTGTGGGGAGCGGTGCAGCTATCTCCTAGAGTGGATGAAGCATTCCGGCTTCGATTTCAGCCTCCAACCTTGAGAGGGTGGCGTTGGTGTTGCGCAAAGCTGCATCCAAATGCCTTGCCAGCAACGGTTGTTGATAAGCCTTGTCGAGTAGCTTTAGGACTAGCTGATGCATACGATCAAAGTCGCATACCCATGTCTCTCCTAATTCTCGAAGGTTGGAAGCCATTGGGATTACATCTCCGGTTTCGGTAACGGAGGGGACACCATTATCGGGGAAGCCCTCGGTATTCGGGTGTCAACCATTGTCTTTGCGGAGAAGATTCGTCATTCCTCCTTGGATTGTGCCGCGAAGGGAGCCCAGATATCTAGCAATTTTTCCCTCCGCCAGGTCTGGTCTTGTCATTTTCAGGACCTTAACCTGGTGCTTACAGATGTTACCTTTCTGGGAATGAACACATTGGCAGACGACCCATTCGGTGCATGGATTGTATACCGCATACGTAAGGTGTCTCCTATTCAAGGATTTAACGTATGTAGGACCTTCTGACCACTCGGGCAAGGTGACCACATTATTGGGAATTATATTTGCTTGGTTGATTGCATTGACCATGATCTGCCGCTGCCTCTTGTTCTTTATAAAACCGTTCAGCTTACACCAGTGACTGTAATCATACTTTTCGATGACATTTCCAGTGAGCTCATAAATAAGCCAGTCCATCCTTCAGCCGATAAGCTTCCTTTTGGATTGCCAGAGCATTGCTTTCATGTTAGAATGGTATGATTCAATTGCTCCAGTGGTGTCCTGGCCAATATGGGGGATTTTCCAGTCTCCCACAACCCACATTTTGATTTTCGGGAGCCATTCCTTGTCGAAGTACTTCCAGTATGCATCAGCGTCTCGCAAGAGAGCCTTAGCTTCGCCGTAGACGTGCCACACCTACTCTACCAAATTCCACACCTTATCGCCGGAAGCTCTCGCCGAAGGGTCTTGGAAGTCACTAGGTGTCTCCAGGGTTGTTCGGCCGTCGGTCCGTCCGGTAGTGTCCGTCCGTCCGGTAGTGTCCGTCCAATAGAGGCTATTGTCCGTCCGATAAGGGTCAACCCTAGTTTGACCATGACTCGAGGTAAATCAATTTACCCACTGCCACGAAGGCGACTACGTGGCTGACACGTCGTCAATAGGGTCGCGCGCGTGCGGACAGGCGGCGGGTGCGTGAATGGGTCGGGCACGTACGGAGATGGGCCGGACGCATACTGAAGGGGCCGGGCGCGTGCGGAGATGGGCTGGGCGTGCACTGAAGGGGCCGGGCACATACAGAGGAGGACCGGGCGCGTACCGTGTTGGGTCGGGCGCGTACAGTGGTGGACCGGGCGCGTACTGTGAGAGGCTGGGCGCGCACTGAAGGGGCCGGGCGCATACAGGGGAAGACCGGGCGCAAACCATGTTGGGCCGGGCGCGTACAGGGGTGGACCGGGCGCGTACTGTGAGGGGCTGGGCGCGTGCAGGGAGGACTACGCACGTAATGCAAGTGTCCGGGCGCGCGCGGTGAAGGGCCGGGCGCATACTTGGAGGGGCTGGCGCATCCGGCCAAGGTCGCGCGCGTTCGTAGAGGGGCTGCGCGCGTTCGTGGGGGAGGACTGGGCCCGTTCGTGGAGGGGGCTGGGCCTGGCGCGTGGACTTTGGGGTTGCGCGCGTATGGGTATTGAATTTAGGGGTCGCGCGCTCTCTCACTTCTTAACATGCATGAGCTTCATATCGCAATGTGTATGAAAAATGTTAATCTTATATTTATCACGAGATGGGCAAAAAGCACCGTTACATCACAATGCTAGTACGTATTGCAAAATGATCAACAATTGAAACCTTCACTATGAATACGCTATGTCAAAATATCTATATCTCATAGCGGAAGCAAGCGTCCGGAACTTCAAAGTTGAATGGTTTAGCCATAAGCTCGTCAACCACTTTGCAGAGTGTTGGACGTTTGAGGGGATCTCGCTCCAGTAATTTCTCGATCTTCACTTGAAAAGCTGCGTAGTTGACGGTTGATTTGAATAATGTTGAGTCAGATTCTTTCTCCCAAATCGCTCTAGCCATCCACCCAACGGAGTACGAATCGGCGAGCTGTGTGTATTGGTGACGCCTCTGCATCACATCCAATGCCGTTTCCGAATCTTGTGGGCCAAATTTGTAAAACAACTCTGGAGCTACCCAATGTCGTCTACGGCGTTGATTGTCCAGCTCCGTGTCTCTCCGAAATCCATATTTTGATGGCTCTTCGTGTGAAACTCGGCTCGCAATTCCCCAATCACAAACGCCTATGAAGACGGATCCTGGTTTCTCTGGAGGAAAGTGGAGAAGCACGTTTGTGGGAGCGATGTCATTGTGAATGACATTTGCCTTGTGGACTTGGGCCATGGTGCACATCAAAGCCCAGGCAAGTCTTGCTCTATTCTTCCAGAAGGCTAAGATTTGTGTTGTATCCTCAGCCAAAATATATGGAGCTTAAAGGATTGAGTTGCTCGAAGCCGCCGGATTTGCCTTTGAATCGACGGTTTTAAAATGGGCCCAACTACCACCATTCCACCACAATGTGTACACCTCCATATTCTTTGTATTCACCGCCCAAAACTTTATAACTCCTGGGTGTGCAACATGACATATCATGGCCTCGTGAGACCGTTGTCTAAATTTCTCCTTCGGATGAGACGCCGTTGGCATTTTCCCGGCAAACTCCATGTATGCCGAAATGGCTCGCACACCCACGATGCAGACCTTCCGAACCTTTCCGTATCCACCAACGGTGTCATATCCTGAAAGTCCATAAACTCTGAAATCTTCTGGAAGAAATTGCACGCTGTGCAGCATATGCGCCTCCATGGCTGACTTCATCGCTTGTTCATTCCAAGGCATACCTCTCGTACGAGAGGTTGAAAACCTGCCGATGGTGGTCTTCACACCTTCGAGGAACTTGCGGAGTTCCAAGTCTCGTGGCTGATGCTGGCCCCCGCGAGGTTTTTTCACCTCACAATCAAATACATGCGATGCATTACTTGTACATTGAGTGATTATTCTCTCCATGAATGAGGCATAGTGATACATGCCATATGCATCCTTGAACGATTCAGAACTCTCCAGAGCGCGCTCGAATTTTAACTGGAGGTCGGCCTGTAAGCACATGATTCCTCGCTCTCCCTTTTCCAAATAAACTTGACGGAATCGCACCACGTCAGTTTGACACCATCGACGGTAGTATTGTATTGCCACACCTCGAAGAAATGCGGTATACTCCTTTGGTGGATAACCGGCATCCTTCTCGTGCGCAGAAATTTTTTGCTTCGCCCTCTTCGACGGTGCCTTCGGTGCATCGGAAGGATTGCGGCTCGACTCCGCAACGCTAGTAGGTGGAAGCTCCGATGCATCTGGAGCATCTAAATCAACATACGCGGGCCGCTTCCCAGTATTACGATCAGTGGCCATTGCAATAATCACAACCCTACACAAACTATAATTTTTAAAAAAAAATCAAAACCTCCCCCGGACCCAATGTGTGGTGGCCCCCCTCTTAGTTCCTAGCAAAGTACAAATAGTACTAGGACAAGGAGCCACTTGAGAGGAGCCTATGTGATTGATATTAGAATCTGTTCCATTTATAGTGAAGTGGAAAACCCTGGCCGCGCATGCGCGTCTGCATGCGCCTGACCAAGACGCCACGCGCCCGGCCCTCCAGCGTACGCGCCCGGCCCTCCAGCAAATAGAGCCTGTTCCCCACGAATAGAGTCTGTTCCCCCACGAATAGAGCCTGTTCCCGCCAGGATAGAGCCCGTTCCCGCAC